>CM056052.1:348004991-348364601 GCA_029574335.1 Rana kukunoris
AATATAAAATAATAAAAAAAATATAAATAAACAAATGTTGAATGTAGATCTCTTAATTATGATTCATCTGTCCAGTTCAAAATGTACTTGGGCTTGGGATGGAATGTAGAGTAACGACGAGTTCTTCTTCTTTGAAGTAATCTTTGAACAAGAGAGTTGAACCAGGACGTACCATTCCATTGCACGGTGGCTTTCTATATATATGATCCACTGGGATTATTGGCCCCAGTAATTCTCAAAGCAAAAAAAAACTACTACAAGAATTATGCAGACGGAAGTTGGGATGGGATGAAACCATACCTGAAGATTTGAGGCCAAGGTGGGAGACTTGGAAAAAAATCCCGGAACATTGGCATCACATTGATTCAAAAGCATAACCCGGCAGATCATGCTTCAAGAGGTCTGAATGTAACAGAATTGAAAAAATTCAAATTGGTTCACCGGTCCAGAGTTCCTTTGGAAAAAGGGAGATCATACCCATTGAAGGTTACACATAATTGTCTATGGGTGATCCAGAAGTAAAGGTTGTACAAACATTGAGCACTGCTGCCAAGTGTCAAGATGACATACTTGAGATAGCCAGATGTTTAAAATGGAATGTTTGGCAATCTGGCATAGTATTTGGTGTAAAGGCACAGGGCAGGAGGGGTTGAAGGTCCCCATACTCACCACTGAGCTTGACCATGGCTGCAAATGTGTGGCCCTAAGATGGCATCAGCAAGTGCCTCACCTGGGAGCTGAGGGGGCGGAGTCAAAGAGGGGTCCCCTCCAAAGGGCCAAACGGAGAGCAGGATGGCATGGGTATGATGATGTATCTGATAGTCCATACAAGGTATAGGCTGTAAACATAAGTATGTTTTATCAGACATCCAAACTAGTAAAGTAGTATCAATCAGTATTAACATAAAATGATGTCTGAATGAGAAGCCTAAGCTGAAAAATAGTAGCGAGATGGTTAGATACATGAGATATCAAGGTGATACAAGCAGATGACAGGATAGAAGAGAGGTGAACTGTGAGTGTAGAAAGGCACGTAGACCTACCGAAGAACAAAGAATGTCAGATTTACAGTAGATCGTGTAAACCTATCACCATTTCTTTATAGTGGAATGGATTGCTTAGTCCCATTCATCACCAGCAAAACCGCAGAGAGTACAAGAGATATGGACTAATATTCACAATGTCTGAGGTCCAGAGCAATTCACCTGGAAATGTTAGAAGATATGTCAACTGACGCATTCATCAACGCCTTGAGATGTTTCATAGCCATTAGAGGTACTGTTAGAGAGCTTAGATTTGACCATGGATCTAATTTTATCGGAGCAAAAAATTAATTGAAGAAAGCTCTAAAGGAGATCGATAAAGAAAAGGTAACTGAGTACTTGTCACAGAACCAATGTGGCTTTCATATGAATGCTCCACATGCAAGCCACACAGGAGGAGTTTGGGAAAGACAAATCAGAACTGTAAGAAATGTATTAACCACTTTAGCCACGGACCATATTGCTGCCCAACGACCAGAGCACTTTTTGTGATTCAGCACTGCGTCGCTTTAACTGACAATTGCGCGGTTGTGCGACGTGGCTTTCAAACAAAATTGGCATCCTTTTTTCCCCACAAATAGAGCTTTCTTTTGGTGGTATTTGATCATCTCTGCGGTTTTTATTTTTTGCGCTATAAACAAAAATAGAGCAACTATTTTGAAAAAAATTCAATATTTTTTACATTTTGCTATAATAAATATCCCCAAAAAAGATATAAAAAAAAACATTTTTTTTCCTCAGTTTAGGCCGATACGTATTCTTCTACATATTTTTCGTTAAAAAAAATCGCAATTAGCGTTTATTGATTGGTTTGCGCAAAATTTATAGCGTTTACAAAAAAGGGGGTCGTTTTATGGCATTTTTTATTATAAATTTTTTTTTTAACTAGTAATGGCGGCGATCAGCGTTTTTTTTCCGGTACTGCGATATTATGGCGGACATCGAACACTTTTGACACATTTTTGGGACCATTGGCATTTTTATAGCAATCAATGCTATAAAAAATGCATTGGATTACTATAAAAATGCCATTGGCAGTGAAGGGGTTAACACTAGGGGGCGGGGGGGAAGGGGTTAAGTGTGTTGCTTGGTGTGTTCTAACTGTATGGGGGGGGTGGCCTCACTAGGGGAAATCACTGATCTTCTGTTCATACATTGTATGAACAGAAAATCAGCGTTTCCCCGCTGACAGGAACGAGAGCTGTGTGTTTACACACACAGCTCCCGTTCCCCGCTCTGTAAATGGCAAACACCCAGAAGAAGAAATGTCCAAGTTGGTGACATAGTATTAGTGAAAGAAGATGATTTACCTAGAAGTCAATGGAAATTGGCCAAAGTTCTAGAAGTTCAAAAGGATGAAGACAAACTAGTAAGGAGAGCGTTGTTACAAATAGGAGACTCAAAACCTGACAAAAAAGGGAAAACGTCTCACTACTCCACTCAGGTTGGAACGTCCTATACAGAAGTTAGTTGTTCTACTTGAAAGTTGAGAACCTGATGGAAAATTCCCCAAATTCATGTTCACATCCTCCTATAGAGAACAAGAATTGTAGGTACTTTTGGTGGGAGTGTAGCTGGGCAGCTAGAACCTGTCCTAGGTCACTAATATAACCTACATGTATATACAGCTAAACCTGCTAATAACCTAAATGTAGTGCATATGTGTATATGTGAGAGACAAAAGCAGAGTTATTCACTGTGATTTTATGCTTGGATGTCATATAACAGTTGTATGTTGTGTTCACAGAAGCAAAAGAAAAAATATGCCTTTAAGAATCATTTATTTATATGACAGAAGAGGTAAGCAATAACACAGTGGAATTCATACCAGAAAGTATAGAGTTAAGCCTTTGTGACTCATCAGAAGCTTGGCCAATCACAGGAAATCTCACATTGAGCAAGAGTCTTGACCTATCACAGCCAGCTTTGCATCTTTTCTGTCTGGAAAGTTCCCAGCACATGGGCAGGAAATCATTCCACAGACAAAGAGCAGAGCAGACACACAAACCAGAGTCCAGTTTTATGGAAGCAAAGGGGCTAAATAGGTATGTCATACAGTTATATATATGTTCCTATTGTAAATAATGTTATTAGAACTGTATACTGAACTAGTTATGTGTTCACTTGTAGTTCCACCAAACTAACAAACCTAATTCACAAACTAATTCACAAACTAAGTCAACCTCACCAAACCCTGCAAACCAAGTTGCCAACCACCGAGTTATACCTTTCAGAGAAATTAGAGAACGCTTTAATTACTTACAGAGAGAGTATAAATACTGAAGAAAGAAATATATCCACCATCTTATGTTAAATGACAAGATTGAATATTTGAACCACCATTTTCTGTTATACTTTTTTCAACACATGTTTTTTGTACATAGACTGTCTGCTGGAAAGCAGCAGGGTTATATATGAAGAAAGTGAAGTTAATAAAGAAGTTATTTTAAGCATTTGGTGTGCTCCTTGAAACGTACTGCTTCCATAGAATGGCGCTAGAGGAATTTCAGAGTAATAGACAGTCTTGTTGGACTGAAAAGTCAGAGATATCACAATTCTTCTAATGCCGCAGCGCATGAGGCACTACATAGTGCTGTGCCTGCCACACCAGCACAATTCTCCACAAATCACCCTTCCCAGCACATTCTCCTCCAAGGACCGCCATTGCCCCCCAAATTCCCCCTCCCAGCACACAAATCCTTTCCCCTGAAATACCCCACGGCACAAATACTTCATCCCTAGCACAAAGGTTTGTTACTCTGCCTTGACCCCTAGTTGTGTCCCCAGTACAATTTCCCCCTCCCTCAGACACACAGTCTCAGATGCAGCACAGCAAATGTCTGTGGTCTTTCCTTCCAGGAGCCTAGGGACAATCTTCCCTCAGCTTTGACTTTTTAACACTTTTGACAAGCTTCTGTAGGGTTAAGGTATTGTGCCTCCGGAGACACCATTGACTGTAATTTTAAGACTTTTAGGGTTTGTTTATTCACTACTGTAACGGTCAGTACCGTTTACGACCTTCCATCCAACCACAACAAGCTTATCTGACACACTCCGACAATACTACGTAGATACACGATCCATATCCTTTCCCAGAATAAGACGAGACTCAGCTCCGTACTTGCTTCAAAAGATCTGAACACTTTATTGGTTTTCTTCTCAGCTTTTATATCCAGTTACAAGCATGTGACAGTAATCAAAGTGACAATGCCATCTCCACGCCCCTATTCACTCACTGAGGCTAATTATCTAGCAGACAGGTCGGACCGATACTGACAGATCTGTCACATTCAAAACTACAATTACACAATGCCTTGACCTCAATCACATTACCTAAACAGACGTGTACTGTCTCTGACACCTGGGCATCAATACATTCCTAAACATAACCGACATACTAATTCAGTACATCTGAATGGAGAATTTAACACATTGTTTTAGACACAATGGGTCAGATTCAGGTAGATGGGCGCTTCTTTACTTTGGAGTAACGTTTCTCATTTACGTTACTCCGCCAAAACTTTAGGAGCAAGTACTGTTATTCACAAAGCACTTGCTTCTAAAGTTGCGGCGGCGCGTAGCGAAAATGAGCCGGCGGAATTCAAATTGGGGGGTAGGGGGCGTGTATTATGTTAACTATGCGCGATCCTGCGGCGAACGTACTGCGCATGCGTCGACTGTCAGTGCGCATGCTCCAAATTCTTTCAGGGAACGTCAATGACGTCAATCCCCATTCACGGACGTTTTACGCAAACGACTCAAATTTTTTTTTTTCCGACGCGATGACGACGGCCATACTTAACATAGGATACTCCACTAGGGGGCTGCTTTATCTTTACGCCGCGTATCTCTTACGGAACGTCGGAAAGTCACTGCGTCGCGCCCGAATACGATCGTGAATTTCCGATTCCAGCTGATTACATTAATTCTCGGCATTAATCAGCGGGAACGCCCCGCGCGCCATTTTTAAAAATTGAAGTTCCGATACGACGGCGTAATACAATTACGCCGCTCGTATAGGAACTCCAACCCGGCGTTTCTTGTTTTCTGGTTACAGAAAACAAAAACGCCGGCTCAAAGTGAGAGTTAGGCTGGAGTATCACTGATACTCCAGCCTAACTCTACCTGAATCTGGCCCAATGAATCAAAAAATCAAAAGGTCTTTCAGGCCCTGATGCAATTAACACCTTTCAAAAGCATGTTGCCCATATTGAATAGGCAACAGCTTGTGATATCTCAAGACATCCACTTTGTAATATTCCAGTCCTGCACTATGAATTATTATTAATGTTCACATTAATGAATTATGATTTCTTTGTCACCCTATGGCCCTAGTGGACTTAAGGTGACCCTAGACATAGGAGGATCTCAGTCTGTCACGGTTCATTCCGTTACATCTCTCCCCTTTCGGTGGAAGACAGACACAGGTGGGAACCCCAAACGAGTTGACTCCGAAGTCCGTCAGTAGTTCCAGTCCTCCAATGCTGGTATCCATACTGTACCTCAAATAAATGGCTCCAAACTGAGCATTACTCACCCCGCCAATCTCTGCCTCTCTCAGAGAACACGCCTGCCGCTGGGGAGAAGCCTGGACTGGCCCTAATCCCTGGAGTCCTTTCAGCCGCTGGAGAGAAGGCAGGGTGGCTGGGCTCAGTCCATCATGCTGTTGGGGGTCTGGGCCAACTGCCCCCCTTCCTGGAGTATACCAGTGGAGACTGCAGTCCCATCCACAGGTGCCAGGTGAAAACCCCCCGGTGCTTGCAAAGCAAAGCCGATATCATCCTGTTTCAGGGCTGCACCATTTTCTGGGGTTGTGTCAGTGGAGACTGAAGTCCCATCCACTACCCCAGGAACCCCCTCTTCTGTTAGTGAGGAGCAGAGGCCTATGACACTCTGCTCTGTTGCCAGCTCTTCCGCTGGGTTGCTGTGAGTGGAGACCACAGTCCCATCCACTACCACAGGGTCCCCCTCTTCTGTTAGTGAGGAGCAGAGGCCTATGACACTCTGTTCTGTTACCAGCTCTTCCGCTGGGTTGCTGTGAGTGGAGACCACAGTCCCATCCACCACCACAGGGTCCCCCTCTTCCATTAGTGGAGAGCAGAGGTCCGTGACCCTCTGTTCTGTTGCTAGCTTTTCCGCTGGGTTGCTGTGAGTGGAGACCACAGTCCCATCCACTACCACAGGGTCCCCCTCTTCCGTTAGTGGAGAGCAGAGGTCCGTGACCCTCTGTTCTGTTGCCAGCTCTTCCTCTGGGTTGTTGTGAGTGGAGACCACAGTCCCATCCACTACCACAGGGTCCCCCTCTTCTGCTAGTTGGGAGCAGAGGCCTGGGGCACCCTGCTCTGTTGCCAGTGATTCAGCTGGGGGTAAAAGCTTTACCACCTCAGCTTGTTGTTGGAGAGAGGGGCCAACCGCCCCGGCTCTCTGGAACTCCACACCATCCGCTTTGGCTTTAGGGAAGGCAATCTCCATATTTTCCACTGCCGATTCATCAGCCAGGAGTTCACAGTTGTCATATGAACTTTCCTCATAGTCCCAGGCAACGGGAGCCCCACCCTGCTGCTGGGCCGAGTCTAGCGGCTGTTTGTAGGCGACCTCCAGCTCCCATTCTTGAATGGCCAGAAATTCTAAATCTTCCTGTGACCAGTGGCCTCCCGAGATATTCAATTTCTCCTCTCTGTGCTCCATTATGTCCTCCAAGCGCCACTCCCGATCATCCCCGAAGTCTGGATCACTGGACATCCTCCAATACAATAATCCCAGGCCATCATAGTCATGGCCTTCTGTGGGGCTGTCATCTGCTGGCCATGGGCACCCTTGGGCTACATACCACTGGAGGGCTCTGTAGCTTTCATCCAGCTGCATCTCTGCCCGTATCAGCCTGCTTAACTCAGCTGTCCACTCCTGCTTCGGTTGTTTCCCCAACAACAACATTCGTACGTCATACTGCGGCCAGTACCTTGCATAGATGGAGGGCAGGACCTTTCCTTGGTTTTGCTGCTCCCGAGCTAACGCTTCCTTCCAGAGTTGGCACCGAATCAGATCCGACCATCCCAACAGGACCTCCTCTGATACTGGTCCTCTATGCTGTATCCGCATCTCTTGTAACCTTCTTTGGAATTCCTCTTCCATGGAGACTGGTATCTGCACCTCTCCTATTTCTATAGTTGGTGCTGCTGTGACTTCAGCTGCTGCAGCACTTCTTCGCTGTAGCAAGGTGGCATTCAGAGCCGCTATAACTCGGTCCCTGATCTACGGTGGAGGGTTAGGACCATAATGTGTCAGACTTATGTTAACCGCCCGATCAAAACTTGCTTCTTCGGGTGTCCTGTCTGTTACGACGGGCCTTTTAGCTCTATCCATTTCGACCAGTTCTGCAATAATGTCCCTTTTCTTACGGTTGCTGGCCGGTCTGCCCAGTAAATCCATGAGGGAAGAGAGCTTCATCCGTTCATACACCGTCTCCGTTGTCATGTGTCCTTGTAGCCGTCCTTCTGGTGATGGAATCATCCCACCGCTGCCAACCAAATGTAACGGTCACCACCGCTTACGGCCTTCCATCCAACCACGACAAGCTTATCTGACACACTCCGACAATACTACGTAGATACACGATCCATATCCTTTCCCAGAATAAGACGAGACTCAGCTCCGTACTTGCTTCAAAAGATCTGAACACTATTGGTTTTCTTCTCAGCTTTTATATCCAGTTACAAGCATGTGACAGTAATCAAAGTGACAATGCCATCTCCACCCCCCTATTCACTCACTGAGGCTAATTATCTAGCAGACAGGTCGGCACCGATACTGACAGATCTGTCACATTCCAAACTACAATTACACAATGCCTTGACCTCAATCACATTACCTAAACAGACGTGTACTGTCTCTGACACCTGGGCATCAATACATTCCTAAACACAATCAAAAGGTCTTTCAGGCCCTGATGCAATTAACACCTTTCAAAAGCATGTGTGCCCATATTGAATAGGCAACAGCTTGTGATATCTCAAGACATCCACTTTGTAATATTCCAGTCCTGCAATATGAATTATTTTTTAATGTCTTCTGCAATATATGAATTATGATTTCTTTGTCACCCTATGGCCCTTGTGGACATAAGGTGACCCTAGACATAGGAGGATCTCAGTATGTCACGGTTCATTCCGTTACAACTACCTAGGCAGCTTAAAAAGTAGATAGGAGGTGGCAAGAAAACCCTGCACAGCCCAGATTTGAGAGTCCCAATCCAGGAGCTCAGCAATGGCAGGAAGTAGCTTTTTTTTTTTTTTTGTGATTCCTTTATGGGTAGTCTTTGACCTTCACGGTGTCGGCGGCACCCTTTGGCTATTTTTATTGACCCATAGTAGCGCATAAGTAACCCCCTCTTTTACATAGCTGGGAGAGCATAGCTTGCACCTCCTCCCAGCTAGTAGTAATGCTGCTGCTATTACTTCTGTCAGCTTGTAGTGCCAAGAACTTGCCAAGGGGTGCCTCTCCTCACATGATACCACTGCACCTGGGGCAGCTACCTCTCCTGCCCCCCCCCTTTCCCTTATGCATTAAGGTAAAAAATGTTCCAGTAGCTGTTTCTCCCCCTCCCTAAATACTTACCTGAGTCCTTTATTGATTCTGCGCTGTGACCGTCTGCAGTTCTTCTCTTCCCTCTCTCTGCTCTTGCAAACTTAGCTGATAGCAGTGGGAGTAATTGGCTCCTGCTGCAGTCAGTAAAATCCTGTGAGAAGGTAGCAGTGGACGAGGCTAAGTAAGGCACACTTTATGTGTTTTGGAGGTGTGTCCCCATAAGAATCAGCTTCCTATGGTGGCGCACAGTAGAGACACTATGGAGACCACTAGCGGGGGACCCCAGAAGAGCAGGAAAGTATTACATCTAATTTTATTAAAGTACAACCACTTTAGGTGCCAAATGACTGACTGATATTTTTTTCAGTATACTAGAAAATCTTCTGTATTCCTAAAGATTTACCATGGTTGAAAAATTATCACATAAACACTAGGGGGTCGATTTATAAATGTTTTCAGGCAAGATTTATACATTGTTCATCCAAGTTTCACACATTTTTAGTTTGATTCAAATAAAAAAATCTGTGAATCCTGAATGAAATTTGTGTGAATCTTTTATAAATACAGTAGATCCCTTGATATTGATAATACAGATTATGTAGATAAAATAAATGACAACAATAACAAAACAACCAGCACTACATACAATATTTATTAAGGGTATGTTTCATTACAAAATA
Source organism: Rana kukunoris (assembly GCA_029574335.1). Classification (NCBI taxonomy): domain Eukaryota; kingdom Metazoa; phylum Chordata; class Amphibia; order Anura; family Ranidae; genus Rana; species Rana kukunoris. Next base: position 348,014,299 of record CM056052.1, read on the forward strand.
GTGAACAAAAGATATAAAAAAAAAATCGCAAAACACTTCATATTTTTTTCAAATAGGAAATCTAATCTAATAAACTTTTTACACAATTACAATCTACTTACAGATAAGGGTCTCTTTACAAAACAAGATGTGGCTGTAATTTCTATAATAGAGTAACCCTCATGACTGTTAGCTTCATCTAGTGTCCAAAATACATTATATTTTCTCATTGAGGTATTTGAAAAAAAAATCTGTACCGCATTTTGGCCACAAGATGAAGCTAACAATCAAAAATCACAGCCTTAATTCGCAAAAATGTCTGTGACATTCATCCAACAAATCTTTTATAAATAGACCCAGAAAAGTAAAGTATGTTTTATGGGTAAATTCAGAATGATGCTATGCTGATGTACATGCAAGTTTTTCCAAAGTCTTCAATACTAGCCAAAATTGGTGCACCCTTAGGCTAGGCCCGGATCCAGGGAAGTGCTGGGGTGGGCTTTGCCCCCCCTGATTTTGGTCTTTCCAGACCCCAGGACCAGTAGTATCAGCAGGGCGGAGCCCTATAATAAGGCACTGAAGTCCAGCCCAGCCCAACCACTGCAGTGCACATAGCCACAAGGATAAAATGTATATCCCCAAGATTAGACAATATACATTAGGCCTTAAATGTAATCACTGAAGAAAACATCAGAAACTGCATACAGAAAGCTGTCTTCATACAAATTTATATTTACACCTTGTAACAAAATGTTTCACACTCCGCTTGAGTGCTTCCATCAATATACTGCTTCCACCAGTCTGAACATAGATATCAGATATTATAGCCACCTATTGCAACCAAGAACTAGGCATGACTCATTTGGCTGCAAAGCTGGAACTCTATTTATTGAAAAAATTTACACAGAATATATACACCAAAGAGGAACCCTTCTCCTGTTAATATTACCCTAACAATACAACCTGTACACAAGAATATAATTACAACAACTGGCATATACTATAAACATTACATTAATTAGCCACTTGGATGACTCAGAGGTCTCATTCCAGGTCAGACTTCCTGGCCCCTACCACACTGAATACAGTGTACTGTACAATACACATTATTATAAGAATAAACACAACCCACAATGGTTTGCTAGCAGACAGACAATTGGTGTGTTAATTAGCACATCAATGGGTAAAAGACCCTTAGGAGGCACACTAGACCTACTTACGCTAAACACATTATAGCAGGCAACCCCAGACAGGTGACTTGCTGATGACATCAACATCTGCTATGAGTCCCACAGTGTGGAGCAGTCTTTGCTGGAAATGTGGCATCTAGGCCCTTAACATGGATTCCGGGCCTAGAGTCCCAGGGCCAGATTCAGAAAGAATTAGATTCCCGCAGAGTATCAGAGATACTCTACGCCGCCGTACTTTACCTGGCTCTAGGAGGAATTCAGAGAGATTTTGGCCCATAAGGTACGGCGGCGTAGTGTATTTCTCCCAGCGGAATCAAACTACGCGATTAGGGGGCGTGAGGGATTTAAATTAAGCACGTCCCCGCGGCGATCGAACTGCGCATGCTCCGTTCGGAAATTTCCCGCCGTGCATTGCGCGAAATCACGTCGTTACGTCATTTTTTTTTGAGTAGCGTCGTTTACAGACATTCCTATTCCCGGACGACTTACACAAAAAAAAAAAAAAATTGTAAGTCAACGCGGGAACGACGGCCATACTTAACATGGGCCGCGTAACGTTAGACCAGCTAATAGCTGGTTTAACTTTACGTAGCGAAAAAATGACGTACGCGATTGCGAACAACACTCGTAACTTTGTGGATCTCCGGAAAAAGCTAATTTGCATACCCCGACGCTGAAAACTACGCAAACTCCACCCAGCGGCCGCAAAAAGATTGCAGCGTAGATCCGAAGGCGTACGAAGACGTAAGCCTGTCAGATCGAAGCCCAACGCCGCCGTATCATGGTTTGAGGATTCAAACTAGTGATACGGCGCGCAAAATTTGAAATTACTCCTGTCTAACACCAGTTAGACAGGCGTAATGGCTCTCTGAATCTGGCCCCCAGAGTCTATGTGTCTTGGGGAAACATGGACTTGAATCCAAAGTAACAAAACCACTCCATGGATCATCCAGGTATAAACCTTCCAATGAGTAGTGTTTTGAATGACATTCAAAAGTACTTACCGTACATTTTGTTGGCTTTGTAACATTTAATTTTTGGAATGTGTGAAAACCACATTCACTGTTAGTAACTTGTTCTTATCATTGCGGTCAAAAATGGCCACCAATTTGAACCTAATAATCATTAGAAAATTGAATGAAATATCTTAAAATTAAAAATTTCTAACAAAATTTGAATAGAGCATATACCCAGCTCTGATCCTGCTGTACATACTGCTGAATAGACTGTGTGGGAAAGAACAGGCAGGATGTAAACAAAGTAATGGCTTGAGTGAGACGTCTGACAATTCTAACAGCTTTCAGAGCCAAAAATGGCAGACATGAGAAGTTATATCTTCAGACTTGCTTGGCTGTTCATTAAATGTGCACACTTTTTAGTATTTGTTTTTGTGTGCAAAGTGGACCATGCTAAAACAGCCTAATGGTTGGTGTATTAATGAATGCAAAATACAAGCACAATGTGTGGTGAACAGCCATAAACCTGGTGCATTTCCCACTCAGAGTGCTAAGTCACAGAATATATCCAATATACTGATTAATTTACAGCTATGGTATCTGAGATACCCTGGTGGTTAATCAGAACAGCTCCCAGTGACAGAGTACTCTGATTGGGCAGAGAAGCCATCCAACCAAGTAGTGTACATAAAACATTTGGTCTTTAGCTCTGCATCCCTCTACTGTTTCTAGGATGGGTAGCAGAGCGAGACAAATTGGTGTCCCAATGTATGTAAAAAATATATATATACACATTCAGTACATGCCCCAAGGTCAGGCCTTTTTGGATGCGAATCCACTCTTTAAAATATTCAGTGGCTATGGTCAATATTGCCAAAGATGTTTGGGCTGCACTTTTAAATGAGCCAGTGGAGAACATCCCAAGACATACACAAACCCTATTTTATTTGATGTATTTAGCAGCCAAGATTACGATTACCACAGCTTTGAAAAGTCCTGTGGTTAATTTAGCTTTACTAAAGCGTAAATTGACATGGATTATGTTAAATGAGAAAAATTGTGAGTATACTGCGTGACATATGGGTAAAGTCTGACAAAATTTGTATCCCTGGCTTTCCTATTTGCAGGTAACAGGTTGCTAGAGGCCAACGTGTAGGTGAGTGGAGATAGATTAGTGGCCAGGCACTTCTCTTCCCCTTCTTCTTCTTTTTTTCTCTCTTATACATCTTTCATTCTGTTTACTATTTTCTCTTCTTTCTTTCCTTTTTTTTCTCCAGATGAATTCTTGATTTTATTGGACAGATTTTATAAGCAGTTCTTGTGCTCATAACTATGTCCTGCTGTTGTACACCAAGTTCCAATTTCTAACATTAAATTTAGCCGCTTTTATTTTTTAATGTGACTGCAAACCCTATAGGTCATAAGGCTTACTACTGTGAGTGAAAAACGTATATAGCGCAACACATGCAAACTGAATCGCTTGGGGCTGTAACTTGGAAAATTTCGATTTGTTTAATTCCTTAATTTTTGTACAATTATTTCCCTCTCATTTTCTTTGGAGGTGGCAGGATATTACAAGCTGTTAGATGAAAGTTAGATTTACTACAGCACACTGGATTTTTGTACTTACTGCTTGTTAATATACTCTGTAACATTGGAATATTGCGCGCATTTTGCGCACATTTTTGGGTGTCTGGCATGGTATGTGATACATTAATAGTGCATTCTTTTTCTTCTTTTTGTGCTTTTTTTAAAATTTAATAAAAACATTTGATAGGAAAAGTTAATTTATACTGATGCAGTATAAAACTGTTTGGACAAAACAACTATACAAATTGCTAGTTATTTTCAAAAAACTGAAGAGAGATCATCAAGCTTCCCACACTAACTGACCCTCTATAGTCATTCATTTCTCATAGGATAAGGGAATGGGGAAAGTCATCACACTGACACTATTTACACACTGACACTCTATTTAAAAATAGAGCGGTAAATGTATAAAATAAAAGTAAAAAGCCCCCCCAAAAACAAAGGGGTTGATTTCCTAAAACTGGAGCATACACAATCTGGTGAAGCTGAGCATGGTAGCCATTCAGCTTCTAACTTCAGCTCAATTATGTTTTAACTAAAAAAACAAAAACAAAAAACAAAATACAAGCTGATTAAAGGGGTAGTTCCCCCAAAAACCTTTTTTTTAACATTGATTGAGGCTCGTTTTGTCAAGGGGAATCAGGTGAGTTTTTTTTAGAAACGAAGCAGTACTTACCGTTTTAGAGATGCATCGTCTCCAACGCTTCCGGGTATGGTCTTCGGGTCTAGGCGTTCCTATTTGATTGACAGGCTTCCAACGGTCGGATACATCGCGTCACGATTTTCCGAAAGTAGCCGAACGACGGTGCGCAGGCGCAGTATAGAGCCGCACCGGCGCTCAGCTTCTTTCGGCTACTCGTGGCGCGATGTATGCGACCGTCGGAAGCCTGTCAATCAAATAGGCACGCCCAGACCAGACGATCATACCCGGAAGCGACGGAGACGATGCATCTGTAAAACGGTAAGTACTGCTTCGTTTCTAATAAAAAAACACCCGATTCCCCTTGACATAACGAGCCTCAATCAATGTTAAAAAAAGTCTATATCTGTGGAAAAAATTACTGCGCAGGTCTATGAAAAATAATAATAATAAACAAAACAATAAAGTGATTGGTTTGCTGCTGCTCATAAAACAATGTGCGATACACATAAATTACCTATAAAATCAAAAAATATGCTGCGCTGCACTAACAGGTGAAACATAAATTGAAAATGTGACCATTCTTCTTATTGTGAACAAAGGTGAAACGTGAATAACATGACAAATTCAAAAGATATCACATTTGAATACAACTAGTAAATAATAAAGTCCATGTGTGTCAAACTTGCACCCGAAGTGTGTTTGAAAAAAGTTCTTAGAGTAAGATCAGACAAAGGGCACCTCCACCTCTAGTAAAATTGCCTGCTTACCGACTCCCAATGATCTTATTGCTAAGATCACAATCGCATGTAGCTCTATACTTCTATGGTCTGCTTGCTTCTACTTTTCATCTACTTCAACTCCATATGTAGGTGACCATACATCGGTGCATGCCAGATCCCGGAGTGTAGATAAAAATAAAGAGAAGGCAAAATAGAGTCAAAATAGAGTCCCTTGGAAGACGTTGGAAGACATCTGTGTGACGAAACGGCGTAGGGAAAGCGGCGTGCTGACGTCACCGCTATCGACTATCCGGAAGGACGAGCGAATGTTGAAGCCGGCCGGCTACATATTTTTGACGCTAATTTTGTACACCTACCATGTGAGTGTAACTTTTATTATTAAACTTCAAATTTATCTACGGTACTACTCTATTTTGGCCTTCTCTTTATTTTTATCTACACTCCGGGATCTGGCATGCACCGATGTATGGTCACCTACATATGGAGTTGAAGTAGATGAAAAGTAGAAGCAAGCAGACCATAGAAGTATAGAGCTACATGCGATTGTGATCTTAGCAATAAGATCATTGGGAGTCGGTAAGCAGGCAATTTTACTAGAGGTAGAGGTGCCCTTTGTCTGATCTTACTCTAAGAACTTTTTTCAAACACACTTCGGGTGCAAGTTTGACACACCATGGACTTTATTATTTACTAGTTGTATTCAAATGTGATATCTTTTGAATTTGTCATGTTATTCACGTTTCACCTTTGTTCACAATAAGAAGAATGGTCACATTTTCAATTTATGTTTCACCTGTTAGTGCAGCGCAGCATATTTTTTGATTTTAATGTTAAAAAAAGGTTTTTGGGGGAATTACCCCTTTAAGTTCTATGCGGAGCTGCACCAGATTTTGCACTCTCCAGTTTTGGTAAATCAACTCCAAAGAATTCATCATCACAATGTCTAAATATGTATGCAGATAAGGAGCCCATCCCTTGACCCATCATGATAAGATAATTCCACTCTAATTGTTTCAGACAATGGATAAAAATATGTTACCAAGCTAGCTTTGAAAATATTCTATTCAATGCAAACCTTTGCCCATCTTTCTTACATTTTTAAACCAGACTAACTGGTTTGGCCAGCTCGCTATCTGATATGAGTAATATGGTCAAAGCGGACACATCTCTCATATCACATTCCTATAATCTTGAACAAATAGACTTGTCTTACAGGAACAGTAAAAAGTTTCATCTTTTCCTGCATTTACTAAAATCTCTCCTTTAAAACAGAATCATTACTAGTTTATTTTATAATAGACAAAGGGCTGGTTTTAGAAGTTAGGTATCACCTGAAATATTGGTGTAGGCCCGAAATTGTTCATTCATGTACAAACAATGTGATTTTTCTTCCTGATTGAAATATGGCTGATTTGACTTATTACAGCCCTGCTTAAATGGCGTTAGGGCATTATAGTAATCATATTCATTGCAAATGTGTCCATAATGAAGACAATCTTTAGCCTTTGTATAGCTTGCATCTGGTGGAATCCAAATGCTTGGATAGTCCAGGAGACAGTCCTGTGCAGCATTTGCCCCATATGTCGAATTTCTAAGTTCCACCGTTTTGCTTAAAGGAAAATTAGGATCAGTGTATTTCTGCCTGAAGTTAACATAGCCTGTTCTCCAAGTTTCAGTCGAGACATATCGTTTATTTTGAGGATGTTCTTCATGGCCATCAGAGTCCAGTGTGTGTTTACCAAATTCCATACCTTCAAATATTGAGGGAGCCAAAAACGCTTCATCAGATTTGTAGTCGCTGGCACTTGATTTTGCTTTTACATTATTAAAATTCTATTGAAAACAGAAATTTATAGACAAAGATTAAAAATATATTGTAAAATAACTACCACATTAAAGTCAAACAGCTACATAAATACACAAATGACATAAGTTGTTTTACTTGCCAAATGGATTTGTTTTTCTGTCCATCCAATCCTAAAATTTACACAGTTTTACCACACAGCATAATTCTGGCTGACAGGGCAGGACACCCGATCTTTCTCTGCTTCAGTTACACTTTCACTTACAGGTATCTTTCCTATCCACACCACCTGACTGGCCAGTGAAAGGAGAAGAGGCACACTCATGACAGCAAATCTTTGTCATTTTGCTCCCTCCTCCTAACAGTAGTTTTCTTGCATTACAACCCACCTCGCTGGCTGCTTGGACTGCTTCTCCCTTCTCCTCTTGGAGTCCTACTGTACAAGGGCTGTAATATGCTGATTTTTTTGTAAAATTACCTAGTTAACTTAATTAATTGATGAATTAATAATTATCTTGTGTCAAAATATAAAACCAATATTTAAGAAAATACAATTAAAATAAAGCAGCTGCACCAAACTAGGTGTGAATACCACTAGTGCAAATTAGAATCACTAAACCAGTCCTTCAAAACCCACTTCCATTCATGGAGACCCTCACTCTGCAACTACAAACTAATCCCCAGGAACATAGGCGTGCGCAGCCTATTGGATTAGGGTGTGCACCCCAAAACTCAAACACACGTGCGCGCGTGTGTGTATATATATATATATATATATATATATATATATATATATATACACACACATACAGACACTATTTTAAATAAATGTAAACAAATGTTAAAACAATTTTTAATCTTTCAATACATTTTACATCTTATGGCAGATCCGGTCAGAAGGAGAAAGTGGGGATGAGAGAGGGGAGATGGGATCAATTGGCAGTGGTGGTGGGGGAGGGGAATGGGTTCAGTGGCAGTTCTGGAGGGATGGGGATCAGTGGCAGTGCTGGGGGGGTGATCAGTGGCAGTGCAGGGGGTTAATGGGATCAGTGGCAGTTGTGGTGGTGGTGGTGGGGGGGGGGGGGTAATGGGGTCAGTGGCTGCACTGAGGGGAATATCAGTGGCAGTGCTGGAGGGTTGATGGGCTCAGTGGCAGTGCTGGGGGATGATCAGTGGCAGTTCTGGGGGTTGATGGGCTCAGTGGCAGTGCTGGGGGGGGGTGATCAGTGGCAGTGCTGGGGGGGTGACCAGTGGCAGTTCTGGTGGTTGATGGGCTCAGAGGCAGTGCTGGGGGTTAATGGGCTCAGAGGCAGTGCTGAGGGGTGATCAGTGGTAGTGCTGGGGTTGATGGGCTCAGTGGCAGTGCTGAGGGGGGGGTGATCAGTGGCAGTGCTGGGGATTAATGGGCTCAGAGGCAGTGCTGAGGGGTGGTCAGTGGCAGTGCTGGGGGTTGATGGGCTCAGTGGCAGTGCTGAGGGGGGGGGGTGATCAGTGGCAGTGCTCGGGGTTGATGGGCTCAGTGGAAGTGCTGAGGGGTGATCAGTGACAGTGCTGAGTGGTTGATGGGCTCAGTGGCAGTGCTGAGGGGGGGTGATCAGTGGCAGTGCTGGTGGTTAATGGGCTCAGTGGCAGTGCTGAGGGGTGATCAGTGGCAGTGCTGGGGGAATGATGGGGGGGTGTGGCACTGCCACTGATCACCCCCCAGTGCTGAGGGGTGATCAGTGGCAGTGCTGGGGGGGGTGATCAGTGGCAGTGCTACGGGGGGTGATCAGTGGCAGTGCTGGGGGTTGTCAGTGGCAGTGCTGGGGGGTATGGGGCTCAGAGGCAGTGCTGATGGGTTATCAGTGGCAGTGCTGGGGTGATCAGTGGCAATGCTGGGGGTTGATGGGCTCAGTGGCAGTGCTGGGGGTTGATGGGCTCAGTGGCAGTGCTGGGGGGGTGATCAGTGGCAGTGCTGGGGGGGTTATCAGTGGCAGTGCTGGGGGGTGATCAGTGGCAGTGCTGGGAGGGTGATCAGTGGCAGTGCTGGGGGGGTGATCAGTGGCAGTGCTGGGGGGGTGATCAGTGGCAGTGCTGGGGGGTGATCAGTGGCAGTGCTGGGGGGGGTGATCAGTGGCAGTGCTGGGGGGGATCAGTGGCAGTGCTGGGGGGGGTGATCAGTGGCAGTGCTGGGGGGTGATCAGTGGCAGTGCTGGGGTTGTGGCATGGGGGTTGATGGGATGCCGCTGGCTGCATGCAGGGAGAGAAACCAGTTGTCAAAAGTCGGAGGGGATGTGGGGTGAGCGGGACCGAACAGTTAAAAAAACAGTCAATGGGATGGGGTCTGGGCGGGCCGGTACATTCCTCTGGCTCCGTCCCCTCTCTGAAGCATCTCAATCATTGGCTGGTGTTGAGGGAGCTTGGTCCTGCCCACCCCCGACATCGCGGCTGAGTTGTAAGTCACAGATCAGCCGCGATGTCAGGGGTGGGTGGGACCAAGCTCCCTCAACACCAGCCAATGATTGAGATGCTTCAGAGAGGGGGCGGAGTCAGAGGAATGTAGCGGCCCGCCCAGACCCCCATCCCATTGAGTGTTTTTTTAACTGTTCGGTCCCGCCCACCCCGACATCACCATGACAGCTCGTCTCTCTTCCCGCATGCAGTGGACAGTTTCGGGCACTTAACAGCTCTGGCAAAAATTACGATTTGCTGCCTGTGAAACTGTTTCACAGGCAGCAGATCTCTGGAGACAACATGGGGTGATTAGGGTGTGCCCAGGCACACCCGCAACACCCCGTGCGCATGCCTATGTCCAGGAGACCGTTCGAATTCTACTCTGCTATAGTGACCACCGGGTCCAAAATCGCAGCTTCTCTCACCTTTGACAGAATTCATTTCTACTTACACCCTAAACAGCAAACACCTTTTGCTGCTCGGGGATTTCCACCTCTGGGCCAACTCCTCACAGGATCCCATTGCCGATGCCTGCATTGACCACTTGGAAGGACTAGCCTGCAGCAACTAGTATGTGGGCCCACACATACCTCCGGTCACACGCTTGATCTTATTTTCAGACAAGATCTGGAAATAAATATTCTGAAAAATGAACCATTGCCATGGACAGACCACCATGCAATTAAATTCATTATTGCCAAAAACACCCCTTAACAAAATCCGTAAAACCAGTGGCAACGCACTGGACTAGATTTTAGAAGAAGCTCCACTCGGAGCTCTTCAAAACTACTTTAGGGAACAAAATAAAAACAATTTTACTACAGCAAACAGCCACTGAAACCCTGGAAGCCATAAACACGGCTCTACTACAGTCAGCCGACCTGGTAGCGCCCAAACGCAAAACCTGCATTCGGAAATACAACGCCAGCTGGTTTAACGACCAGCTATCGTTTCTAAAGCAAGAACGCAGAAGAGCAGAAGCAGCCTGGAAAAGAAGCGCATCAGAGGAAAACCACACCATCTATAAGGAAATAACAAAAAAAATCCCACAAAGAAATCTTTAGAGCCAAAAAAAATAATTTCTCCTATATCATTACTAATGCCCTCAACCGCCCCCACAAACTCTTTAATTTGGTCACCCAGACCATGAACCCTGTCTGTCTTGAAGCCCCCAATGCGGACACACAGGAATTCTGTAATTAATTATCGGATTATTTAATTAACAAAATTGAAAGAATCCGTGAAAGCATTCAGCAAAACAGAGCTCCCATTAACCCCCCGCCCCCTCAATCATACTCCCAATACCCACATAAACTCGTTGCAATCAACAAAGTTCACTTTAAAACCCATTTCCATCAAGGCCACAAAAAACATCATCGATTCCTTGCGTAATAGCACAGCACCGAATGATATCATCCTCACCAAACTGCTGAAGGAATGCGCTGTTCATTAATAGACATAAAATATGTAACTACTGGTGTACGCAACAATGCAATGGCATTGATTTACCAAGGGCAAATAGACTGTGCACTTTGCAAGTGCAGTTGCATTCTACATAGTGCAGTTGCTCCAGCTTCATAAATGAGCTCTGCTGAATTCTATCATCCAATCATGTGCAAGCTAAAATTCTGTTTTTTTATTTGTAATGCACGTGATTGGGTATTCTTTGCAAAGTGAAGCTTCACCTCATTTACTAAGCTCTGGAGCAACTGCATTTGCAAAATGCTCTTAGTAAATAAACCCCAATATGTCAGAAAAGACCCAAAAAGTCCCTGATTGGGGAATAAACAATGTTTTTTTTCAGCTGGAACTTGGTGTAACTCAGTTCCACCACCTCTGGCTCAGGCCCTCTGCTCCCTGCTGACCACTGTTACTTGAAACGCAAAAGTCCGGCTTCTATGCTTACAAGTGATAGCTTGTTCCTCAACAGCTCCAAAAGAGCAGATCTCTTGAGTGGCTCCCACTGAGCGAAGGATGGGGATAAGGAAGATGCAGGTGCAAATGCCAACATCACCACTGGATGATTTCCCGCAAGTGAGCCAGCTGCCGTATGCATGTGGAAGATGATGGAGCTTTGAAGGAGATGTGGAGAAGATGGGGGCAGTAGAGGGGGATTGCATGCAGAGGTCAGAGCTGAAGAGGGGTAAAAGTCAGATGTGTATGGGGGATGCAGATGTAAGCAGCTGTGGAAGAAGGCTGAATTCTTCACACTGTGTGTAGTGCACACCTGAACTCTGCACTCTGTATGCAGTGTACCTTTGAACTCTGCACTATTTACATAGCACACCCTGAACTCTGCAGTCTGTGTGTAACCCCTCTCTGAACTCTGCACTCTGTACATAATGCACTCCTGGTATTTAATGATCCTGTTAAGACCCTCCCACTGTTAGTGAAATTTGACCACACCCACTATTTTAGGTTTGGAGGGTGTGTGTAAGGGTCAGGGGTGGATCCCCGTACAAGGACTGACCCCTTATTCAAGAACCAGTGTAGATATGTCAAGCAATATGCAAATACTATTGGGTAGATTCACGTAGAGCGGCGTATATTTGTGCATAAATTAGAGAGGCAAGTGCTGTATTCACAAAGCAATTGCTCCCTAAGTTACAGTGGCGTAGCGTAAATGGGCCGGCGTAAGCCCGCCTAATTCAAATGTGTTTGATGTGGGCGTGTTTTATCCAAATTAAGTGTGACCCCACGTAAATGACGTTCTTTACTAACGGCGCATGCGCTGTCCGTGGACGTATCCCAGTGCGCATGCTCCAAATTACGCCGCTAAGTCTCATTGGTTTCGACGTGAACGTAATTTTCACACCAGCCCCATTCACGGACGAGTTACGCAAACAAAGTAAAACGTGAAAAATTTGACTCGGTCCCGACGTCCATACTTAACATTGGCTGTGCCATCTTTTTGGTGGTTTATCTTTACGCCTAAAAATACGCCTTACGTAACCAGCGTATCTTTACTGCGATGGCCGGGCGTACATTCATAAATAGGCGTATCTCACTGATTTACATATTCTAGGTGTAAATCAGTGTACACGCCCCTAGCGGCCAGCGTAAATAGGCAGCTAAGATACGACGGTCGTATCTTAGCAACATTTAAGAGTATATCACTTAGAGAATACGCTTAAAGATACGACGGTGCAGATTCTGAGTAACTCTTTATGAATCTGGCCCAATAATTATTCCCTGATCAGGGACCTTTGGGGTATTAGATGCGTACATGAATCGTTTTACACTTTGGGCCAGATCCACAGACACCAGCCGCCCAGCCGTGCGGCGTGTGCCCATATACGCTACGCCGCTGTAAGTCACAGCGTTGTATTACTAATCCTCAATGAAATGCCGCTGTAACTTACGGCGGCGTAGCGTAAATGGGCCGGCGTATGCGGGTATAATTCAAATGTATTAGTGGGGGGCGTGTTTTATTATAATTATGAATGACCCGACGCAAACGACACTTTTTTTACACTGCGCATGCGCCGGCCATGGACGTATCCTAGTGCGCATACGTGAAATCATGCCGCAAATAGTCAATGAAAAGGACGTGAACGTAATTTACGCCCAGGCCCATTCTGGATCGGCGTACGCAAACGACGTTCAATACGACGCGGTCCCGACTTCCATACTTAACATTGGCTGCGCCACCATATAGCAGGGGTAACATTACGCCTGAGATACGCTTATGCAAACGACGTAAAAAGAAAGGAGCCGGCCGCTGGTTCGTTCGTGGATTGGCGTAACTTGCTCATTTGCATATTTTACGCTGGAAATAGATGTAAGCGCCCCTAGCGTAAATATGCATCTAAGATATGACGGTGTAAAAAACTTACGCCAGTCGTATCTTAGCGCAAGTCCGGCGTATATTGTTGTCTGGATAGAAAACAATGACACGCCGGTGGGAAATTCGAATTACGCGGGTGTATCTGTAAATACACCGGCGTAATTCTCTTTGGATCTGGCCCTTTGTGTCTTTTAACCACTTAAGACCCGGACCAATACGCTGGCAAATGACCCAAGGGGTTTTTGCGATTCGGCACTGCGTCGCTTTAACAGACAATTGCGCGGGTTCGTGCGACGTGGCTCCCAAACAAAATTTGCGTCCTTTTTTTCCCACAAATAGAGCTTTCTTTTGGTGGTATTTGATCACCTCTGCGGTTTTTATTTTTTGCGCTATAAACAAAAATAGAGCGACAATTTAAAAAAAAATGCAATATTTTTTATTTTTTGCTATAATAAATATCCCCCAAAAATATATAAAAAAACATTTTTTTTCCTCAGTTTAGGCCGATACGTATTCTTCTACATATTTTTTGGTAAAAAAAATCGCAATAAGCGTTTATCCGTTGGTTTTCGCAAAATTTATAGCGTTTACAAAATAAGGGATAGTTTTATTGCATTTTTATTAATTATTTTTTTTTTACTACTAATAGCGGCGATCAGCGATTTTTTTTTGTGACTGCGACAATATGGCGGACACTTCGGACAATTTTTACACATTTTTGGGACAATTGTCATTTTCACAGCAAAAAATGCATTTAAATTGCATTGTTTACTGTGGAAATGACAGCTGCAGTTTGGGAGTTAACCACAGGTGGCGCTGTAGGGAATGTGTACCTAATGTGTGTGTTTACTACTGTAGGGGGGTGTGGCTGTAGGTGTGACGTCATCGATCGCGTCCCCCTATTACAGGGATGACGCGATCGATGCTCCGGCCACAGAGAAGCACGGGGGAGCCGTGTGTACACACGGCTCTCCCCGTTCTTCCGCTCCAGGGACGGATCGCCGCACTGCAGCGGCGATCGGGTCCGCGAATCCCGCGGTCCCGGTCCTGGAGCTTCGGACCGGGTCGCGGGGCGCGCGCCCGCGGGCGCGCGCCCGCGACCCACGGCTGGGTACTAAAACCAACGTATATATACGTTGATGTGCCCAGCCGTGCCATTCTGCCGACGTAAATCTGCAGGAGGCGGTCCTTAAGTGGTTAATGAACATTGCAAATAAAAAAGATTGTACTTTTAATTTTGATGAATTTGGTTTACACATTTCGGCCCTAAAAAGTCCCATGGGACATGTATAGTGTTATTGTGTATTCAATTAGTGATGTTGGCCACATCTACGAACACATTCTATCTGCCAGGATTGTATTTGCAGATAATCATACATTTGCTATAGAACGTGTAAAGCAATTGTGGTGCAGAGCGAAACCTTTGAATTATATTTTTTGTCTAAATATACATTCAGCTTACCAGATTTGAAGGAAGATGTGATTTGGGATGTAACACGTGCCGATACACAATAAGGTAAACTGCTAGAATCACAAGTATTATCAAACAAACACATATGGCAACAGCAGATCCCACAATGACTTCCTTGGGTGCCAGGTCTGTAGAATAGATAATATTACAGAAAAAGTGTTTATAGAATTATTGGTTTATACTGTAGTTTTCAATACAGTTTTGCATCTTTTGATGTTAAAGGAAAAAACAAGAGGACATCATAAAATTAACACACAAGTTAACATTTAAAAACAAAAAATTACTTACACTAATATTAGAAAAATTGCCCATTTTTAGAATATATTATCATTGATTTTTCTTCTGTTGTGCAGGCTTGCAATGACCACATTTTTTTTTGTTGCATACATTGGGGTCAATTCACAAAGAGAAACGTTATTGGATTTCTTCAGGTGTTAAATTAGCACACTTATTTAACGCTAGCAAACATGGTATTCACAAAAGCTATAATCGTTATTTAACATAGTCGTTATGGTTTTCAACTGACTCTTTATCCAAACGTTATGCTAACTACTCAGACGTTATTATTAAGATTTGGGACGTTAAAATAACTCTTAAGATCGTTAAATAATGCTGGAGAGATGCATTCTGGGAGCAGAAGGGGAGGAGAACAGCTGCATGTGGAAAAGAGCAGATACAGAGAGAGAGAGAGAGAGAGACAAGCAATACACATGGAGATTGAGCATGTAATGTGCAAAACTTCTAGTGTGTGCTTTTCTAAAGCCATGTGTATTTCCTCATACAGAGAATAAATCATGGGAGATGATAATCGGAATTTAGCCATAACCTGGGTTTCAGAAAAGTCATCCAAAATAGTATGTGAAGGGAATACACGTTTATAAATCTGAACAACATTCTAACGTGTTCTTCTTCGCCTCTGGATAATTTTAAGTTCAAATAGAGCACGGTTCTATCTTGCCCAACACTACTAAAAACTTCACTACACTACAAAAATCGCCGAAAGCTTCCTCTAACAACAAAATATCGCCTGGGAAATGTCATAACGACACCCTGAGGGAGGTGTTAATTTAATGATTGCTTAACGATTGATAACTGTCAAAAAAATCTTTGTGAATTGCACTTCTGTACATATTTAACGATTTGACTCTTTAAAATAACCTTTTGAATGTTTAAAATAACGATTTGACTCTTTAATAAGGATCCACACCTTAAAATATCGGTTCTGTGTAGTGAAACGTTATTTGATGATTTTTCAAAGCGTTAAATCGTTTAGTGAATTGAACTAGCTTCAATAACGTGCAAAATCGTTAAAATAACACCCGCAATCTGAAAATAAAGCTTTGTGAATTGACCCCATTACATATTCTATGAGCCGAGGTTACTATAGTGTTAGTGATGATGGAAACTGTGCAGATATGAGTGTATAATGAACTTTAGAGGCAACAAATTAGAAGAATGAATGCATAGGCAGCACACTAAAAACATTTATGAGTACAGTGTTATTTTGGATGGAATCTTAACCTCCCTGGCGGTATGATTCTTTCTGTTTTTTTGGTGCTGAAAGCGGTACAATTATTTTGCATGGAAATCTGGCGTTTTACATTGCAGGCCTGTAATTCTTAGGAATAACTCACTTAAATCTGTCCAAACCAGAGTCTAGTATACATCTCGGGTATTATAAAGTTTGAAAAACAAAATCATAAATTAGAATATAATAAATAACTATAAATAATTATAACAAATAATAATATAATTATAATAAAAAGTATTCAATAATGTAATCAAATCAAAATCACTGAAATGTGTTCAGTTGCAGAATTGTCGCTGTCATTACTTTTATTTTTTTATGACGAATTTCCCCACAAATCGCTATCGCTCAATTCTGCAGGTGATTATAATTTATTATCGCTGTTTTTTAGCTGCTCTAAAATCACTTTTGACATAAAGGGACACTTTTGGTTGCTATGGACAATCTACAGTTTGCAGGCAGAAAGAACATTTTTATTATATAAGAGTACATGTAGGGCACTGGGCAGACCACTAGGGAGAAGGGGTGTTTGTATTTTTTACATACAGTACTGTAATCTATAAGATTACAGTATACTGTATGTAATGTGTTTATTTTCTCCTTTGAATTTGGCGCCGTTCTCAGCCCGTGCATCGTAATGTCGAAGGGGACGGAAATCGGTAGCACACAGGCACTGTGTGAATTGAACGAGGACGCCGCTCACTCACTCAGCGGGGATGCATTGCAGGAACCAGGGACAAGGTAAGTAACCGCTGCCTGTGGATGCTGCAAGGCGATCCTGAGTCTGGCTCAGGGTTACTGCTAATGGTACTGAAATCTTACCCCAAGCCCGACTCGGGAATACTGCCAGGGGGGTTAAGAGATTTTGTACCCCATCCATTTCAGTAACATGCATTTTACTGTGTATTACTGCAACACACCTCGACACTAAGGGGGGTGATTTACTAAAGGCAAATCCACTTTGCACCACACTTGAAATTGCACTGAAAGTGCACTTGGAAGTGCAGTCGCTGGGGACATGCAGGAAAAAAAAAAAAAAAAAACAGCATTTTAGCTTGCACATGATTGGATGATAAAATCAGCAGAGCTTCCCCTCATTTCAGATCTTCCCTTTAGATTTACAGTGACTGAACTTCCAAGTGCACTTTCAGTGCACTTTGCACTCATAGGTTGCACTTTTAGTGCAAAGTGGATTTGCCTTTCGTAAATAACCCCTTAAGGTTTACATTGACTGCCTTAACAAAATGCAGGTAATTATTAAAAGACTGTACATTAAAATGTATGAGGTAACATTACACATTGGGCCAGTATCAATGGGTCCCAGTGACTTATACACTGATATACACAAGTATCTCAAATTGAAAATGTATGATCAGGCTTTTGTTTCCAGATATGCTGTTAATCTTAAAACTGAAGTCGAATCTGTTTATATTTTGTTTATATTTTCCCTTTCTGGTTCCTCTTATCCCTCTTCTTAAAGATTTTTTGGGAAAAAAACTTTCCATTCCCATTATAAACTTTATTTTAGACCCAGTGATATAATCACTGGATCTCAGTGCTTCTCTATGCAATGCAGCCAGATTATGACTGGTGGAAAGGCCCTGTAGAGTGCTGTACATAGCTTACTGAAATATCACAGCACCCTGTCTCAGTACTCCTCTTAAGAGCCTTCAGCCCTGATGGGAGGAGTTATGCAAGTATTACATTTTCATAATGGGTGGATGTCAGTCTGGAGGAGTAGCCATTCCTAGGTAAGCTGTATCTGCATGCAGACTGCCCTCAATAACAGACAAACCTGTTGAGCCTCCATGATTGTATTCCTCCTAACATTTTGACATGGAAATGAGGGACACCTACTGGCAAATCTATGTAGGCATAGGACATGCCCCATGCCACACCCCCTTAACCGCTTCAATACTAGGCTTTTATACCACCTCCATTCCGGGCCTATTCTGACACTTCTCTCCTACATGTAATAATCATCATTCTTTTGCTAGAAAATTACACAGTACCCCCAAACATTATATATGTTTTTTTAGCAGACACCCTAGGGAATAAAATGACGGTCATTCCAAAGTTTTATCTTGCACGGTATTTACGCAATTATTTTTCAAACGCCTTTTTTTTGTAAAAAAAATTGTTTTATGAATTAAAAAAATAACAAAACACTAAAGTTAGCCCAATTTTTTTGTATTATGTGAAAGATTATGTTACACCGAGTAAATAGAGACCCAACATGTCACGCTTTAATTATGCGCACACTCATGGAATGGCGCCAAACTTCGGTACTTAAAAATCTCCATAGGCAACGCTTTATTTATTTTTTACAGGTTACAGTTTAGATTTACAGAGGAGATCTAGTGCTAGATTAGTTGCTGGCACTCTAACGCACGCGGCGATACCTCACATGTGTGGTTTAAACGGCGTTTACATATGTCGGCGGGACTTGCGTGTGCGTTCGCTTCTGCACGCGAGATATCGGGGACAGGGGCGTTTTAATTTTTTTTTTATCTTTTATTATTTTTTTTTTTACTTATATTTTATATATTTTTACACTTTTTTTCATTTTTTTTTTCCACTTTTATTCCTATTACAAGGAATGTAAACATCCCTTTTAATAGGAAATGTGTGTGACAGGTCCTCTTTATGGAGAGATGTGGGGTCAATAAGACCTCACATCTCACCTCCAGGATGGAAACCATGAGATCGGTGAAAAAAAAATTCACCGATCTCATGAATGGTGACTTACAGCCGCAATTGCGGCTTTGTTTACATACGGGGACCCGGGCGTGACGTCATCAGATCGCGCCCGGGTCCTCCGACGGTCATAGAGATGACTGGTGACTATCTGGTCACCAGTCATCTCTATGCTTCCTGCCGCCGCCGACGATTCGTTCTCCGGGCCCCCGAAGGTACAGGTAAGCCCGGAGAAGCATCGGATGGCGGCGGGAGGGGGGGGATGTCCCCTCCCGCGGCCTGTAAGAACGATCAAGCGGCGGAACAGCCGATACGATCGTTCTTACATTGTGCAGAATCGCCGGCTGAAGAAGAGGATATCTGGATGATTCCTCTGGCTGCAGGCATCATCCAGATATTCGCCTGCAATACCCAGGCCGTCAATTGACGGCCACTTAGGATGGTAAATCCCATCCCAGGCCGTCAATTGTATATGGCTGGGTATTGAAGTGGTTTAAAGGAGAATTAACCCAAAAAAGATTAATAAAATCCACAAGGGCTTTTTTTTCTACCACTACTATTCCTTTATATTGGCTTGTTTGAAATGTACAAACGCAGCAATTTAGAAATGAGATGAATGGTTTAGCACTGGGAAACAGTTTTTGAAAGATAAAAAGTGATTTTTTTCTATACAACTATATAGATCAGACCAAATGAGGGACAAATGAGGGGGCATGAGGGACAGGGGGACATTGCTCCAAATCACCGACAGTCCCTCAAAATCAGGGACAGTTGGGAGCTATGTGATTGAAAGGCCCACAGTGTGCTTTGAAATCAGAGTAAGCAATTTCAGTAGAGAAGAGCTTTATAAAAAGTGTCACTTAGCCCTTTCCAATAAAAGAAAACACCAGTACTGTAATCTTCTAGATGTCATACATATTCTATGACCCAGATATAAACATTTACTGTATTTACCATTCAGGTTCACACACACTTTTGGACTTGGATTACTTGTTCTTTCCTCAAACTTCATCTGTACACTGATGCAGTAATGGTCAGGTGCTAGGTGTGTTGTTTCCCATACATTCTGATGTGTGAACTCAGTAAACAGCAACTAGAAGAAATTATACATGTTACAATGTTACAAGAAATGATACATGGTACAATGTTACAAAAATTATACAATGTTACAAGAAATTATACATGATGCAATGTTACAAAAATTATACGTTACAAGAAATTATACATGATGCAATGTCAATAATGTAGCTGGCAGTCGTCCTGTTTTGAACCTAAATACCAATGTACCTCTTTCCTTCTAATAACATTAGGTACCAGATGTGTACTATTATCCTTTATTCACCAGAAACCCTCCTCTGTGTGCCTTTCTGATTAAAGGTGTTGTAAAGGTAAAAAATGTTTTCCCTAAATAGCTTCCTTTACCTTAGTGCAGTCCTCCTTCACTTACCTCATCCTTCCATTTTGCTTTTAAATGTCCTTATTTCTTCTGAGAAATCCTCACTTCTTGTTCTTCTGTCTGTAACTCCACACAGTAATGCAAGGCTTTCTCCCTGGTGTGGAGAAAGCCTCTTGAGGGGGCGAGCAGGAGTGTCAGGACGCCCACTAACACACAGCTCCTTTCTCTATCAGCAAAGTAGATAGCGTCCTGATCCTCCTGCTCGCCCCCTCCCCCCTCAAGAGGCTTTCTCCACACCAGGAAGAAAGCCTCGCATTGCTGTGTGTAGCATTTTTCAAATGTTGGGAGGTATGGTGTAGTTACAGACAGAAGAACTGAGGCGATTTAGTTTGCATGTGCCGCGCTATATAAGTTTTCATTCATTCATTCAACAGGAAATGAGGATTTCTCAGTGGAAATAAGGACATTTAAAAGCAAAATCGAAGGATGAAGGAGTACTGCACTAAGGTAAGGAAAGCTATTTAGGGAATTTTTTTTTTTACCTTTACAACCCCTTTAAGTTTCACTGTGACTTTAGTATTTGACTTCTGAGCTAAACCATAACCAAGTTGTACACTCCTGTCCAATTTGGGAGCTTCAGTGACCGTTGAACAATGTGCAGGAAGGTAAGTGGACTGACCCTAATAGCAATGTTCCTAGTATTAAAATAAATGAGAGCGGTGCAGAGGGAATGACTGATAAAGATTAACAAAAGCCTGTTAAAATATGCCATCATTTTCACCCATGTGTGCACAAGGCTTTATGGTTTACAATGGCTGACAGATTCACATTAAAGCGGATCTAAACCTGCAATGTTGACATGACTAAAGCTGTGGGACTTCATTTTTTTTGTTTTTAACTTTAGCTAAAGTTCAGCTTTAAAAAGTGAATGTTTGCTGTGTTATAGAGAACATTAACAAATGTTGACTATGTTTAATCTAAAGGGGTTGTAAAGGTTTGTTTTTTATTTTCTAAATAGGTTCCTTTTAACCACTACCTGACGGCCGTACGACTTTGTACGGCCGCAGGGTGATTCTACTTCTCCGGGAGGCCATGTTTTTACGGCCTTCGCTCCTCCAGGCCACTGCGATGTCCACCAGTCACTCGCGATCGGCGGCTACAGGGACAAGACATGGATCTTTGTGTGTAAACACACAGAGATCCATGTCCTGTCAGTGGAGAGAGGAGACCGATCTGTGTCCCTTGTACATAGGGACACAGATCGGTCACCTCCCCAGTCACCCCCCTCCCCCCACAGTTAGAAGACAATTTAGGGTACACATTTTAACCCCTTCCTCAGCCCCTAGTGTTAACCCCTTCAATGCCAGTCACATTTGTACAGTAGTTAGTGCATATGTATAGCACTGATCGCTGTATAAGTGTGAATGGCACCAAAAATGTGTCAAAAGTGTCCGATGTGTCCTATATAATGTCGCAGTCATGAAAAAAAAACGCTGATCGCCGCTATTAGTAGTATAAAAATAAATAATAAAAAAATAATAATAATTCTGTCCCCTATTTTGTAAGCGCAAAAACTTTTGCGCAAACCAGACGCTTATTGCGATTTTTTATTTTTTTTACCAAAAATATGTAGAAGAATACGTATCACCTAGACTGAGAAAAAAAAGTTAAAAAAAAAAAAATTGGGCTATTTATTACAGCAACAAGTAAAAAATATATTTTTTTTTTTCAAAATTGTCACTCTATTTTTGTTTATAGCGCAAAAAATTAAAACCGCAGAGGTGATCAAATACCCCAAAAGAAAGCTCTATTTGTGGGAAAAAAGGACGTCAATTTTGTTTGGGAGCCACGTCGCACAACCGTGCAATTGTCAGTTAAAGCGAAGCAGTGCCAGAAATTTCACGTGCCCAGTAAGGAAGTGGTTAGGCAGTGCATTGTTGGTTCACTTACCTTTTCCTTCGATTTCCATGTTTTTTTTCTTTGTCTGAATATCTCACTTCCTGTTTCTCCTCAGTAAGCTTTCCACCATCATCCGAGTGGTGGTTAGTCAGCCAGAACAGCTTACTGAGGAGGAACAGGAAGTGAGAAATTCAGACAAAGAAAAAAAAACATTTAGAAAGGAAATCAAAGGAAAAGGTAAGTGAACCAACAATGCACTAGCTTAAAGGAACCTGTTTATAAAATAAAAAAACAAACCCTTACAACCCCTTTAAGCAGTAAACTTAAAAAAGTTATTTTTGTCTGGAATTCCTTCTGACTTTCCAGTCTATGAGTGTGCCTAGGCTCTTCTCTGCCTGCAGCCTCATAGCTGTATATCTGATGTGTGAGATCTAAGTCACTGGTGCCTCTGACTGCTAGACTAAAGTGATTTAGAAAGAGATATAGGGGGTTATTTACGAAAGCCAAATCCACTTTGCACTACAAGTGCAAACTACAAGTGCAAAATGCACTTGAAATTACACTGAAAGTGCACTTGGAAGTGCAGTCGCTGTAAATAAATCTGAGGGGTAGGTCTGAAATGAGGGGAAACTCTGCTGATTTTATTATTCCAATCATGTGCAAGCTAAAATGCAATTTTTTTTCCCCTTGTCCTTACATGTCCCCCTCAGATTTCTCATGTCCCCCTCAGATTTTCATGTCCCCTCAGATTTACAGCGACTGCACTTCCAAGTGCACTTTGCACTTGTAGTTTGCACTTGTAGTGCAAAGTGGATTTGTCTTTCGTAAATAACCCCCATAGTGATGTTACTACTGCGCTGCTCACTGTTCTCCTTGCTGGAGTCTCTGACAAGAGGAAGCAAACTCCTTGTCCTCTACCAGCTAGCTTGCCACTTCAACAGTACATATATAGACAGTGTAGAACACGGCTTCCTAAGATAGTATTGGAGAAAGTTCAGCTGCAGTAAGACCACATTGGTGACTAGATATTTTCCCTCTGCTTGAAATTTTTTTGGACAAACCTTCAGTTGATCTTTAACCACTTAAGGACCCCTTCACGCCGTTATACGTCTGCAGAATGGCAAGGATGGGCACATCCATGTACCTGTACGTGGCCCTTTAAGCCCAGCCGTGGGGTCGCACTTGCGCCGTGCGCATGTGACCCGGTCCGGAGCTCCTCCGTGACCGCACCCGCGGGACCCGAGCAAAATGGAAGGATGAGGTAAATGAAGGAGGACTGCACTAAGGTAAAGGAAGCTATTAGGGAAACATTTTTTTTATCTGTACAACCCCTTTAAGTTTGATCATTTTTGTAAAGTAACGTTAGTGAGGTTTACCATAGTAAACTGTGAAATTTTGATTTTCATTGTCTAAATGACACTGGAAACACACTGGAATATTGCATTTTCTCCAGCTTCATAAATGAGATCTATTGAAGTCTATCATCCAATCATGTGCAAGCAAAAATGCATTTTTATTTTTTATTTGTCATGCACGTGATTGGGTTTTCTTTGCAAAGTGAAGCTAAGCTCACCTAATTTACTAAGCTCTGGAGCAACTGCACTTAAGCATGCTATGTGTTTATTTTTGTTATTTTTTTAAGGTTTATGGAAGAAGTGTTAGTTTTTAGTTTCTGTCTAGTGAGATTTTGGTGCAACTCTCATTTTTCACCACTAGATGCCCCCACTTGTCCTTAATTGGAATTATTTTGCAGGCAAATTATTTTCCTTTTGTTTTATCAAGTGGGAAGCTAGGCATGGAAATAATACATGACAATAGTGTGACCTCTACCATGTACTCTGGGTATAATCTAGGGAGAGCCTGTGCCTGATTTCGAGTTCTCGCCAGATTTGGGGGCCAGCTTTGAAACAAAAACGGGTATTTATAACCCCTACTGTTTCATTCTGGGCCTGTCGCATGGGAAGTTTCAGCTGGGGGGGCAGAGACTTGATTTTTAGGGAAACATAGGTCAAGCATTAGGGTCAGGTTTCTGACAAGGAGGGACAGTTTTAGGGACTCTACTGGACAACCTTGGAAACTGCCTGGTTCCTGGGGAATATATGCTTACAGTGTTTAAGATAATTGATCTTGTGAACTTCTGTGCACCACTGTACTAGGACAGCATCCCTTTGGGAATGACACCTCAAAAAAGCCGTGTTTAACCACTTCAATACTGGGCACTTTCACCTCTTTCCTGCCCAGGCCAATTCTCAGCTTTCAGCGCTGTAACGCAGTGACAATTATGCATTCATGCAATACTGTACCCATAGGACATTTTAATATTTTTATTTTCACACAAATTTAGCTTATTTTTTGCTAAATAAATGAAAAACAGATCAGAAATTTTGAAGAAAAAAATGTCTTTGTTTCTGCTATAAGATTTTACAAATACACAATCTTTCTTTATGAATTTAGGCAAATGCATTCTGTTACATTTCTTTGATCAAATTAACCCCAATCTGTGTATATTATTTAGACTAGGAAAGTAATAAAGTCCACAAACTACGATATATATCTGAAAATCAATCAATCCTGATGTACTAACAGCCTATCTCATTTCTTGAGGCCCAAAAATGCCAGGACAGTACAAATATCCCCCCAAATGACCCCTTTTTGGAAAGTAGACAGTCCAAGGTATTTAGTAAGAGGCATGGCAAGTTTTTTGAAGTTGAAGTTCCAATTTTTTGTTACAATTATTTGGAAAATTAAGACATTTTAATTGTTTTTTTTTACATACATATTGTCACCAATGCAGTACAGCGACATCATATAACTTGTGTGGCAGTGATCAGGACACTGACTGGTGACAGTATGTAAAAAACAATAATCTTTTTTTTTTTTTTTAATTGTCTAACCACTTCAATACAGGGCATTTTCACCCCTTCCTGCCCAGGCCAATTTTCAGCTTTTAGCACTGTAACATTTTGAATGACAATTGCGCGGTCATGCAGCACTATAATTAAAAAAGAGGGATAATTAAAAAAAAAAAAAAAACAGTGGGGGTTATTTACTAAAGGTAAATCCACTTTGCACTACAGGGAGTGCAGAATTATTAGGCAAATGAATATTTTGACCACATGATCCTCTGTATGCATGTTGTCTTACTCCAAGCTGTATAGGCTCGAAAGCCTACTACCAATTAAGCATATTAGGTGATGTGCATCTCTGTAATGAGAAGGGGTGTGGTCTAATGACATCAACACCCTATATCAGGTGTGCATAATTATTAGGCAACTTCCTTTCATTTGGCAAAATGGGTCAAAAGAAGGACTTGACAGGCTCAGAAAAGTCAAAAATAGTGAGATATCTTGCAGAGGGATGCAGCACTCTTAAAATTGCAAAGCTTCTGAAGCGTGATCATCAAACAATCAAGCGTTTCATTCAAAATAGTCAACAGGGTCACAAGAAGCGTGTGGAAAAACCAAGGCGCAAAATAACTGCCCATGAACTGAGAAAAGTCAAGCGTGCAGCTGCCAAGATGCCACTTGCCACCAGTTTGGCCATATTTCAGAGCTGCAACATCACTGGAGTGCCCAAAAGCACAAGGTGTGCAATACTCAGAGACATGGCCAAGGTAAGAAAGGCTGAAAGACGACCACCACTGAACAAGACACACAAGCTGAAATGTCAAGACTGGGCCAAGAAATATCTCAAGACTGATTTTTCTAAGGTTTTATGGACTGATGAAATGAGAGTGAGTCTTGATGGGCCAGATGGATGGGCCCGTGGCTGGATTGGTAAAGGGCAGAGAGCTCCAGTCCGACGCAGACGCCAGCAAGGTGAAGGTGGAGTACTGGTTTGGGCTCGTATCATCAAAGATGAGCTTGTGGGGCCTTTTCGGGTTGAGGATGGAATCAAGCTCAACTCCCAGTCCTACTGCCAGTTTCTGGAAGACGCCTTCTTCAAGCAGTGGTACAGGAAGAAGTCTGCATCCTTCAAGAAACATGATTTTCATGCAGGACAATGCTCCATCACACGCGTCCAAGTACTCCACAGCGTGGCTGGCAAGAAAGGGTATAAAAGAAGAAAAACGAATGACATGGCCTCCTTGTTCACCTGATCTGAACCCCATTGAGAACCTGTGGTCCATCATCAAATGTGAGATTTACAAGGAGGGAAAACAGTACACCTCTCTGAACAGTGTCTGGGAGGCTGCGGTTGCTGCTGCACGCAATGTTGATGGTGAACAGATCAAAACACTGACAGAATCCATGGATGGCAGGCTTTTGAGTGTCCTTGCAAAGAAAGGTGGCTATATTGGTCACTGATTTGTTTTTGTTTTGTTTTTGAATGTCAGAAATGTATATTTGTGAATGTTGAGATGTTATATTGGTTTCACTGGTAAAAATAAATAATTGAAATGGGTATATATTTGTTTTTTGTTAAGTTGCCTAATAATTATGCACAGTAATAATTAATAATTATAATTAATAGTAACCTGCACACACAGATATCCCCTAAAATAGCTAAAACTAAAAACAAACTAAAAACTACTTCCAAAAATATTCAGCTTTGATATTAATGAGTTTTTTGGGTTCATTGAGAACATGGTTGTTGTTCAATAATAAAATGAATCCTCAAAAATACAACTTGCCTAATAATTCTGCACTCCCTGTACAAGTGCAAACTACAAGTACAAAGTGCACTTGAAATTGCACTGAAAGTACACTTGGAAGTGCAGTCGCTGTAGATCTGAGGGGGACACGCAAGGAAAATAAAAAAAACGCATTTTAGCTTGCACATGATTGGATGATAAAATCAGCAGAGCTTCCCCTCATTTCAGATCTACCCCTCAGATTTACAGCGACTGCACTTTCAAGTGAACGTTGCACTTGTAGTTTGCACTTGTAGTGCAAAGTGGATTTGCCTTTCATAAATAACCCCCAATGTTTTTTACTTTTTGGTATAATAAATATCCCAATTTAAAAAAATAAATAAAAATTCTTCCTCAGTTTGGTCCTAAATGTATATAAAATTGCTTATACCAGTGAATTTTACAACCATTTTTACTGAAAATAATCGATTAATTCAGTGCTTACTATTGTGGTTAGCTGTGATTGGACACAGCTGATCACATTATACAGATGGGCTGTGATTGTCACTGTCTGTACCATGTGATCACTGTGGCCAATCACAGAAAACAACACAATAGTACACAATGGCTGGCATGAATGAAAGCCATCCATTGTGTACAATTGTCATGTGATCTTCTGTGATTGTTCACAACGATCACATAGTACCAGCAGTGACCAATCACAGTCAATTTGTACCATGTGATTAGCTGTAGCCAACACATATCAGGTGACAGATAACTCCCGGAAATGTAAATATCCTTCCCAGCCAGCATTTGTCTATAGGCCAGGTGGGACCTGGTTAAGAAAACATGTCTTGAGTAACCTCCTGAAAGTAAGCGCTGCATTACTGGTCTGCCTAAAGTACAACAGCAAAATGTTTTCGTTTTGGATAGCATGCAGAGGGATTAGAACAATGGTCAGGTTTCATTGCTGTCTTTGCTTCCATTAGGGAGATTCACCCCCTCTATTTGCCCTGTTTATGGTTATAAATGAAAGTAAAAGAAAAAGATAAATTTCAGGTTCACCCCTGAACAGGGATAGAGGAGTTTTCCAACAGGTTCTGATGACCCCTGGTGACAACCAGTATTTCCTCACTTTGGATTGATTTCCTCTCACTTCCTGTTTGCCCTTTGGAAAGGAAGTGAAGGGAAATCCCCCCAAAGGGACACTTTAACAGAGGTTTTTCCTTTAGCTCTACTTTAATCGCTTCTCATCCCTGCCTCCCAAACCTTTAAGAGGTCCTAAATGCCTGAAGAAGCAGACCGGCATTTTAATCATGTGACAGATGTAATTGGCTGTCACAGCGGTCCCATGATTGGATAACTCCTGATCGCAAGTAGGCATCGGGAGCTTTCTGGTACCCGCCAGTAATTGTGCTGGGAGCAGGCAGGGCATGAGCTTTCAGCACAGAAACGTTTACATATGAGATGCATATATTCTTCCTGTGTGTGTTAAAGCCAATCAGTCAAGAGGCTGCATATATGCATTTGGCCAGTGCAATGAGGTTAGGAATGGTATACATAAGTTTACTGTGTATAGAACTGAACTTTGGAGGGAAAAAATGAGTTATTGTAACTGCTGATTACTCTGCATAAAATAGCTAAAGGGAGAGATTTTCGTCTGTTCCCTTTTAAGCTCTGTCGTCTGTTTACCTCCATCTACATATACATATTTGCCTATGCTAACCTTCATAGAGTATTAGGTAAGTGAACATAGGGAGATATGATTTTGCATAATGAAACATGTTTATCATTTTTATTTCTTATACAACATTATTAAAAATGGATCTGTTTAATATGCTATATTTGTGTGTCGGTTTTAACTATCTGAGGCTTTGGAGACTCACATTTACTTTTCTTACGCAAAGTAATTTCAATTACCTTCAGCTTATCTATCTCTAGGAATCCTGCTACTCCTGCTAACTAAGTTATCATGGCTTTTTGGTCAATATGTGAAGAGTAGGACGGCACTACTCTACATAATGAAAGATCTCTCACCATTAGCCAAGATAGGCTGAAAGAAAAGCGATAAAAAGTTATAGCAAACATATTTTAATATATAGGCTTGGGCTCCCTCTGCTGCTCACTGAACTCATGTGGAAACAATTCTTATTCATTTTAGCAAAATTCAGTAACTCAAAAATTTAATTTTGGGTTACTGCAGTCAAGAAAAAGATGACATTTTATTGGCTGCCATTGCTTAGAGTAAAATGTAGCCTCACCTTTCTGGTAGTGTAATATTGTTAATCAGGGCATTAAAGTAATACATTTTGTAAGTAGTGTTGCTAATCTGGTCTGTAAAAAAAATAAAATAAAAAAAAAAGTGCAGTATCGGGGCCTTACTTCCCACTAATGTCAGTATTAGTAAATAGTACCATAATATGAAAAAAAAAAATTATTGCACTTCTTAGCTGCCTGGGTTTCTTGAAGAAGCCCAGCCTACTCAAAAGGGATACACCAGGGCATGTTTTTCAAATGAGTGATGAAACTGCATTGCTAACTGAACTGTTAAAGTCGATGTAAAGCCTTAGGAATCACACACATTAGTGGTTGTGGAGCAGTAAAACCCTGGAGGTTTAGCTGCACTTTTACTGTGTTACACTACCCCCTTTAGCTGCAAAGGCAGCAGCACGGGGCGTACACATGCCTCAGCAGGAATTAAATCCCCTGTCACTTTCAGCAGATGCTTCTGTCCGTTGAACGTGACCTATTCAAATAAATGGGGCTGTTCTGCAAGGGTCCGACAACCGCATGCAATGCACACATTTGCGCTAAGCTAGTGTAGGCTTCAAGGGGTTAAAAGAGGTGGTAAGGAGGCAATTTTAGTTTAACACGTTCCCCACCGAGTCATTGTAAAATGACGTCAGGGGGAACCCTCCCTCCCTCAAAGTGGATGTCATATGAAGTCCTTGCATTCCCTGGCGGCTAGGGAATATCATTTTCTCCAAGACCTTTGAGGATCATATCAAGCATAGCAATCCCATCAAGAGATGTTTACATCACAATCTGCTGAGACCCTGCGTGCTAAGTTGCAATTGTTCTGCCAAACCAGCCAGAGCGGCGGAGACTGAGAAATATTTGACCCTATGGACGTCCTACCAGTAAAGGAAGTTTTCGTCAAATGGTACCTGCCACCTCTCCTGCTCGAGCCTCCAATCCTTCCAGACTCTCAAGTGGGAAGCCCCAGTTTAGCAACTATGGACAGTCCAGCAACTCCTGCAAATTCCACAAACTGTCTAGATGTGACCGAGGACTCAGACTTAGGACCATATAAAGAGGGTATGGAGGGCTCTGTTGGTCTTCAGCTATCTGTGGCCCCAGAGTCACAGCCTGAAGATGACTGCTGACGACATGTCTCCCCAGAGGACACTGTTGCTTGTCGCCCTTTGTGGTCTAACTGTGGGCAGCTTCCTGCAAGATACTCTGATTATGTTGCTTGAACTTTTTTCCTGTTGCGCTTCAATTATGTTCATTACATTTCTCATGTGGTTCGTTGCTGTGTTGTAAAAACCAAGGACAGCAAAGAGGGGGAGAGTGTAGGTAGGTGCAGTCTGTTTTCACCACTGTAGGTGGCGCTTGTCCCCAGAAGTCACATTTTGTATTTAGTGGTTGCTAAGTAGTTTTACACCCTCAGCATTTTTAGGCCTACCCAATTGAGCACACCAAAATAGGCATTCCCCAGTTTGGTTAAAATTCATAACCCCAGCGCTTGGAATTTACAACTTTCAATGCTGCTGGCTCCTGCTTTCTCTTAGTGTTGTTTTCCTGAACTTCCGGTCTTCATAAGAATAGGGTAAACAGTGGACAGTGCAGTCTCCAGTCAGTCTAATAGCTTGGAAAAGGAAAAGAAGAGGAGGAGAGAGTAGCAGAGGAGTGTCCTGCTGTTCTAGGATTTGGGGCTGTGTTTGTTTCTATTGATGCTCACAGTGTATGGAGACGCAACTCTAGTCCCTGCATGCAAGGGTGACTCCATAGGATACTGCAAGTGAAAGGAGCCACCCTGAAATAGGGAGACTGGGGCAGCATTTATGGCACCAACTTACACAGGAACAGTGGAGGATGAAAAAGCTGCATACTCAGTAAGGCTCCATGCACACTGGAGCTGATAAACAGCAGTTTATTGGAGTTTGTGCTTTTTTTTTCAAAGCCCATAAACTCCACTCTATGTTAGCCTATGTGTTCATGCACACATGGACGTTTTTACAGCTTTAATGAGCAGTGGACTTTATGGGCTTTTTTCTGATCGCCTGAAAATCGCGTTCAAAGTGCAGTTTTTTGGCGAAAAACTATAACAAACACAAAATGCCGAAAAATGCTAATAAACGCTCAAAAACGCAGTTTGTCAGTGTTTTTTTGCGTTTTTCATCCATTGAAAAATAAAGCTGAAAAACGCTAAAAAACGCTATTGCAAAAACTTAAAAAAATGTTGAAAGGCTCTCTGCAAAAACTACTGGCGTTTTTTAGCATCCAGTGTGCATGGAGCCTTAGTGATTAAACCAGATGCCGAAGGTGCTTACAACATCTGTGGGTATACACCCTGCTGATAGCAGAATTTAAGCAATTCAAAACATGCCAACACCAAAGGACAAATGGATCGAATGCACTTATTAGACATAACAAGCTACCCACTGAGCTGATTTGTTTCCATTAAACACATTTGGCATGTATTTGGCAGAACTATTATTGTGGGTCAATGACAGGCTTGAAATATTAAAGCACTGGCTGTTATAATAACACAGACCTGGAATATTCCTAAAGAAGCCATCAAACACTATTAGATTGGCAAACAAAGTAAATGAATGTTTTACTGCAAATAGAAACCATACCTCTTACTGATTTTCAATAAAGATATTACATACAAATGTTTACAATCATTTTAAGTATAATCATTATTCAGAATCTATAAACCTGGCATAGGGTTTGTTATTTCCAATTCTGCCTGTGCATTTTCATCTTCTGGTTTTGTAATAAATCACGAAAATACACTTTAACTCCTGATGTTAGGTAAACACAGTTATCTTATCTTATTGAGCGCCATATACCAGATGACAAGCCAGTTATTGCTAAACGTTTGCAAATTATCAATCTGCATAAGTGGTTAATGAAAGCAAATACTTCCCTAAATTCACTGGAGTTTACTGTAAATATTAGGGGCGTTATTCCTACATTTTGTCAGGGCTGGTTTAGACACAAATAGGTTCAGGAAAAAGGATCACATGCTTTCATATGTAATTTTGAATAGGAAATAGCAAATCTCTGTTGAAGAATGGTTCTCTTGAATTAGGCCTTATAGGAGTTAACCACTTAAGGACCGAGCCTCTTTCTGAGATTTGTTGTTTACTGGGTTAAAATTTTTTTTATAAAAAATTATTTAGAACCCCAAACATTATATATTTTTTTCTAACACCCTCAAGAATAAAATGGCGGTCGTTGCAATACTTTATGTCACACTGTATTTTGAAAACAGCAGTAAAGTTAGCCCAATTTTTGTCTTATATTGTGAAAGATAATGTTACGCCGAGTAAATTAATACCCACCCAACATGTCACACTTCAAAGTTGTGCCTGCTCGTGGAATGGCGACAAACTATTACCCTTAAAAATCTCCATAGGCGACGTTTAAAAAATTCTACAGGTTGCATATTTTGAGTTACAGAAAAGACCGATACCGAGCATTTGTGCGAGTGCTTGTACTCGCACAAATGCTCCTGATGCCTGACCCGATACTTGGTCGGCAGGCGGACTCAGTTGGCGGAGCCGGCGGGCTGCGTCAGTAGGCGGAGCAGGCAAGTAACGTCGGTGGGCGGAGCAGGCAATCGGCGTCGGTGGATGGAGCAAGCAGATGGCGTCGGTGGGCGGAGCAAGCAGGCGGCCTCAGTGGGTGGAGCAGACAGGCGGCCTCAGTGTGCAGAGCGGGCGGAGCTAGGGGAGTGGTCGTACGGCCTCATTGTGCAGAGACGGGGGAGCAGGCGGAGCTAGGGGAGTGGTCGGATGGTCTCAGTGTGCAGAGCAGGGGGAGCGGGCGGAGCTGGGGGAGCGGTCGGATGGCCTCAGTGTGCAGAGCAGGGGGAGCGGGCGGAGCTGGGGGAGTGGTCAGACAGCCTTAGTGGGGAAGTCAGCAGACCGGAGAGCGAGTCCTCACCTGCAGCATAACTAGGTGAGGATAGTGATATTGACACTGTAGTAATTTGGACTTGGTGCTGGCATAACTATTAAATATGTAAATTTAAATATCTTGGGATGATTTGTGGAGCCAAGAGTCAGAGATCTGACCATTGCAATTTTCACCTGCCTGACGTTTTGCTAGTCAAACATGCTGTCTTCAGCTCCTAGGTAATATTTTGCTAAAATATTTTGCTCCATGTGCTTGTTCAGGCTTGTTTTGGTTTCTGGAGAAGAGCAATCGTATTTTACAGGCGGCGAGGAGGTGTTAAAAGTAAACCCTTGAACACTGCTCTAGCATGCCACAACTGCGTGCATTGCACATGATCTCAGGGCACTTACAGAACACCCTCATTCACTTCAATGGTTCATATTCAGCCGGTGCTATGCTTGTCAAAAGTAATGAGGTATAATTAGGACCGTTGCATTCGGTCACCGTCAGCTTGGACATCGCAACGCCCATCTTGGCATACCCTGCACTTGGCCACAGTAAGCGGGCTGGGTGTACCAAGATGTCTGCTGATACTTACTGATGCCGAGTGCAGGGTGTACCAAGATTATGTCATTTATTGCTGCATTTCAGTGCCTGCCCATAAGTGCCAGCCACCTATCAGTGCCCATAACTGCCGCCAGTCAGTCAATCAGTCTGTCACATGGCAATAAAAAAAGTATTGGTAATCGGTTTCGGCGAGTACATGAAAAAAAGTATCGGTACTTGTTCTCGGTCCTAAAAAAGAGGTATCGGGACAACCCTAGTTGTCATTTGAAAAAATAAAAATGGCCCTTTGAGAGCTATGGGCGGAAGTGACATTTTGACGTCGCTTCCACCCTGCTATGGCATGCCAAATTGCCCAGCAGTCGCAGAAAGACTGGCGTTTAAAAGGGACCCACGTCACAAAGATTCTGGAAAGAAGAACACAGGATGGCAAGAGATTTTCAACATCCTGTTTCCGGAGTGGGACAGCCTGACACCCAATGTCCACAAAGACCTGCGTAAGTATAACTGCCCCTCTGCACTCTGATAGGGTATGGTTAATGTTAGGATTAGGGTTCAGATTAGGGTTAGAGTTAGCTTGGTTACAATAAGTGTTAGGGTTCAGATTAGGCTTGGGGTTAGCTTGGTTACAATGAGTGTTAGGGTTAGGGTTTGGATTGGAGTTAGCTTGGTTACAATGAGTGTTGGGGTTAGGGTTAGCTTGGTTACAATAAGTGTTAGGGTTAGGGTTTGGATTCGGGTTAGCTTGGTTACAATGAATGTTAAGGTTAGCTTGGTTACAATGAGTGTTAGGGTTAGCTTGGTTACAATGAGTGTTAAGGTTAGTGTTCAGATTAGGGTTAGGGTTAGCTTGGTTATAATGAGTGTTAGGGTTCAGGTTAGAGTTAGCTTGGTTACAATGAGTGTTAGGGTTAGGTTTCTGATTAGGGTTAGCTTGGTTACAATTAGTGTTAGGGTTAGCTTGGTTAGGGTTATGAGTGTTAGGGTGAGCTTGGTGTGTTAGGGTTAGCTTGGTTACAATGAGTGTTTGGGTTAGGGTTAGCTTGGTTACAATGAGTGTTAGGGTTAGCTTGGTTACAATGAGTGTTAGGGTTAAAGTTCGGATTAGGGTTAGCTTGGTAACAATGAGTGTTAGGGTTCGGGTTAGGGTTAGGGTTAGGGTTAGCTTGGTTACAATAAGTGTTAGGGTTCATATTAGGGCTAGCTTGGTAACAATGAGTGTTAGGGTTAGGGTTCAGATTAGGGTTAGGGTTAGCTTGGTTACAATGAGTGTTAGGGTTCGGATTAGGGTTAGGGTTAGCTTGGTTTCAATGAGTGTTAAGGTTTGAATTAGGGTTAGGGTTTGCTTGATTACAATGAGTGTTAGGGTTCGGGTTAGCTTGGTTACAATTTTGGGTTGTCCCAATACCACTTTTTTGAGACCGAGTACAAGTACCGATACTTTTTTTCAAGTACTCGCCGATACCGATTACCGATACTTTTTTTAAATGTCATGTGACAGTGGCAGTATTTTTTTTTTGTTTTACAAAATTTTTTTACAGTGATTTTTTTTTGGGGGGGTGGATTGTCAGTGTGTTTTTTTTTCTTTTTTTATATTTATTGCAATTTTTTTTAATCAGCCCTGTTAGGGGATTTTGAGAGATATCAGGGGTCTTAACAGACCTCTGACATCTCCTCTTTAAGACAGAGAAAGGGACAAAGGACACAGATTCCCCAGTCCCATTCTCAGCAGCCTTAGCTAAAATGAATGGAGAGAAGCGCATCGTAAACACAGGTTACAATGTTTCAGTTATATGAATGGACAGAGTCAGTGATCACTGACTCTGTTCACTCTGAAAAGGTAGGAGCCAGGTTTAGCGGCTCCTACCTCCGCTTTCCAGCCTGACGGATTGAGGGGGAGAGCGGCACAGAGGGGGGAGAAGACGGCACGGGGGAGAAGTCAGCACGGGGGACTAGGCGGCATGGAGCATGGGGGACTAGGCAGCACGGAGCACGGGGGACAAGGTGGCACGGAGCACGGGGGACAAGGTGGCACGGAGCACGGTGGACAAGGCAGCACGAAGCACGGGGGACAAGGCAGCGCGGAGCACGGGGACTGTGCAGCACGGAGCATGGGGGACAAGGTTGCATGGAGCATGGGGGACGAATGCAGCACGGAGCATGGGGGACAAGGGCAGCACAGAGCACGGGGGACAAGGGCAGCACGGAGCACGGGGGACAAGGGCAGCACGGAGCACGGGGGACAAGGGCAGCACGGAGCACGGGGACAAGGTTGCATGGAGCAAGGGGGACGAAGGCAGCACGGTGCACAGGGAGAGAAGGCAGCGCGGGGGGGAGAAGACAGCACGGAGAAGACTTACAACTCCCCTGCCGCACTGATTGCCCAGGTATCGGGTGAAGTATCAGAGCATTTTTCCCCGAGTACAAGTACTCGGGGAAACGTTCGGTATCGGTACCAAATCGATACTAGTATCGGTATTGGGACATCCCTAATTACAATGGGTGTTAGGGTTAGGGTTTGGATTAGAGTTAGCTTGGTTACAATGAGTGTTAGGGTTCGGATTAGGGTTAGCTTGGTAACAATGAGTGTTAGGGTTCGGATTAGGGTTAGCTTAGTTACAATGAGTGTTAGGGTTCAGATTAGGGTTTGGTTAGCTTGGTTACAATGAGTGTTAGGGTTAGGGTTCGGATTAGGGTTAGCTTGGTAACAATGAGTGTAAGGGTTAGGATTAGGGTTAGGGTTAGCTTGTTACAATGAGTGTTACAGTTAAGGTTTGAAGTCGGGTTAGCTTGGTTACAATGAGTGTTAGGGTTCGGATTTGGGTAAGCTTGGTTACAATGAGTGTTAGGGGTAAGATTCAGATTAGGGTTAGGATTAGATTGGTTACAATTATCGTTAGGTTTGGGGTTCTGGTTAGTGTTAGGGTTAATTTTAGGGTTAGGGTTATGTTAGCTTGCTTATGGTTAGGCTTATCTGTATTAGTGATATAGTGTAAGAAGATATATATGTACACAAACACACACACACACACACACCCTGTAAAATAATGACAATAGTACACACAAGTGAACAGTAGCAAATGTAATTCTTTATTTTAACCAATGAAAATGTACACCATGTAGTATGTTCAGCAGAGTACAGTGTTTTTCCCTTTTAAGCCTCAATTGCATCTAACTGCCACGACAGCTGCCCGGGATACAGGGGTGAGGGAGGTAGGGTAAGGGATGGAGGGGGGAAGAATGTAAGGGAGGAATGGGGAGAAAGAAGGAATTTTACTCACCTGCCCACTGACATACGAGTGTAGTTAAAAAATGTATCATTATGTGCACATCGATCATTATAGATGATCCTAAACTGGCCTCTCTCCTCCCTATTTGCAATTGCAGGGTGGACCCAGTATCTTCTACTTGGCAGCATCATCCTCCTCCTCAACCTGGCTTTTTTCTTTTTAAGCATGACTGCAGCTGTAGCAGTTACTACTGCTGCCATAACCAAAGGCAATGAATGGTGATACATGCTGAAACACACATGCTCTTCTCTACAAACTCCACAAAAACAGGAAGAGAACAGCTCTTTTTACATCAGCAGAAACACTGGGTTCTATTAACCAGACATAAAATCGCGATCCCACCCCCCCCCCCCCCAATTTGACTACCAATTCGCAATAATTGCTGTACAATCACAGTAAATTCGCAAGAACACAAAGAATTCACACTGAAAATTAGCAATGCGATCGGATCAAATTCACAGAAAATTCGCACCGCAGCAGTGTGAACAGGCCCAAACAGGGATATCCCTCTTCAAACTGCCGACGTATATAGTCATGCGGCAGTGCAGAAGTGGTTAAGCTGGCCATGTCCAGGTAGAAATTTGTTCAAAAAAATTTGATTTTGAAAAATTCGAACAGTAAATGCAGTTTTCGTTCAGAAAATTCCATTCATTCCAAAATAGAATGTTAAAAGCAAACAACATTTTTAAGTATTTTTGAACAACATTTTTCAAGTCTTTGATGGTGTAACGGTCAGGGGTTAACGCAGTTTACGATATTCCATTCCACCAACCCACGACAGCTTATCGACACTCCACAATTCGGCAGACAAACATGACCCATAGGATTCCCCAGAAAACGAGACACATAGCTCTGTTCTCGGGTTCAAAATGGATAGCTTTTAATGACAAACTCAGGCTCTTTTTATACAGTCAGTAACCAAGTGAACAATGAATCAACTCCACCCACAACATTACACAATAAGTCCAATACACATCGTTAGTCAGACTTCCTGGCACCGAGATAATCTACACAAGCTAATTAGCTACAGCTGACAAGTCAGACACCAAGACGCCGGCTTCTCTCACCTTCTATACAATACACATTCCTTTAGTAAACCTAAGTCAGTCATCTGACCTTTAGATTGTGCTAACTCACAACACATATTATCATCAATAGAACTTCACACAATACAATTAACATAACACAATGAAAAGGTCTTTAGAAGCCAGACTGTCTACTAAGCTCCAATCCACATCACCACAGTAGCAGACTTAATTAGCACAATAGACAATACAATGCAATCACAGCAAGCTTTATAGTACAATACAGCCAGGTAGCTGGAGGTGATGACATCTTTCAATTAACATCTTTCAATTAACCTGTTCAGTTCAGAATCAACAACCAGTAATAGTTCAAGATATTCTGAATATATTGTGGATTATCATTACTGTCCCATCTCATGTAATCCAATATATCATTTCTCAGTCATCCTAAGCCCCTAGTGGACATAGGATGACCCTAGACACAAGAGTCATTGGTGAAGCTGACACAGGAGTACCCCACACCCTTCAAGAGCCTCTGGGTCCCACGGGCTATACGATTACAGATGGGATTATTGAATGCCACGATTTTTCTTGCAAATACAAATCTGACAGCATGTGACCATCTTTAAAGTAGTCTGATCATCACAGAGGCACATATAAGCTAATTACATCTTTTTAAAAAAAAGCATTTATATTGACCATTCCAACGGCCCATGTTGTAATGATGTGTATGCTTTGTTATACTTCAAGTTCAATTGTTATACCCAGTTCCTTATCTTGTTAGGAAACAGTTAACAGTTTTGGTCATGTGATCTGGGGGTGGGGATCTGTGGCTAGTTCTAAGATGGAGGCTACTGAATAAAGACCCAGTTCATGTTCAAGCTCATGCTGTCTGCCTATCCTTCATGCTAAATCTTTACATGGTACCATAAGTGGGGTAACAGACAGTCATGGCAGCACACAGCAACACAAAGAACATTCCATCCCTGGATTTGGAATCAGGAAATGTGTCTGAAAACTGGTTACAGTGGAGAGAGCTGATAGAACTGGTGTTTGCAGGGCCAGATGCAGAGAGATGGTCTGACCAGCAGAAAGCAGCTCACTTTCTGATTTGTGTGGGACAAAAAGGACGTGATGTGTGCAGAGCGTGGCAAGCATGTGGGGACGGAAAGTGGGAAAAACAACTGCGCTAATTATCAAAGAAAAACAAAAAACAATGTAGCAGCCAGCACACAGACAAACAAAGTCAAAGTGAACGTGGAGAAAGAAAGTGCAGCGCTATACTAATTAGTTTTGTGAAAATGCTGCCAAATTCACATGACATAACAATGTGAAATCAAACAAAAATTGTATGTAAAAGCATAGTAAAAGACAATTGTACTCAACATGTGTGGAATACTGATATAGTCCATACATATGTTGGCAAACTGATGAGTGAAAAAACCAACCAAACAAAAAAAAAAAAAAAATGAATAGTTCATAGGTGTGTCCCAAATGGATGAATGAAATCTTCACATATGATGCCAGTTCAAGGAAATTAAGACAACAATGATGGCTTGTCTGTAGCAACCTTCAGACTATCAAAATCAATGGAAATGGATACTCTTACCAGCTGTGGTGGACTCACATGTTAGTACTAACAGCAAGTCAGATCAGGCATGGTGGTCACAGCGGACCCTGGGCTCTGTGCGTGAAAGGTTTTGCAGCGATGGTCACTCCAGCTGAGATGATGGATTCAATCTTGGTCGGATACCTCACTTCAGGGACAGGAACCCGGATAACAAAAGGCCAATGGAGGGATGGCCAGGCTCATGTATCAACACAACATGTGTGGCATGGGAAAAAGAAAAAAGAAATGCTCCCAATGGTGCAGATCAAAAAACCAATGAAGGCTTTATTTAAAATAAATGAGTAAAATCATGTGAAAAATATATCTAAAAGCAGTATGGGGTACTATGGATGTTACCCGACTAGTTTCAGCTCAAAGCCATCAACAGGGGCATCTGTCTGTACCCCCACACTGCTGAGTTTAAATAAGACAAGTAATCCGGAACTCCACCCCTGAAAGGGAGGAGACAGGAAGTGGACAATCTTGACAGGATATAGTACATCAAAACAAATGCTCTAATATACAAATATAAAACAGGATCTGTCATACCAATGTTTGACATGATTGAACAATCAAAAAGGTAAACGTATAAAGCATATACAGTATATATAATGACATATAAATAGTAATAAGCATCTAATTCAAACTTTACCAAAACATATATCCCAATGGACAGCAAAGCAGCATACAATAAAACATAAAAAACATGCATGCCCTATGAGTAGTGACCAGTAAGGGGCCGTGATCAACTGCCATAAGCAACACTGAGCCACTCTAATGGACCACAGCACTACCCCATACAAAAAGGTCCGCCCAAAACCTAAGTTAATGCAGTGCATGACAATAAAGAAACAGGAACCACATAGAAATCCATCTGTTGGGGACACACAGAATAGCCAATGAGAGCAAGGAAAGACTGAGGGGCGGGTCCGGTGATGTAGGAAGGAACAACATCCAACCCGCGTTGCTCGTAGCTAACCGCACCCCCATACCTGCCCAATGTCATATGGAGAGCTAGACAATGGACAGCACAAAGATCTGTAGCCAATCCAAAGTAGGTGGGCGCGGCGCCGATAACGTCATCGACACCGCCGCCCACAACCAATCCAAGGGGAACCGCATTCGTGACTGACAGGCTTCAGCAGCCAGACATGCAATCCAATGGGCGGGCGAGACGTCAAAAAACGTCATCTAAACTTCTGCCCACTGATTTGAATGGATGAGCTCGGTGACGGCTGTACGTCCCCATTGCATCCGCCCATCGGGAGGCACAGGCGCATCGCCGATCAGGAAGCGGGTAAAACTACCCACACTACCCGAACGTACATAGATGCGTCATTACGTCACCCTCATGGACTGGAGAAAGGGGGGGGAGGGAGGGGTGGAAGTCCGTGTCTCCAGAGAAGGAACGCTCCACCCTGGGCTGTGAATTCCAACCCCAGGGGACACCCTCCCATAAAGGCCATAAGCAAGCTAATAATGACACCAGGATGTATTTATGGAAGAACAGTAATGTTAATGTATAAAACAACATAACAACGAGTTGTGCAAAAGCAAAACTTTAGTAACCTAGAAAAATAAGGACAACCAGTATAACACCTAGATGGGACATGAACGTCGCAACTGCCCAATAGATGGACGCATATCCACAAAAAGGGGGGGGGGGAAACACTGGAATGAGTGAATAATTATATAATTCTTCCTTCTCTCCAAAGTTTGGACACATGAGCACAGGAGCTCACGCCCGGTTAATGAAGCAATTGACATCCCAATCCACATTCATACCATGGGGCGTGTAGCTCCTGAGCTCATGTATCCAAAAAGTCTCCAAACGGGAGACACCCCTAGTGCAAGAGTCGCCCCTCCAGTGGGGCACAAACTTATCAATGACTTGGAAGGAAGTACCCCTGGGGTCACTGGCGTGGTGTTCCAAATAATGTCTGGAGACAGTGTGTTTAGGGCATCCTTTTTTGATCTTACCCAAATGTTCGTTAACTCGAATGGCAAAGTTCCGAATGGTTCGGCCCACATATTGCATTTTACAGGGACATGTGATAAGGTACACTATGTAACTAGTAAAACATGTGGTGAACTGTTTCATCTTATAACTGCGGTTAGTCACAGTAGAAATTAATGTGTCTGTTCTTCGTCTGCCTAAAACATTGACAATGCATGTGTTACACTTCCGACACGGATGATATCCGGTCGATAGTTGCCATCACCACCAATGGCTGCGATCTGTCCCTCAGGGCCAGTTCCTTCGAATGAAGAGGAATTGTACCAGAAGGGAGGACTTCGAGTCCCAGTGTCAGACCTTAAGGGATAGATTTTTAGACAAAGGATACAGAGTTCGTGAATTAGATGATGCCATCAACACTGTATCCAATATAGAAAGGTCTTCTCTATTGGTTGATAAACCTAAGAAAAACTATGATGATAGGTTCAAATGGTCTTTTTTCACCGACTTTTCTGTACAGCATAACGACATTAAGAAAATACTTAATAGGCACTGGAAGGTGCTCCGTAGCGACAAATTTTGGGACCTTGCCTACCTGAGAAAGCAGGTCTAATTTTTAGGGGAGCCAAATCTATACAGAGTGATATTGCACCCAATGTCATAGACCCCCCTATAAAGGCCACATTCTTTCCAGAAACGAAAGGATATCATCCGTGTCGGAAGTGTAACACATGCATTGTCAATGTTTTAGGCAGACGAAGAACAGACACATTCATTTCTACTGTGACTAACCGCAGTTATAAGATGAAACAGTTCACCACATGTTTTACTAGTTACATAGTGTACACCTTATCACATGTCCCTGTAAAATGCAATATGTGGGCCGAACCATTCGGAACTTTGCCATTCGAGTTAACGAACATTTGGGTAAGATCAAAAAAGGATGCCCTAAACACACTGTCTCCAGACATTATTTGGAACACCACGCCAGTGACCCCAGGGGTACTTCCTTCCAAGTCATTGATAAGTTTGTGCCCCACTGGAGGGGCGACTCTTGCACTAGGGGTGTCTCCCGTTTGGAGACTTTTTGGATACATGAGCTCAGGAGCTACACGCCCCATGGTATGAATGTGGATTGGGATGTCAATTGCTTCATTAACCGGGCGTGAGCTCCTGTGCTCATGTGTCCAAACTTTGGAGAGAAGGAAGAATTATATAATTATTCACTCATTCCAGTGTTTCCCCCCCCCCCTTTTTGTGGATATGCGTCCATCTATTGGGCAGTTGCGACGTTCATGTCCCATCTAGGTGTTATACTGGTTGTCCTTATTTTTCTAGGTTACTAAAGTTTTGCTTTTGCACAACTCGTTGTTATGTTGTTTTATACATTAACATTACTGTTCTTCCATAAATACATCCTGGTGTCATTATTAGCTTGCTTATGGCCTTTATGGGAGGGTGTCCCCTGGGGTTGGAATCCACAGCCCAGGGTGGAGCGTTCCTTCTCTGGAGACACGGACTTCCACCCCTCCCTCCCCCCCCCTTTCTCCAGTCCATGAGGGTGACGTAATGACGCATCTATGTACGTTCGGGTAGTGTGGGTAGTTTTACCCGCTTCCTGATCGGCGATGCGCCTGTGCCTCCCGATGGGCGG
The DNA here is from genome assembly GCA_029574335.1 of Rana kukunoris. Taxonomy (NCBI): domain Eukaryota; kingdom Metazoa; phylum Chordata; class Amphibia; order Anura; family Ranidae; genus Rana; species Rana kukunoris. Next base: position 348,057,216 of record CM056052.1, read on the forward strand.
ATGCAATGGGGACGTACAGCCGTCACCGAGCTCATCCATTCAAATCAGTGGGCAGAAGTTTAGATGACGTTTTTTGATGTCTCGCCCGCCCATTGGATTGCATGTCTGGCTGCTGAAGCCTGTCAGTCACGAATGCGGTTCCCCTTGGATTGGTTGTGGGCGGCGGTGTCGATGACGTTATCGGCGCCGCGCCCACCTACTTTGGATTGGCTACAGATCTTTGTGCTGTCCATTGTCTAGCTCTCCATATGACATTGGGCAGGTATGGGGGTGCGGTTAGCTACGAGCAACGCGGGTTGGATGTTGTTCCTTCCTACATCACCGGACCCGCCCCTCAGTCTTTCCTTGCTCTCATTGGCTATTCTGTGTGTCCCCAACAGATGGATTTCTATGTGGTTCCTGTTTCTTTATTGTCATGCACTGCATTAACTTAGGTTTTGGGCGGACCTTTTTGTATGGGGTAGTGCTGTGGTCCATTAGAGTGGCTCAGTGTTGCTTATGGCAGTTGATCACGGCCCCTTACTGGTCACTACTCATAGGGCATGCATGTTTTTTATGTTTTATTGTATGCTGCTTTGCTGTCCATTGGGATATATGTTTTGGTAAAGTTTGAATTAGATGCTTATTACTATTTATATGTCATTATATATACTGTATATGCTTTATACGTTTACCTTTTTGATTGTTCAATCATGTCAAACATTGGTATGACAGATCCTGCTTTATATTTGTATATTAGAGCATTTGTTTTGATGTACTATATCCTGTCAAGATTGTCCACTTCCTGTCTCCTCCCTTTCAGGGGTGGAGTTCCGGATTACTTGTCTTATTTAAACTCAGCAGTGTGGGAGTACAGACAGATGCCCCTGTTGATGGCTTTGAGCCGAAACTAGTCGGGTAACATCCATAGTACCCCATACTGCTTTTAGATATATTTTTCACATGATTTTACTCATTTATTTTAAATAAAGCCTTCATTGGTTTTTTGATCTGCACCATTGGGACCATTTCTTTTTTCTTTTTCCCATGCCACACATGTTGTGTTGATACATGAGCCTGGCCATCCCTCCATTGGCCTTTTGTTATCCGGGTTCCTGTCCCTGAAGTGAGGTATCCGACCAAGATTGAATCCATCATCTCAGCTGGAGTGACCATCGCTGCAAAACCTTTCACGCACAGAGCCCAGGGTCCGCTGTGACCACCATGCCTGATCTGACTTGCTGTTAGTACTAACATGTGAGTCCACCACAGCTGGTAAGAGTATCCATTTCCATTGATTTTGATAGTCTGAAGGTTGCTACAGACAAGCCATCATTGTTGTCTTAATTTCCTTGAACTGGCATCATATGTGAAGATTTCATTCATCCATTTGGGACACACCTATGAACTATTCATTTTTTTTTTTTTTTTGTTTGGTTGGTTTTTTCACTCATCAGTTTGCCAACATATGTATGGACTATATCAGTATTCCACACATGTTGAGTACAATTGTCTTTTACTATGCTTTTACATACAATTTTTGTTTGATTTCACATTGTTATGTCATGTGAATTTGGCAGCATTTTCACAAAACTAATTAGTATAGCGCTGCACTTTCTTTCTCCACAAGCATGTGGGGACATCACTGCAGAGGACAAAAATAAACCAGAGGTACTGTTTGCAAAGTTTGAGGCATACTGCAACCCAAGGAGAAACTCCACAGTGCAAAGGAAAAGTTTTATGAGAGGAAGCAATGTGGAGGTGAGTCTCTGGATGAATGGGTGACACAGCTGCGCTTGCTTGCCAAAGACTGTGCTTTCTATGATGCTGGAGATATGATCAAAGACCGCATTCTGATGGGCAGCAAGTTTAAGGAAGTTCAGGAAAAGCTGCTGCAGGAAGAAGACTTAAATCTTGAGAAAGCCATAAGGATTGCCAGAGCATATGAAATGTCAAGAAAGGACATGCAGGTACTGAAAAGAATACAGCTCCAGATTAATGCTATAGATAATCACAGCAGCAGATATGGGCAAGAAAGAACACACACAGGAGTAAAGGGCACCTATGGCCCTGGGACAAGTAACACACAAGCAGCGTGTGGATATTGTGGAAACATGCACCACAAAAATAGTGTCTGTCCAGCAAGGGGGCAGATATGCAATAGATGCAAGAAAAGAGGACATTTTGCCAAGGTTTGTAATCTGTCTTCACAAACTGAAAGGCCAAAAACACGTTCTGTATACACCATAGAGGACAACGATGACAATGCAGGGTCAGACTGCACCCCAATATATCTTGCAGCAATACAAAAACCACATCAGTCTGCAGATGAAGCAACTGTAACATTACAGAAAACGGTCCGCGGACCATTTCCATCGGTGCTCGGGAGTTTGATCATGGCGTGTAAACTCGGATCAATTCCCCGCCGCCGGACGGCGCGGTGACGTGGCGATTAAAATAGATACAGGAGCACAAGCGGCGCGGCGGCGGTGAATTGTGTAAGTGTACCAAGCCACATTCCCACCGGATAGATTTCAAAGCTGCTTTGAACTGTCGGGTGGACAAATCTCCGCTAGCCCATAACACGAGCGGAGATGTCTGCTGAAACGGTCCCCCTTAGACATATCCCCTCGTGTGTACGCGGCCTCAAGATAGGTGCCAAAACTAATTACTTTTAAAATAGATACGAAAAGTGAATTGTGTACCAAGCCACATAATGGAACACCTCAGATATCCCCCTTAGGTCAAGACCTACCGAAACTGAATGGTGGTGAAGCTGAAAGTAATGGGTCGCTGTCATGCAAAATGTTCATACAAGGGATCTGAAAAGGTTTTACAATTGTTTGTGATAGAAACTCAAGCCCCAGCCGTGCTAGGTCTCAGAACAAGTAAAGAGATTGGACTTGTGAAGATCATAATGACTGTGGATGGTGGGCACAGAGGTCTGACAGAGGCTTACATTAAACGTGAGTACTGTGATCTATTCAAGGGCCTGGGGTGCCTCCCGGGTGTAAGCCGGATACGTATAAAAGAGGGGGCACAGCCTGTCATTCACGCCCCAAGAAGAATACCTTTAACTCTTGTGGATAAAGTCAGACAAGAACTCACTAGGATGGAGAAGCTGGGGGTAGTAAAAAAGGTCACAGAACCATCGGAATGGGTCAGTTCTATGGTTGTGGTGGAGAAGAAGAATACAGGTGCAATTCGTATATGCATTGACCCACGTGATTTGAACAAAGTCATAATGAGAGAACACTACAAACTCCCCACCATAGAGGATATATCGCACAAGCTAGTAGGAGCAACAGTATTCAGTGTACTAGACACCCATTCTGGTTACTGGCAACTGCGTCTTGATGAAGCCAGCAGTTACTTGACCACCTTTAACTCCCCTTCGGGTCGATGGCGCTTCACAAGGGTACCTTTTGGCATAGCATCTGCACAGGAAATATTTCAAAAGAAATCACACAAATTGATCGCTGGTCTACAGGGTGTTGAAGTCATAGTTGATGATTTGCTGGTCTTTGGAAAGGATCGAATGGAACATGACAAAAACCTTACTGCTTTGCTCAATCGGTGTCGTGAGAAGAATCTCACACTCAATCCTAACAAAATGCAAATTGGGGTAGAAGAAGTTACATATTTTGGACACCTACTAACCAGAGAGGGTCTGAAGCCTGATCCAAAGAAGATTACAGCAGTTCTTAACATGAAAGCCCCAACCTCCAGAAAGGAGCTGGAGACATCACTAGGTATCTTCAACTATCTATCCAAATTCTCTCAGGGCCTTGCTCAACAGATAGCACCGCTACGTACGCTGCTACAGAAGGATGCTGTTGGGATGCAAACATGGAAAAGACTTTCAACAAAGTGAAAAAACTGATCACTAAACATCCAGGGCCAATACTGAAATATTTTGACGTAAACTGTGACATTGTACTTCAAGTGGATGCATCCCAGTTTGGGTTAGGTGCTGTACTGACTCAACAAGGACGTCCTGTGTCGTATGCTTCACGAGCACTGACCCCAACGCAAGCCAATTATGCCCAAATTGAGAAAGAGATGCTGGCTATTGTGAATGGATGTGAGAAATTTCACCAGTACATATATGGTCGCCCGGTAGTTGTGGAAACAGACCACAAGCCGTTGGAGTACATCCTACAGAAATCACTAGCTTCTACACCTCCGCGTCTGCAGCGGATGGTTATGAAATTACAGCAGTATGATCTCACAGTAAAATATAAACCTGGAAAGGAAATTCCAATGGCAGATACCCTGTCTAGGGTGTTTCTAGAAGGACATGAAGCACGGGATGAACCTGAGTTGGAAGAACAGGTACATACAGTACTAGCGAACATTGCAATATCAGATGTACGGCTGGAGAAGATAAGACAAGAGACCAAACAGGATAAAGTTCTAGAAAAACTAACTTGTGTCATGTGCAATGGCTGGCCAGAAAAACGAAAGAAGCTGTGTCCTGAACTACAGGAATTCTGGCCTATGAAAGATGAGCTCTACATTAACTCGGACATCATATTTCTGGGTGACCGTATTCTCATTCCTAAGTCACAACAGACAGAAGTACTGAAACAAATCCATCAGGGGCATTTGGGCATCACTCTGTGTAAGCGCAGAGCGCGGGAGTTGGTCTACTGGCCTAATTTGGACTTTGATATTGAGACACTTGTGAAGAAGTGTGAAACCTGCCAGACATTTCAGAAACACAATGCAAAAGAACCGCTTACACCGTGGAATGCTCCTTCACGGGCATGGCAGAGGCTGGCTACAGATATTTTTCATTTTGAGGACAACCATTACCTGATAGTAGTAGATTACTACAGCAAATACTTTGAGCTAGTGCAGCTGAGAAACATAAAAGCAACAACAGTCATATGGGCTTTTAAAACAATCCTTTCAAGACATGGAGTGTGTGAAGAACTTGTGTCTGATAATGGCCCACAATTCTCATGTTCTGAGTTCCAGTGCTTCCTGCGTGAATGGGGAATCAAGCACAAACCCACAAGCCCCTATCACCCACAGGCCAATGGTCTAGCAGAGAAGTATGTTGGCATAGCCAAGTCCATTATACTGAAAGCGCAATCATCAGGGCAGGATGTGTACCTAGGACTGTTAAACTATCGTGCAACACCTATGGAAGGTTTATGCTCACCTGCACAGCTGCTAATGGGTAGAACACTGAGGACCACAGTGCCTATTGCACCACAGAAATTGCAGCCTCAGTCCATTCCACAGGATCGAGTAAGAGATCAGAGGATCATAAACATGAAAAGGCAAAAACTATAAAACTTTTGATAAATCTACAAAATCCCTTCGTCCACTCTCTGCTGGGCAAGCTGTGCGACACAGAGTAACTGGGAATACATGGGAACCCGCTCGAATTGTCAAAGAAGCCAATGCACCAAAATCATATATAATTGAGACCAAATGTGGACAGAAACTGAGACGAAACAGGTGTCATCTTCGTCCAGACACTGCTGCGGATACATCATTGGAGGAACCGTGTGACAATGGAGATGAAGAACAAGCCCATGACAGCACAGAAGTCCGAAACACGGATATTGAGTCTACTGAGGCTACAGAGGACAGCATAAATGTACCAGCATGTGATAATGCTGGGAGTGACTCTCAACTGGACACCAATCCTACGGATGATGAGCCAGCGGTTACTTTCTCTCGCTATGGTCGAGCTATTAAACCAAAGATATGGATGCACTTTGTCTCATATTAAATGCTTCATACTTGAGAGGGAAGATGTAATGATGTGTATGCTTTGTTATACTTCAAGTTCAATTGTTATACCCAGTTCCTTATCTTGTTGGGAAACAGTTAACAGTTTTGGTCATGTGATCTGGGGGTGGGGATCTGTGGCTAGTTCTAAGATGGAGGCTACTTGAATAAAGACCCAGTTCATGTTCAAGCTCATGCTGTCTGCCTATCCTTCATGCTAAATCTTTACACATGTCTTCACACTCTGGTACTTTGCTGCAGGTATTTAACACTTCTGGATGAGTGAACACCTGCTCCCCCTGCCACATGCTGTGGTTTGCAGCGCTTCCCTCATGAGGGTTGCTGGTAGAATCTATACCCCACTGGTTGCCCCGACTCTGCAAGATCTCTGACACCCTGGGTTCAGTCATTTTTATCCATTGACACCAATAACAAGAAACTTACACAATGCCAGTGCAGCCGTTAAAGTTTGTTTGCTGTGGCAAAAGTGACACATAAAAGTTCATAACATAAAACTGTTGGTCATAAAGATACCTTATCTAAAACCAATAAAGCACTAATATAAAACACAGTTTTGCAATTTTGAGATTTATGTTAGTAAAGTAAAATACAAAGAACATGTGTGATTAAATACAATCAAACCTTATTGTCCATCCATGAAACAGGCAGCAGAAAGGTAGGGGACTAGCACTTTATGTTTTAGGTCAGACCAGTCCTACTGGGCTGCTATAAGTGAAGCAAACAGTAGCTAGCTATAGTGTCTGACCACCTGCATTGGGGTAGACGTGGCAACAAGGATGTGAGGAAAGCACAGATGTCTGCATACAGTGTCTATAGGAGTGAATGAGCCTGCATCTAGTAGCACTACAAGTATCATAAATTTGGGCAGAGACAATGATGTATGTTGTGTCTATAGGATTAACTGGGCAGGTGCCCACTCACCAACAGTGGAACAAAAGTTGCTGGTAACAATGCAGATGATGATGGTTCTTTCAGGATCTCCCTCTGGATCTTGACTCAGAGTATGGCGTCTGACCTCCGTCACACCACACCGCAGCCCACCTGGATCTGAAGTGCAGGTAGCGGGAAGGATCAGGAACAACTTCTGGACTGCTGTAGATAGGAAGCGATGCTGTCTCTCTGGATGCCGCTGTATAACTCTCACCTATGTAGGCCGTAACTTAGCTGCAGCTTACAGTGCCACAGAGTTCCTGCTGGCAAATCCAGGCAGGGGTCACAAAAGAGCGATCTAGGCCTCAACCTTTATATCCTCAGCAGTCTGTTCTTCTCTCACAGCCATCTGGTGGTTGTAGTTCAGGCCAGTCCTGCTGGAATTGAAACCCCAGCATTCAGATCCACACATCCCATGATGCTTTGATCTGCTCTGTCTTTAGGAAATGAAACGTGGAGTCTGAGCCAACACTAGAGGGACACAGCTCCACATCAACGGCACTGCATACTGTCCCTGAATTGCAGGCAACAATAGCCAGCTCCTAGCTACAGGTTTCTCTCACCAGTCTCTACAAGACATACAAGCTGGGGTGAAGAGCCTCAATGTGCAGTAGGTATTTGCCACACCTGGTAGTGTAGAATATTTGCAGTGGCCAGGGAGAAGCAAAGCATGGCAGTTTAACCACTTGCGTGATCGTCCCATGCACATATACGATGGTGGGGGGCCGCTCTAAGCCAGGTCCTAGCCAATGATTAATGACCAGGACCTGCTGATCAGCTTAGTAAATCACAGTACATTGCTCTGTACAAATAACACAAGGTTCTGTATTGTACACGGAGCAGAGATGTGGCTGTTTTCTCCCCTGCAAAGCAGGGAGAAAAATCAGCCACACCTATTAGTAAAAGCAGCACATATTGCACACATTATCCTTGATATGCATACAGTTAACTCCTTCATTGTTCCAAGATGTTAACTCCTTCCCAACCAGTGTCACTAGTACAGTGACAGTGTATAGTATTAGCACTGATCACATTATTGGTGTCACTGGTGATATCAGTGGCAGTTAGTCAGTTCCCACCCAGTGTCAGTTGGTGTCACATTGACTGCTGCACTATCACGGTCCTAAGTCACTGATCACCCCCATCACTAGTATAATAAAAATAAAATCCAGGATATATAACAGTTTGTAGATGCTATAACTTTCACGCAAACTAATCAATATACACTTATTGGGATTTTGTTTTAACAAAGACATGCAGCAGAATACATTTGGCCTAAATTTATGAAGATTTATTTATATTTTTTATTGGATGTGTTTTATAGCAGAATTTTTTTTGTGAATTAAAAAATGTATATAATAAAGATTAAAAAGCCCAGTGGTGTTTAAATACCGCCAAAAGAAAGCTCTATCTGCGTGAAAAAAATGATATAAATTTAGATTGAGTACCACATTGCATGACCGCGGAATTACCAGTTAAAGTGGTGCAGTGCTAAATATAAAGAATGGCTTAAAATCTTCCAGAGCTGAAGTGATTAAAAACAAAGTATGACCAAAGCTTTTTTCACTTGCAGTATTTCTTATTTACTGTCTTAAAATAGGAAATATAAAAAAAAAAATATTTTGTATCCTGCCCTTATATACTGTATACAATTTATTACACATTCTTTTTAAAATGACATTGTTCCTATTGAACTAAAATATACCTTTTTTAAGTTTTCACTCAAGTGGAGATTGATTAGAACTAGTCGGGTTCTTGCTGTCTGTGTCCCTGTTAGGGATATTCACTCTCTTTATTTGTCTTGTTTACCATTATCAATGAAAGCAATAAAAATGGAAGGGAATAGAAGGTAAATATTCCAATGGGGACATTAGTTCTAGTGATCCCGAATACAACAAGGGAATCTCTCACTTTGGAAGAATTTCCTCTTAAATTCTGTTTTGGCTATGGGACAGGAAGTGAAAGGAAATCTCCACAATGAGACACAGAAAGCAAAAAAACTGCCAAGAATTATAACTCTCCATTACACTATCCAAAATGAAAAAATAAATAAAGTTTTTTGTTTAGTTCTTAAGAGCTGGAGGACCTGAAAGTTAAAGTATACAAATGTATTTATCAGTGTGAAAAGTCTTACCTTTGACATATTTGAAATGGAAATGATATAAGATAATTTCTGCTCTCTCTCTTTAGGATAATTGTTGACGTATAATAACGGTGGAACAGTAGACATATATACCACTATGGAGTTTGCAGAGGGAGAAAGGATGACATCTGGAACACTTATATTCGCTAAAAGACAAAAAACATATATATAAAATTTAGCACCTAGTTAATTTTATCTCAATTTTTTTTCAAGGCAGTCACGTGGAGATAATCCCACTGATTGGGAGATTGTCCATGAACAGTTAAATCTTTTAGGAGGTATGGAATTAGATACTGGTTATGCACTGTCTCAATATTGATATATATCTGTCTATCTCTCTCTCTCTCTCTTTCTCTCTCTCTATCTATATCTATCTATATGTATATATATATATATATATATATATATATATATATATATATATATATATATATATATATATACTGTATATATACAGTGCAGAAAATAAGTATTTGAACACCCTGCTATTTTGCAAGTTCTCCCACTTGGAAATCATGGAGGGGTCTGAAATTGTCATCGTAGGTGCATGTCCACTGTGAGAGACATAATCCAAATAAAAAAAAAATCCAGAAATCACAATGTATGATTTTTTTAACTATTTATTTGTATGATACAGCTGCAAATAAGTATTTGAACACCTGTCTATCAGCTAGAATTCTGACCCTCAAAGACTGCCTTTAAAATGTCCATCTCCACTCCATTTATTATCCTAAATTAGATGCACCTGTTTGAGGTCATTAGCTGCATAAAGACACCTGTCCACCCCATACAATCAGTAAGAATCCAACTACTAACATGGCCAAGACCAAAGAGCTGTCCAAAGACACTAGAGACAAAATTGTACACCTCCACAAGGCTGGAAAGGGCTACTGGGAAATTGCCAAGCAGCTTGGTGAAAAAAGGTCCACTGTTGGAGCAATCATTAGAAAATGGAAGAAGCTAAACATGACTGTCAATCTCCCTCGGACTGGGGCTCCATGCAAAATCTCACCTCATGGGGTCTCAATGATCCTAAGAAAGGTGAGAAATCAGCCCAGGACTACACGGGAGGAGCTGGTCAATGACCTGAAAAGAGCTGGGACCACCGTTTCCAAGGTTACTGTTGGTAATACACTAAGACGTCATGGTTTGAAATCATGCATGGCACGGAAGGTTCCCCTGCTTAAACCAGCACATGTCAAGGCCCGTCTTAAGTTTGCCAATGACCATTTGGATGATCCAGAGGAGTCATGGGAGAAAGTCATGTGGTCAGATGAGACCAAAATAGAACTTTTTGGTCATAATTCCACTAACCGTGTTTGGAGGAAGAAGAATGATGAGTACCATCCCAAGAACACCATCCCTACTGTGAAGCATGGGGGTGGTAGCATCATGCTTTGGGGGTGTTTTTGTGCACATGGGACAGGGCGACTGCACTGTATTAAGGAGAGGATGACTGGGGCCATGTATTGCGAGATTTTGGGCAACAACCTCCTTCCCTCAGTTAGAGCTTTGAAGATGGGTCGAGGCTGGGTCTTCCAACATGACAATGACCCGAAGCACACAGCCAGGATAACCAAGGAGTGGCTCTGTAAGAAGCATATCAAGGTTCTGGCGTGGCCTAGCCAGTCTCCAGACCTAAACCCAATAGAGAATCTTTGGAGGGAGCTCAAACTCCGTGTTTCTCAGCGACAGCCCAGAAACCTGACTGATCTAGAGAAGATCTGTGTGGAGGAGTGGGCCAAAATCCCTCCTCCAGTGTGTGCAAACCTGGTAAAAAACTACAAGAAACGTTTGACCTCTGTAATTGCAAACAAAGGCTACTGTACCAAATATTAACATTGATTTTCTCAGGTGTTCAAATACTTCTTTGCAGCTGTATCATACAAATAAATAGTTAAAAAAATCATACATTGTGATTTCTGGAATTTTTTTTTTTTTGATTATGTCTCTCACAGTGGACATGCACCTACGATAACAATTTCAGACCCCTCCATGATTTCCAAGTGGGAGAACTTGCAAAATAGCAGGGTGTTCAAATACTTATTTTCCGCACTGTATATATATATATATATATATATATATATATATATATATATATATATATATATATATATGAGTGAGTGAGAAACTTATATAGCGCAACACATGCAAACTGAATCGCCTCTGGGCGCTTAGTATCCTTTCCCTACTGTACTTTTGCACTCAGAAAAGATGGGTTTTGAGTTTTTTTCTGAAGGCCAGGTGATTCACCTCCAACCGGATGCTGGTTGGTAGACCGTTCCATAGTCTAGGTCCTTGGATTCCAAATCTTTGTTCTCCTTTGGACTTGTATCTGGCTTTGGGTATCTGGAGTAGATTTTGGTTGGTGGATCGCAGAACGTGATTGGGGATGTGACATTTTAATATTTGGCATTGATATTGGGGGGCATTTCCTTGAACACACTTATGCGTCAGACAGAGTGCCTTAAAAGTGATTCTGTCTTTTACTGGCAACCAATGAAGGGATCTCAGTGAAGGTGACATTGATTCCCATGTTTTTTTCCCAGTCATGAGTCGAGCGGCCGTATTTTGAACGACTTGCAGATGAGTGATTTGGTATTTTGGGAGTCCGAGGTGGAGGGCATTTGCATAGTCGAGTCTGGAGTTGATAATTGTACCCACCACGACTGCTATGTCTTCTTTCGGGACAAAGGGAACAAGTCTACGTAGCAGGCGCAGCAGACGCTGACTACTGACCCTATTTGTGCATCCATTGTCATGTGGGTGTCAAAAATTACTCAGAGACTTTTGACTTTGGTGCTAGGGGTGATGGTTTGTCCCAGAATGGGTGGGGGTGTCCATATTGGTGCGGGAAGTCTTTTGGTTGGCGTGAAACAGGAGAAGTTCTGTTTTTGAGCTGTTGAGTTTAAGGTAACTCTTCGGCAATCGTCATCCAATTTTCTATCAAAGTAAGGCATTTCTCTAGTCCAAGATAATGTTCCTTATTGTTGCAGATGCGAAAATATAGTTGCATGTCATCCGCGTAGGATTGAGAGAGTAACTTTTGGTTACTGATAATTTCAAAAAGAGGGCGGAGATAGATATTGAATAGTACGGGCGACAATGGGGATCCCTGAGGGACTCCGCATGACACTGTGCGTTTTTCAGAAGTGAAAGGACCCAGTTTCACTATTTGAGATCGGTTTTCCAAGAAGAAAGAGAACCAGGCTAAATACGAGGTCTGAGACTCTAGCTACTTCCGCTAGGCGAGTCAGCAAAAATTTGTGGTCTACAGTATCAAATGCTGCGCTTAGGTCCAACAGTATCAGAAGACAAGATTCTCTTTTGTCTGCTGCTTCGAGAGCGTCATCCCATATTTTGAGAAGTGCTGTTTCAGTTCCGTGACCAGGGCGGAAACCTGATTGGAATGGATCGAGTAATTTGTGGGTGTCTAAATGCTGTTGTAGCTGTTGTACAACTTCTTTCTCCATAAGATTGGAGAAGACATTTAGGCCTGTTATGGGTCGACGATTGTTTGGGTCTTTGGGGTCAAGGGTTTTTTTTTTTTAGAATTGGTTTAATTATGCCTTGTTTCAGCAAGGTTGGCACCATGCCTTCCTTGAATGACTGGTTTATGAGGTACGTGTTCACCGGTACCACAATATCGGCACATTCTTTCAGCAGTTTGGTGGTGATAATATCATTAGGCGCTGTGCTGTCTCGCAGAGTACTAATGATTTTTTTAGTGGTGTCGATGGAGATGGGGTTAAGAGTGAATTTAGTTGATTGCGGCATATTTGTGTGGATATTAGCTTCTTGGTTTAAAGGTGAGTCGATGGGGAATCTATTTTGCTGAATAATTTCAAGGATTTTTTCAATTTTGTTAATGAAGTAATCCGATAATTCGTTGCAAAATTCTTGTGATTCAAAATTCGGAGCCTCTAGGCAGGCTGGGTTCATGGACTGAGCAACTAAATTAAAGAGTTTGCGGGGGCGGTTCAGGGCATTTGCGAAGATATTAGAAAAATTATCTTTTTTGGCCTTAAAGATTCTTTGTGATATTTCTTAGGCCCAGTACACACGAGGAGACATGTCCGATGAAAACGGTCCGCGGACCGTTTTCATCGGACATGTCTCCTGCAGGATTTTGATCCGGCGGTGTGTACACACCATCGGACAAAAATCCCCTCGGACAGAGAACGCGGTGACGTATACGTCACTGACGTGCTCAATCCAGGAAGTTCAATGCTTCCACGCATGGGTCGAATCCATTGGACGCATGCGGGATATTTCTGTCCGCTGGGTAGACGTACTAAAGCATGTCTTAAAACTTTTGTCCGCTGGAAACCTGTCCGCTAGGCCGTACACACGATCGGATATGTCCGCTGAAACTGGTCTGCGGACCAGTTTTAGCGGACATGTTCGATCGTGTGTGTGCAGCCTTAGTTATTACCTTGTAAATAATGTGGTTTTCCTCTGTAGAGCTTCTTCTCCAGGCTGCTTCCACTCTTCTGCACTCCTGCTTCAACAACGACAGCTGGTCATTAAACCAGCTCGAGTCGTTTTTCCGGATGCGCTTCTGCGTTTCAGCACTACTATGTCTGCTGTCTGTAGTAGAGCCTTGTTAATGGAGTTGAGTGTTTCTGTCGCTGTTTGATGTTAATCAATTGTTTTTATTTTGTTGTGCAATGTAGTTTTGAGTTCCGAATGGAGCTTCTTCTTGGATCTTGTCCAGTGTATTGTCATCGGGTTTATTGTTTTTTTTAAGGGGGGCGTTTGTAGTGACTTTGAATTTTATTGCATGGTGATCTGTCCATGGTAAGGGCTGATTTCCCAATATGTTAATTTCCAAATCTTGTCTGAAGATAAGATCGAGAGTGTGGCCTGAAATATGTGTGGGTCCACATACAGTTGCTGCAGACCTAATCCTTCCAAATGGTCAATGCAGGAATCAGCGACGGGGTCCTGTGAGGAATTGGCGCAGAGGTTGAAATCCCCAAGTCTATATATCTTAGATGTGGTGGCTTCATTCGTTTTCTGCTGTAACTAAAACGTGTTAGCTGGGGTTCGGTTTTAATTTGTCAGTCAAGTTAGTCAAGTCTATGTAAATCTGGCAGTACATATAACACCACCTCCTCCCCAGACTGACAAAGCTGCTGTCTGAAGGTGTCTCTGCTGCTTCTCCATCCAGAGTGGTGACACCCTAAGTGACGGTTCACACAGGGGCAGTACGACTTGCCACACGACTCGGTAAGGCAATCTGCACACGACTTCAGAGGCGACTTGCAAAATGACTTCTGAATTAAAGTGAATGCAAGTCACCCTGAAGTCGTCCCAAAGTCATACAGGAACCTTTTTCTAAGTCGGAGCGACTTGAGACGCTCCTATTAGAATGTTTTCATAGTACAGAATGAAGCGCAACTTGTCAGGCGGCTAAGTCGCCTGACAAGTCGCCCCTGTGTGAACCGGCATTAAGATAGGAAGCGTGTTACTAATCGAATTACTAGCTAAAAAAAAGAAAACAAATGCAGCCACTACATTTAATGATTGCTAAACTGCAATATATTACATTCCTTTTTGGGTTTAATATACCTTTAAAGCAAAGTCACTTGCCAGATTTAAAATATCAGTTACAGGCGGACTAAATTCTTCAAAATATAATACTTGCCAAGGGGATACATATTTGGTAGTAAAAAAGAAAAGTGAAATAGGCCTTTTGGAAATATTTTGTTTACAAGAACATTCCATGGGTAACTAGATTACTGTGATGTGTACAGATTTCCGTAATAGACAACTAGGAAGACTGTGACATATGCTTATTGCACATAATCATACGCAGGCATAAAGAACTGCTATTTATAAAGTTGTTTATTTGCTGGGCTGCTTTATTTTACTACATGTGTTATTAGATTTATTATTTACGGTAATCCCTTGATGCCGTCTCTTAAAGACAAAGTGGCAAAGCTTCTCTATCATGTGATGACTGGCTATGACTGGCTCTGACAACGACAACGGTCACATTTATATATATATATATATATATATATATATATATATATATATATATATATATATATGAACATATATATAAATAAAATATATACATACAGTGCTGTGAAAAAGTAATTGCCCCCTCTGATGCTGAATCATGAATGAACTGTGATTAACCAAATGTTTTTGGAAAGCTGAGTTAAATTGCACTCGCCACCCCCAGGCCTGATTACTCCCACACCTGTTGAATTCACATAAATAGAAGCTGTCTGACAAAGCGAAGCATGCTAACAGATCACAAAAAGCCACACATCATGCCACAATCTAAAAAAATTCAAGAACAGATTAGAAACAGTGTAATATACAGTACATGTATCGTTATAGAAGGGGTTTCAAAGCCATTTCTAAGGCTTTAGAACTCCAGTAAACCACGGGGAGAGCCATTATCCACAAATAGAGATAACTTGGAACAGTGGTGAATCTTCCAAGGAGTGGCCCACCTACAAAAAATACTCCAAGAGCATGACGATGACTCATCCAGGAGATCATAAAAGAACCCAGAACAACATCTAAAGAACTGCAGCCCTCACTTGCCTCAGATAAGATAAGATCAGTGTTCATGATTCAACAATAAGAAAGAGACTGGGCAAAAATGGCATCCATGGGACAGTTCCAAGGCCAAAGCCACTGCTGACCAAAAAGAACACAATGGCACATTTACCAAAAAACATCTTGATTATCCCCAAGACTTTTAGGCAAATATTCTGTGGACTGATGATACAAAAATGTAACTTTTTGGAAGGTGTGCGTCCCGTTACATCTGGCATAAAATGAATACAGCATTTCATAACAAGAACATCATACCAACAGTCACACATGGTGGTGGTAGTGTGATGGTCTGGGGCTGCTTTGCAGCTTCAGGACCTGGACCACTTACCATAATTGAACTAACCATGAATTCTGAGTTCTACCAGAAAATCCTAAAGGAGAATGTCCGGCCACTAGCACTTGGGTTATGCAGCACGAAAATGATCCGAAACACAACAGCAAGTCCACCTTCAAATGGTTCAAACAAAACAAAATTTAGGTTTTGGAGTGGCCTAGTCAAAGCCTGGACTTAAATCCAATTGAGATGCTGTATCATGACCTTACACAGGCCCTTCATGCTGGAAAACCCTCCCAATGTGGCTGAATTAAGAAGAGTATGCTAAAATTGCTCCACAGCAATGTGAAAGACTCATTGGCAGTTATCACAAATGATTAATTGCAGTTGTTCCCACCAAGGGTGACACAACCGGTTATCCGATTTAGGGGGCAATTGCTTTTTCACGTAATGCCAGGCAGGTTTGGAAAGTTTTTTTGCCTCAATAAACAAAACCATCATTTAAAAACTGCATTTTGTATTTACTCGGGTTATCTTTGTGTAATAATAAAATTTGTTTGATGGTCTGGGTCATTAAACCCGCCAATTGCAGATTGACATCGGCAAAGTGGTTTCAACATCCTGACTGGACGTCATATGACGTCCTTAGGATATTGAGCCGCAGCGCGCCCCCAGGGGCGCGCATAGCGGCGATCGTTGTTGCAGGGTGTCAGTCTGACACCCCGCAACACCGATCTAGGTAAAGAGTCTCCGACTGTAAACAGGAAAAGCCGGTAATCGGCTTTTCCTCACTCGCGTCTATCAGACGCTAGTAGAGGAGAGCCGATTGGCTGCTCCTCTGACAGGGGGGGTTTGAGCTGATCGATTATCAGCGCACCCACCCCGAGGATGCCCACACTGGACCACCAGGGATACCACTATACCACCAGGGATGCCACCTATCTCACCCCAATCACAAAAAAAGGAGACCAATCAGTGCCCACAATGGATGCCAATCAGTGCCCACAATGGGCATCACTGATTGGCAGGCATTGTTTGGCACTGATTGGCATCCATTAGTACAACACATACATTAGTGCCACATATAATTGCCCATCTATGCCCATCCATGCCGCCTATCAGTGAACATCCATGCCGTCTATCAGTGCCCATCCATGCTGCCAACCCGTGCCTTTCCATGTCACCTATCCGTGCCCATCCATGCCGCATATCCGTGCCCATCCGTTCCCGCCTATCAGTGCCGCATATTAGTGCCCATCATCAGTGCCCATAAATGCCACCACATCAGTGCCACCTCATCGATGCCCATCAGTGCCGCCTTATCAGTGCCTGTCAGTGCAGTACCATCCGTCCCCATCAGTAAAGGAGATAACTAACTTATTTACAATGTTTTATAACAGAAACAAAAAAAATTTTTTTTTCTAAATTTTCGGTCATTTTTACTTTTTTTTGCAAAAAATCACAGAGGTGATCAAATTCCACCAAAAGAAAGCTATATTTGTGGGAACAAAATTATAAAAATGTAGTTTGGGTACAGTGTAGCATGACTGCGCAATTGTCATTCAAAGTGCAACAGCGCTGAAAGCTGAAAATTGGTCTGGGCAGGAGGGTGTATAAGTGTCCTGTATGGAAGTGGTTAAGTTTGACAATTATGTAAACATAAAATAAAAAAATCAGAAAGAGGGCAAATATTTTTCACAGCATTGTGTATATATATATATCGAGGGCCTTGGGTAAAGACTGCACTCTCAATAAGCATTTTAATAAATAAATATATATAAATGGGGCTGACTCAATGGACCAAGTGGTCTTTTTTTCTGCCATTACTCTTCTATGTTTCTAGATTTCCATTTAGCTAATCGTGTTACATTACACTACACATTTTTATCCAGCCACGATTAAATTTATTATATTAAAAAGCCAGTATAAAGGAAAATTATTGGTAAAAAAAGCACTTCTGGGTTTAAGTACTAATTTCTTGTATACTTCAGTATATTTTTGTGGTCCATTGGCAGGACTGTGCTTTTCTTGCACACTTTTTTCTTCTTCCTCTGGTGTTTTTTCTCAAAGTTACATTCCACAGGAAGCAAAAGATACATTTATCCAACTTACTGTTACGTATAGGCACAAACCACTTGCTCTTTCCCGAAGTCACATTCCCTGTTGCATTTGCCTTTACTATTGCCCTCATCTTTTCCTTAGCATTCTCTAATGTTTCTTTAGTCATATCACAGAAGTTCTGTGTTCCCCGACAATCTTGCTTATCTGTCCATACCTCGTCTCCATATCTATAATTTGAAAACAAAAACATATTTGTATTTCTTAAATAAACAATATAAAACAGCCTTTTTACATAATGCAGAGGATTAACCCCTTATATTTTTTGATAGATATTTTGTATAAAAGCTTTTAATGTTATTTAATAATAAATTATGAAATTATTTTTAAGAAATGTATTGTAACTTTAATATACGCAAATATGAATAGTGGAATAGCTAAGGAATAAACAGTGGTTTGAGGCAAATTCTGAAGGTCAGACCCTAGGAGATCATAGTAACCAGCAAGTGACTATTAAAATATTTACAAAGCTATGAAAATGATGGTCATGGCCCCAGACTTGTACTAGGTCTCAAGGAGATTGCAACTGCATTAAAAGTTCTGGACCACAAAATCTCAATTTATAAATACTTTTTGTTGCTCATACTAGCCTAGTTCATTCAGGACATTTAGAAATGGTGGTGGAATGTCCCTTTGGGTCCTTTCACACGTCCGTTTTTTAGACGTCCGTTTACGGACCGCAATGCTTCCCTATGGGTTAACGGACATTAGAGGATGAGCACCCGCTAACGTCCGTTAACATCTGTCTCTGTTAAGCTCCGTTTTTTTGAACGGAAGAAAACCCTATTTCTTCCGTCAAAAAACGGAAGGGACGAAAAACGGATGTTAGCGGACGATCCGTTTAACATCCGATCCGCTAACATCCGTTTTTCATCAAAATGTGTAAAAAATCAAAAATTCAACAAACTTTAATATGCATGCAATATGCATACATTACAATACCCTTTGACCCAGGTAGTGTAAAGTCCAAAGTCACATGCTTCTGGCACATGCTGCCCAGTGCCTGGACATAAGAGAAGAGAGTGCCTGTATACTTTGATCAAAGGAAACAGTAAAAAATGGCAAAGGATGTCTCCCATGAAGAGCTCATCCAGCTTGTTCATGTTAGGCCTGCCCTATGGGACAAGAGGTGCACAGAGTACAGCGACCGTAATATCATCAATAAAAAATGGGAGGACATTTTTGAGGCAGTGACACCGACCTGGCAGACAGTCAGCAACAAACAACGTATGAAACGTGGTAAGTAGTTTGTGGGTTAAGGGGGGGTTGGGGGTGGGTTGGCATACTGAAACTTGTAGTCCACCCATATGTCAGCATCCATGCCTGCCACAAGTTGTGGATTGTCCACTAGCCACGTCACCTGCCATGTCACCTGCCACAAGTTGATGATCCCTTCTCTGATCCCAATAACGGAGGACGCCAGTTTTTTGAGAAGCCAGTACCACCATCTGCAGAAAATACTTAACCCCCGAAAAATGGACGTACATTTAGCAATTGCTAATTTTATTGGGGTGTGTGTAAGGGCGGGTATGTCCAGTGATCCTATGCCCCCAGTTATCCTACCTCCCCAACGCCCATTCTATCCCGAGCACGTGCCACCAGCTTCATTCAGTCAGCAGTACCATCCAGGCATTATCCCCCATCACCACCGTGCCCCAGCCACCACTGCCCAAAATTTTCTAACCCCACCCCAAGCACCCACCTATGAATCCTCTCCTTCCCAGGCCACTTCATATGCAGGTTCTTCCCAATCAACAAATCCCTATTCAAGTTCCCCCAGTCCTTATTATCAAGACCTTTGAATTTCCTTTAATTTTTTCTCGTTTTTATTCAAGTTATACAAATTTTTAGTTGCCCCTGTTTTAGTTGGCCACCAATTTAGCCCTGAAAACAGTTGGCTACTATTCTCCTTTCCTATGGTTATTGCTGTGTATCCTCTGGACATTTTTTGTTTTTTCTTTTTTCCTTGTATGTTTTTACAGTATATTATATTGTATGTGTTTTGCGGTCATGACATTCAAATAAAGATACTTGACTGCATGTAAATTTTTATTTTTTTTTGTACTTTATATAAAACGAAAGGAACTGATACAAAAAGGTGACGATCGTAGGGGCACCGATAATGACACTAGGAGCATGAAAGCATACACTGATAGAAATCACAAGGCTGCTATACTAATGAGATAAAGTAGTATTTTTTTAAACTATTGCATTACCATTTTCAGTGGGACAACAAAGATCATGCAAGTTAGCAAAAAGGGGTCAAACATGGTACTAGGAAGGTGCACATAATAAAGTGCCTCGTGAGTGTTTTTACACATACTGATACTGCCACGGAACCTCTCCTTCTGGGGACATAAAAACATTTTCAAAACGATCACGCATGATAACGACAGAATTGTTGGGTCACAGTCCGGAAAAGCGTAAAGAAGGTAAGTCTATCTCGTCCTCAACAGTAATTCCTTCTTTCTCACAGATTATATTGTGGAGGACACAACATGCTTGTATTGCTAGTTGGGCATTCTCCAGGCTCAGTTGAATTGTTGTGTGAAATATGCGCCACTTGCTGGTCAAAATGCCAAAGGTGCATTCAATAAGGCATCTTGCATGACTCAACCCATAATTAATTTTTTTTTTGGGGGTAGTTAGATTGTGCCTGGCATAAGGCCTTAAAAGATGCTCGGAAAGTGCAAATGCCTCATCAGCTACAAGCACATGTGGCATATCTGGCCCTACAGTTCCTGGAAGAGGTTTGTCTGATGGCAAATGAAAGTGGCCCTCAAGTAGTCTTCTCCCCATTTGCGATGTTGAAAAGACTCTTGAGTCTGCATTTGATCCATACGCCCCAATATCTACAGCTACAAACTTGTAATTACTGTCAAAGATTGCCATAAGCACAAGTCAGAATTATTTCTTGTAATTATAATATTGTGAGCCAGATCCAGGTGGCATCTGAATTCGGATGTGTTTCCCATCCAGGGCTCCAACACAATTAGGAAATTGAGTTTTCTTCCAAAAAGCTTTTGCAATTTCCTGCCACATGCATGTATCAGGAACAGGCATTGCAGTAGACTGAAGCTCCTCCCATATAGCTTGACAGGTGTCATGTACATATCCTGAAATTGTAGGAGACTCCAGATGCCAGAAACCTAGGAAGAGTAGAAGAAATTATGAAAGGAATCCAACATTACACTGGACATAATCAAGCAGAAAGGCTGGCTGGCTGGCTTACCTCAGGGTAAGGAGAAGTCGCTCCTCTGAAGGCACACAACGTCTCATATCTGTGTTCATCCTGTCTAAACGGGGATGCAACATTTCCAACAAAAATTGAAAAGTTGGAACAGTCATTCGTGTAAAACTGAAAAATGTTTGAGGGAAACGTCGCAGATCTGCGTAGTGTAGAGCAAAAAACCCGTCAGTTGGCCTCTTGAGCAGCATGGGATGTGTCCAGTACCTGCGTCTCCTCGCAGAAATCTTCCTGGTTCTGCTTTTTTGTCTCCTCATGTAGAATAACATGACAAATAATGTCACATGCTCAAAATATCTCCCCAAATCCATTATAATAAGCACTACACTACAGCAAGCTATCAGGAAGCTCAAAGCGTGCTGTAACCACAAAGCAAGACAGAAAGCACAATGCACGCTGGGGAAAACAAAGAATCATGGGAACTTTCTTCAAAAGCTGATTTAATTAAGTTCTAACCAAAAAAAAAGGATGAAAAACTGACGAAAAACGGATGAAAAACGGATGAAAAAACGGATCAACTGATGATAAAAAACGGATCTAAAAAACGGTCCACACGTGTGAAAGGACCCTTTCCCTTCTAATGTCAATTTCTATATATTCAACTAAGCCTGGCCCATGTTAATATTAGGTCATCACATACACTTTTTTGTCAAAAGTATTGGGAAACCTGCCTTTACACTCATATGAACTTTAATGGCATCCAGGTCTTAGTCCGTATGGTTCAATATTGAGTTAGCCCACCCTTTCCGGCTATAATAGCTTCAACTTTTCTGGGAAGGCTGTCCACAAGGTTTAGGAGTGTGTCTATGGGAATATTTAACCATTCCTTCAAAAAAGGCACTGATGTGGATGAGAAGGCCTGGCTCACAGTCTCCACCCAAAGGCCGCATACACACGATAGGTTAAACCGATGAGAACGGTCTGATGGACCGTTTTCATCGAACCAAACTGATCGTGTATGGGCGCCATGGGTTAAAAAAAAGCCAACTTGTTTTAAATGTAACCGATGGATTCCTAACCGATAGGTCAACACCGATCGTTAGTAGGCACGACCATCGGTTAAAAAGCCGCGCATGCTCAGAATCAAGTCGACGCATGCTTGGAAGCATTGAACTTCATTTTTTTCAGCACGTTGTTGTGTTTTACGTCACCACGTTCTGACCCGATCGTTTTTTTTAACCAATGTGTGTAGGCGCGACGGACCATCAGTCAGCTTCTTCGTTTAACCGATGGAAACGGTCCATCAGACCATTCTCATTGGATGGACTGATCGTGTGTACGCCGCATAATTCATCCCAAAGGACTCTGTGCAGGCTAGTTTAGTTCCTCCACCCCACACTTTTGTGCTTGTAAAGGCAGGAGTCCCAATACTTTTAACTAGAAAGAAAAAGCTGACTATGAATCAGGTTTCGTATTAGGCTTAGTACATATATAGGTTTACATATATGCAAAGTGGATGCATTTAGAACTGGAGCCTGTTCACATATATGCGGTTCAGTGGCAGTGCAGATTTCCTGCAAATTTAAAAATATTCCTGTGCGTTTTCTGAGCACTGTGGTGCAATTCAGATGTGAATTCCAGGCTCAGTGCCTTCTAAGGGAATGCATCTCATTTGCACATCTGATCAGTTTTGAACACAAATTCAATCTAACCACAATCAGTACCAGGCGCCCTACCCCCAAAAAAAAACACAATTTTAAAAGGTAAAAAACATGTTTGTGTTTTGTCTGTGTCTCTGTGGTAGATATTGTAAAAATGTCCTCTCCTGAAAGGGACATCTACCCAACAGGGACAGAGATGTCAATAAAAACCTGACAGGGCTCTAGCAATTCCCAGTGTAGCACCCTCCTAAGTAGGCTCATGTTAGGTAAATTTATTTGGCTGCTCTGTAATCATCAGAGCAGCTATTGATTTCCTTGGACTGTTCTGGATCTCGCAGGCTGCAGGTTTGATTGCTTCCCTCTGCCATCTAGAGGCTTCTAGAATATAGGGGGGCTGGGAGAGTCAAATAGGCAGCTTGAATATTTGTGCTCCAGCCAATCCTTGGGAAGGTGTGCACAGTAGTTGACTGGAGGGTAATACAAATAGTCCTAAAGCAGCCTTGTTCTTGTTGTGCTGGAGAAGTTCCCAGCCTACAAAAAGACAACTCCTAGATTGTTTATTGGAACCAGAGTAAATGCAATGTTTCTTGTGTGACTGGTGGCCTCTGCACTATTTTGGGAAACAATCAGATAAAATCATTATCACCTATAAGGCCGCGTACACACAATCAAACTTGTCTGCTCAAACTGGTCCGACGGACCAGTTCAGCAGACAAATCCGATCGTGTGTATGGGCTAGCGGACATGTCCGACCGGCGGACAAATTTTAAAACATGCTTTAAAATTTGTCCGCTCAGGACATGTCCGTCGGATATGTCCGCTGGTCAGTACACTCACCAGCAGACATATCTTCCCGCACATGCGTCAAAAGGATTCGACGCATGCGCGGGTGTATTTTTCTTCCTGGTGCGTCACCGCCACGTCACCGCGCTGTCTGCCGGCAGGGATTTTGATCCGATGGTGTGTACACGCCATCGGACCAAAATCAGGAGGGGACATGTCCGCTGGAAATGGTCCGTCGGACCGTTTCAGCGGATAAGTCCCTCTGTGTGTACGCGGCCTAAGTTTAGCACTACACTGGCTTGAAATAAAATAAAATAAAATATTTTATTGTACAGTGAACAATGGATAGTGCCTTTGTAGATAAATACTTTTTATATGCTGTGGCACATTAAAATGACTTACACTTGGTACTGCACCATATACGTGCATGGCTGTTGTACATCACACACGGCAACCCAACGCAGTGTAGTATGGAAGTTTACAGAACTAAAATACACATTCTCCACTTTAACAGTCATATCCACAGCTGAGATATCTATATACAGAAACAAAAATATGACATTAGCCAAGTTGAAATAATAAAAAACACAAACACAATAGAAAATGTTTGCCTAGCTTTATACAGTATATGCATTATTAAAAGTTCATTCTCAATCAATCAAAGATAATACTGTATATCAGCTACAGGCTTATGCAGCGTACACACGCCCGTTTTTCGGAGTGTAAAAAACAACGGCCCAGATTCACGTAGATCGGCGCATTATCGGTCCGGCGTAGCGCACCACTTTTCCGTTAGACTTGCGCAATCTAGCCGCGTAATCCCGCGATTCACGTAGCTTTTACGCAAGAGATTGCGCAAGCGTAAGGTTTTTTCCGGAGGCGTAAGGAGGAGTAATACAAATTGGGAGGGACGTGGGCGTGTTACATTGAAATGAGCCGTGACCCCATGCAAATGAAGGGCCGGCCGACTCGCGCATGCGCGCGTGAAGGAAACCATGTCAGCTCCGTTGTGCGCATGCTCACAACTCGGGAGCGGCGCAATCAGTGAAATAGGAAATGGACTAGGGCAATGTTGTGAACTACGCAGACAGCATAAATAGACACACACAAACGCCCTTCCATTGCAAAAGTACATCCCTTTGTGTCCCTTCCCATTGAATCAAGTGCTTTTGCTCTGTTGTTCGTTAGAGTGTGTTTTGTAGTTGTCAGATTAGTGTTCTGTGTGATCTAGTGCTTGTTGGTAGTTTTGTGAAAGTGTATTTTGATAAGTGTTTGAGACTGTTTGTTTGATTGATATATTTCTGAGCGTTTGTTTTCTGGCTTTATTTTTTAATCTGATTTTTTTGTGTCTGTTTCTTGCTGAGTGCTAGTGTGATTTTTGGGTGTTCTTTTTCTCTTTGTGTGCTAGGGACCACAGTGGTGTGCATGCATGCATTCTCATTGTGCCATGATTAATGTGTGTGTTTAACGTGCAAAGATGCATAATGTGAGCTGGCATGAGATGGGGTCATGAGATGGGGTACCAGTGCATATGCAGAGTCACCTTGAAGGGAAAAGACAGGAGGATGTTAGTCATGCATGTGCCACTTGTGAGGTGTGCATCACGGGAGGGGATAGTCATGCCTGACTCCCATGTCACTCACCAACCAGCCAGCTGTCCCCATACATGTTCTGTTTGAAATCTGTGGGGATGGGGCTCTGATTGTATATGTAGCTGTCATGGGTGTCATGGGTGGTGCCATGTGTTGGGCTGCTGATGTCCTCCTGCAAGGTTGTGGTAATTCCATGATGGCATGAGGGGTGAATCTGAAGATGCGAGACACCTCAGAATCTCTCATGCCAAAGATGTCTATGCGTGTGTGATATATCAAGTGAAGAGTGAGGGGCTTGTATCAGATAAGAATATTGTATTAGATTAGATTAAATGGTAAATTTTATATAAGCAAAAAAAAAAAAAAACATCTCCCGTGCCCTCCTTAGTGCCATCCTCCGTGCCCTCATCCTTCTTTGTTCATCTAAAGTCAGTAGTATAGCTATGCGCGACGATGCCCCTGGCATGTTGGCATACAGATTGTTGGGCAACACGTGTGACTGCTGAACTCCTCACTAACAGTGTTGCTTTATCTGACAATTAGACTTTTTTTCAAAATTTAGACCAGCTTTTAGGTCCTCTAACTTTAGACAGAACATTTTGCAGTTGCGCACATCGCGTAGCCTGCGCAGCAACTGCGTTTTTTTGTGAATCCCCGTAACTCCCTCATTAGCATATTTGACTAGCAAATCAATGGTGTGTCTAGCGCAGTTTTGCGCGAAGGGAAGCGAATGTCTAATTCAATTACGCCGGACCAAAAAACGTAGATTTCTGGCGTATATTGTTTTGTGAATCGCGTCCAACTATACGCACGCGCACATTTAGACTTACGCACGCGCAACAGCAGTTGCGCAGGCGTAATCGCTCTGTGAATCTGGGCCACTGTTTTTAATGGTCTAGAAAAAACTATGTTTTTTTCAACCCGATCGTTAAAATGGCCTTGCCTACACACAATCGTGAAAAGAATGCTCTAGCAAAGCGCGGTGACGTACAACACGTACGACGGCACTATAAAGGGGAAGTTCCATTCGGATGGCGCCACCCTTGGGGCTGCTTTTGCTGATTTTGTGTTAGTAAAAGACGATTCACACTTTTCAGTCTGTTACAGCGTGATAAATGTGCTATCTCCATTACGAACGCTAGTTTTACGAGCGTTCCCGTCTCATAACTTGCTTCTGAGAATGTGCGTTTTTTTCACGTTGTTAAAGCTCACACACGACTATTTTTTACAACGTTAAAAAACGAAAAACGTTAAAAACGGCGTGAAAAATTAGAGCCTGTTCGAAATTTTTAATGCCCATTTTTTACATCGTGAAAAATGCTCTGGAGCCCACACACAATCGTTTTTAATGACATTAAAAAAAAAACGTCATTTTTTACAACCACAAAAAACGGTCGTGTGTACGCGGCATAAGAGTCCGTTGGATTGAGTCATTTACTGGGTTTTACATTTATTGTCTGACATAGTTCCTGTCTACCTCTTGTCACATTTCTCATAACTTGAATGTAGGGGTCTCCCCAATAGAGCCCCGTAGAAAAAAAGTTGAGTGGTTTAAGGAAATCTCTACAGAATTAATAATGCTAGCTGCCTGGCGTTCTCTAAGGCAGGTCCGTTTCATTGGTCCAAACCGATCATGTGTGGGCCCCATCGGTCAGTTATCCTTCGGTCAAAAAAAAGAGAACTTACTTTAAAATTTAACCGATGGACGCCTAACCGATAGGTCAAAACCGATTGTTAGTATGCAAAAGCATTGGTTAAAAATCCACGCATGCTCAGAATCAAGTCGACGCATGCTTGGAAGCATTGAACTTTGTTTTTTTTAGCACATTGTTTTTTACGTCACCGCATTCTGACACGATCGTTTTTTTTTTTTTTTCCTTTTTTTTTTTTTTTAAGTGTATTTTTGTGCGTGAACTCGAGAGAGAGGAGCCGGACTGCAGGAGTTGGCAGTAGGCAGACCCTCCCCCCGGAGGCAATCGCCATCCTTCTCCATGCCCCCGGTGGCAATGGCGGGTGTGAGGGGGGGCCTCCCACTCACCCCACCCTACCTGCTCCACTTGGGAGCCCGACTGGGGCCCAATGGGACCACAACGGGGCAGAGGGACTCCCCCTATGAGGGAGTGAGGGGGTCTATATCAGAATGGGGAAGAAAGGGGATTTAAATGACTTTGAACATAGCATGGTTGTGCCAGACAGGCTGGTCTGAGTATTTCAAAAACTGCTGATCTATTGGGATTTTCACACACAACAATCTCCGGGGTCCAAAAATATCCAGTGAGCGGCAGTTGTGTGGACAAAAATGCCTTGTTGATGTCAGAGGTCAGAGTAGAATGGGCAGACTGGTTTGGGATGATAAAAAGGCAACAGTTAGGCCTTGTACACACAAGCAAATAAATCTGTTTAAATCGGTCTGACAGACCGATTTGATCAGATTTGTCTGCTGGCTGTTTTGGTTTGATCGCTGTACACACAATCAAACCAAAATCCCCGCCGGCAGACAGTGCGGTGACGTGGCGGTAACGTTGACGCCGCCACGTCACCGCACCAGGAAGTAAATCACTTCCGCGCATGCGTCGAATCCATTCGACGCATGTGCGAGCAGATATGTCTGCTGGTTAGCATACTAACCAGCAGACATGTCGGGCAGACGGATTCCCAGCAGACAGATTTTAAAGCATGCTTTAAAATCTGTCGGCTGGCCAAATCTGTCTGTCTGCCCGTACACACGATCGAATCTGTCTGCTGAAACGGTCTGTCAGACCGTTTCCAGCAGATAGATTTGATCGTGTGTACGCGGCCTAACTCAAATACAACCAGGGTATGCAGAATACATTCTCTGAATGCACAAAACATCGAACCTTGAAGCTGAGGGGCTACAGTAACAGAAGACCACACTGGGGGCCAGTCCTATCAGCTAAGAACAGGAAACTAGGCTACAATTTGCACAGGCTCACCAGAATTAGACAACAGATTGGAAAAACATTACCTAGTCTGACGAGTCTCAATTTCAGCCCCAGATGGTAGGGTCAGAATTTGGCATAAATAACATGAAAGCATGAATCCATCCTGCCTTGTATCAACGGTTAAGCATGGTTGTGGGGGATAATTCACATGATGGATGTGCAGCCGACAAATCTGCAGCAACTGTGTGATGCTACAGTATCATGTCAATATGAACTAAAATCTCTCAGGAATGTTTCAAACATCTTGTTGAATCTATGCCACGTAGAATTAGGGCAAAGGGGGGTACTGGCAAGGTGTACCTAATACACCACCCAGATCCGACAGCCTGTAAAACCCTATGAAGAGCTGAACAGGACTAGCGCCTGCAAAACGTTTCAGCAGTGCCGCAACATGGGCCCTTTAACCTTTCTAGCAGGGGCTAAAAGCACCCCACTAGCGGCTGAAATGCGCCGCTAAAACAAAAGTAAAGTGCCGCTAAAACTAGCGCTACTGCTTCAGTGTGAAAGGGCTCTAAAACAAAATATGTGTGGATAAGTTATACCCAACATTGCCTGCGATAACCAATAACATTTTACATATATATAGCCTATGTTTAAAGCAAAATTCCTAAATTATTAATTTTCAAATAAGCAATACTTTAGTTGCCAGTTTAGTCCCTTAATTAATTAGACCCTTAAGTAAATTTACCCATTACAGCAGTATTAAACCCCAAAATAAAAAAAAATATTATTTTGCAACTTTTCAGCTTTTAGATGTGATGGTTGCATTTGTTTTATTTTTCTAAGCTTTTTTAACCTTTAATAGACCAAATGTGGCAGTTAGAGGTTGAAACATATAATTTCATACGGAGTGCTTACAATAATCAGCATTTATTCATTTATGTAAAACGTTTTTCCCAAAAGGTAAAAAAAACTGTTGCTATAACTGCTTAAAAAGTGTTAGCTAGAGTTTGGCTTAAAGTGGGTCTAAGCAGTGTTACTAACTGCCTGTATTTTTATGGGCAGCCCGTAGAAACAGGGCATTTTTTCCCCTGCCCGTAAATGCCTGTAGCACGGAAAAAGTGCCAGTAAAAATGGCTGTGATCAGCTCAGCTCGGAACTGTGCATGTGCAATTCCGAGAGATGCCCGAGAGCTAGCTGCCCGAAACGATCCGATCTGCACCTCTGAGAATTGCTCCGTCCACCACCACCTCTCAGCCAATCAGCATTTAGAGCTGTACTGTAACCCGCCCTCCTCCTGCAGCCCGCCACATTTGACAAAAAGATGCGGGCAGCTGAAAGTGTGGCTGTACTGTATTGAGGCGGATGGGAGTCTGATTTGTTTCCTGTGCTTTACATCACCCCCACTTGTTATCCTGGCCACACTGTGACAGAGGAGAGGCACAGCTGTGGGCTGCATGTTCTAGAGAGCCTGCTTCTCCCTCTGTCTGGACCAGAGCGACTGTGAGTCTGTAACAGGGAGTGAGGCAGACCTGGCTCTTTGTGATTCCCCCCCCCTTCTCTGGTCAGCAGCACGAGCACGGAGATCAAACACACAGAGACAGGGCTGTGTGCATTCTTCCTCACCCTTCTTCTGCCAGAAGTGGGCGTGGGGATTAATAAAGCAGCGGCAGGACTGAGCAGCTTGCAGAGAGGGACACTGAAGAGGCTTCCCATGGGGGCACTGGACAGAGAGGAGGAGCCAGAAGTGGGGGATCTGATGAGGAGGTTCGCGGCTGGCATGTAAAGACATGTTTGTGTTTGTAAATGTTAACAAGTGCTTTAATATGTTTGTAAAGTCCATCTAAATCAGTGTTGCCAACCATATTTTTACCCGTCCGTAAATGTCTGTGGTCGCGGGAATGTGGCAGTAAAAATAGCCTAGATTGGTTCTGCTTGAAACTGCGCATGCTCAGTTCCGGAGCTTGCCGAGCCGAGCATATGCTGTATTCCGCCAGCAGGGGGCGGATTTTACAGAGGCTGTGCCGCGTGGCGCCGGCGAGTGATGTATTAGGATGACCCGCCAGGTGTGCGTGTGCCAGAATTTTAAATCTGCAACTAACCAGGAGATCGGAGGGACACAGCACTGGAACAGGAGTCAGGACTCTGAGGCTGAGCAGCATGCGGCAGCGGCGGAATGGAGGAGCCTGCTAGATCCATGCAATACAAAGTTCACAGGGGAGTCGGGGACGGACAGAGTAACAGACAGACCAGCTGACAGTGACATCAGATGAGGATGGTGGCAGAGGGGGATTCGATGGAGGCAGCGGGTGATGGTGGCACCGCAGAGGGGGACGATGGAGACAGGGGGAGATTGGAGGCAGGGGGAGATGGTGGCTGCTGTGGCACCACAGAGGGGAATGGAGGCAGGGGTCAATGAAGGCAAGGGGAGATGGTGGCACCGCAGAGAGGGATGGTGGCAACGCAGAGGGTGGGGGATGGAGACAGGGGTTGTTGGTGGCACCTCAGAGAGGAATGGAGGCAGGAGACGATGGAGGCAGGGGGAGATTGGAGGCAGTGGGAGATTGGAGGCAGGGGGAGATTGTGGCATTGCAGAGGGGGGTAAAAGCATGGGTTGTTGGTGGCTGAGGGGGTGGAGGGAGGGGGTGATGTGACTAAATAATTTGCCCTTATTATAATCGAAAATAACAAAAATATGTTTTTTTACCTCACATTGCTGTTTGCCTAACGTACTTGTTAGTAGCCTAAATACTGATATGTGCACCTAAAAATGTAATTTAGTAACTTTTGTGAAATGCCAGTAAAAACGTGGCTGCGCCAGTAAATTTCAGTGTCGTGTGTGTAAATTTCAATCTGGTAGGTTGACAACACTGATCTAAATCTGCTAGTACATCTAACCGTCCTCTCACCAGACTGACAGTGCTGCTGTCCAAAGGTGTCTTCATTGCACAGACACCTTAACCACTTAACCCCCGGACCATATTGCTGCCCAATGACCAAAGCACTTTTTGTGATTCGGCACTGCGTTGCTTTAACTGACAATTGCACAGTCGTGCGACGTGGCTCCCAAACAAAATTGGCGTCCTTTTTTCCCTACAAATAGAGCTTTCCTTTGGTGGTAATTGATCATCTCTGCGTTTTTTATTTTTTGCACTATAAACAATAATTGAGCGACAATTTTGAAAAAAATTCAATATGTTTTACATTTTGCTATAATAAATATCCCCAAAAAATATATAAAAAAACATTTTTTTTCTCAGTTTAGGCCGATACGTATTCTTCTACCTATTTTTCGTTAAAAAAAAATCGCAATTAGCGTTTATTAATTAGTTTGCGCAAAAGTTAAAGCGTTTACAAAATAGGGGGTTGTTTTATGGCATTATGGTATTTTTTTTTTACTAGTAATGGCGGCGATCAGCGTTTTTTTTCAGTACTGCGACATTATAGCGGACACTTCAGACACTTTTGACACATTTTTGGGACCATTGGCATTTTTATAGCTATCAATGCTATAAAAATGCATTGGATTACTATAAAAATGCCATTGGCAGTGAAGGGGTTAACACTAGGGGGCGGGGAAGGGGTTAAGTATGTTCCTGGGTGTGTTCTAACTGTACACACATATCTCCCGGTCCTCGCTCTGTACCGAACAATCGCGTGTGCCCGGCGGCGCGCGTGCCCGCTGGGCACGCGCACGGGACTCGGGGGCGAGTGTGGGCGCGCAACGTTGGCCGTCGGCGGCACGCGGGCGCCCCCTAGTGGCCGCTAAAGAGCCGATGTAGAGCTTCGGGCTCTCGCCCAGGAGAGCCGTCCTGCCGCAGTAAAATGACGGCGGCTGGTCGGCAAGCAGTTAAAGCAAGGAGTGTGTTACTGTCTGAATCACCAGGTAAAAATAAAGGTAATAAAGCCTGATGCCCTGTACGCACAAGCGGAATTCCCATCAGAAAAAAGTTGCATGTTTTTCCCGACGGAATTCCGCTCAAGCCTGTCTATGCAAGACAAACAGTCACACAAAATTTCGGGGAATTTTTGACTGCCAAGAACACGGTGACGTAAAAGACTATGATGAGCCGAGAAAACTTCTGAGCATGCGTCAATATGTTTCCGAGAATGCGTCGGAAATTGGGAGCGTCGGAATATGAACACACAGTAGGAAATTCCGATCTCATTTTTTTTCCTGGCGCGAAAATAGAGAACCTTCTCTCTATCTTTTTCCAGCAGTTTGTCCGTTAAAAAAAGTCTGATGGAGCATACAGAAGGTCAGGATTCCCGACCAAAAGCTCTCATCTGACTTTTTTCCAAAGGGAAAACCGATTGTGTGTACAGGGCATTAAAAAAGAAAGCTAATGCAGCCACCACATCTAAGGATTAGTAAACAATATATTACATTTTTTGCTTTGGGTTTTAATATCACTTGTACTCACTCCAAAGACACGCTTGTAGGGTAATTGACTCCTGTCCAAATTGTGTGCATGTATATATGCATGTGAGATAAGGCATTTTAGATTGTAAGCTGCTTGAGGGAAAGGGACTGAGGTAAATGCATAATATGTAGAGGTACAGTATGTGGAAATTGTCAGGGTTGTGTAAATTCCTGTAATAAATAAACTAAAAACTCCTTTATAGATCATGTCGATTTTGCACTTGTATGTCTACACAGTTAGCTATTATTCTACAAGAGCAAATCCAGAAAACGAAGCAGGAAAGACAGCTTCTAGTCAGAAGGACATTGAGATGGGTGTCACATCACTACAAGGATAAACAACTTTTTCTGCTGAGTGTTTAGTGAACTGCGAACTGGGAAAACTCCATAAAGACAAAGTAAAAGGGACATTGAAAGAGTATTCTTACCTTATGCTTTTTCAGAAACAAACAGAATAAGTTAAATAAGGATAAAATAAGTTAAAAATAGGAAAAATATATTACTTACAGAAAATGCTCAGCAGACAAAGATTCAGAATGAGGACCATCTTTCCTCTGTTACACACAGGTGTTTTGCATGGCTATTTGACTTTGCTAACGTAGGAAAATACTTCCCCTTTTTCTCAGCAGGTAAAGCAGAAGTTGTGTCCCCTATGGATAAACTTTATTGCCCTCCCCCTTCCAATAATAAAGTGAACCTGACATCTTTCTAGAACACATCTATAATATTTAAAGAAGTGTATACATAATTCATTAAAGGGGTTTATTTATCCCCTTCATATTGACCGTATGCAAATTTGCGTTCTCGGCGTGAAGAGATTATACCAGGGTGTTGCCTGCAGCTACCATTTTTTAAAGCCAGCGGTTGACTTTTTAGTGATGACAACCGATGCGGCTTAAAAACCACTCAGCTGAGGCGCATGCGCGGGAGCTCCAAGAATGGCGGCTTAGGACCGGAGCTCCGCTCACCACCGGCTGTCAAACGCAAATATATAGAGTTTCAACCCGGATACAAACGACAAAAAGATATCCGAGGACTGCGGATTCGACGGTGAATCGGAAGATACCGGGTAAACTATTCCCTATTCAGGGGAATTATACACAGGAGCCTTGTAAAGAACGACAGCTGGGGACGGGGTGCCCGCGCTGTTTAGTTTTTCTGACGAGAACTACAGGTTCTATATACCCGTTAAGAGCAGAGAAACAACAGAAGTGAATAGCTGACATACTGTGGACCCAGTTCATGCTGGGCAAATATTACAAAAAGAGCAAGAAACGTAATAAAAGGCTGGCTAAGAACAATTTACTTAAGATGGCCGCCGTACCTCAGACAAGTACACTGGGTACAGTAGGGTGACCAGACATCCCCGGTTTCAGGGGACAGTCCCCTGATTGAGGACACTGTCCCCGGACCAAGTCTGTCCCTGGTTTTGTCCCCAGATTGGATTTAATAGGGGGCAGGGGCAATTTCAAAGACAGTCAGTGCAGAATTAAAATACAAAAAATTAGAATTACACCCCCTGCTCCGCCGTGCCTACTAGCATAGGGGGGGTTGTATTTTTCCCATTATCTGTGGCTCTTTCTGATGATCATGTGCTGGTCGGAGTGGAGTGAATATTTCTTCAGTTTCGGGCGCATGCCTATTTAGCTTCGCTCACATGTTCTTCTGCCTTGGCACAAATCTTGGCCAGCCACCTGCCGATCTCCTTGCCTTCCCTGGTGGAGTGATCTTCCTCCGCTCCCCACCCAGTAGTAGCCGGGGAACGAAGAGTAAGACTTGAGAGGCTGTGAGGCGGGCGGCAACGGGCAGAGAGTGAGACTTGAGAGGCTGTGAGGCAGAAGGCAATGGGCAGAGAGTCGCTGATTGTTGCCATTACTAGTAAAGAAAAAATATGTCCCCGGATTTCATTTTAAAAATCTGGTCAACTTAGGGTACAGTTGAGACCTCATTGACTGACAGACAAGCTATATCTTCTATAAGTCCTTCTATAGTACCTCAGACACCAAATTCTGACACTTGCCCTATTCTCTCCCCTCCTGCATCATTTGAAATAAAAAATCTCATGGAGGCTGGTCATTTAACTCCTGAGGTAATTACCTCACAAAGTCCTGCACATATTAATACAAAGGCTGAACAGGCTTATGAGGTAACCTTCAATGTCTCTGAATTATTCACCAGAATTTCTGAAATGCTAGATAAAGGACTGGCACAAAATGCAGAAAGAATCACAGGAGAGATTGGGGCTGATTTTCAGAGCCTGGGAAGCAGAATAGAAAATATTGAGCACAAACTGGAGGTTAATACAGCACGGACTGATCAGAACTCAGAACATTTGCAATTCATGCAGGAACAGCTGGAAGCTGCTCAGGCACGGATTGACGAATTAGAGAACAGATCAAGAAGAGATCATTTCAGGGTCAGAGGATTACCAGAATCTATCTCAGACGTGCATACAGCTATACAGGACATTATCAAAATCCTGATCCCATCTATACCAAACCACAAACTAGAATTGGACCGAGCACATAGGGCCCTGGGACCTTTAAGAAAGGACGGTTTGCCAAGGGATGTGGTAGTTAAACCACATTACTATTCCATTAAGGAGGAAGTGATGAAACAGTCTCGCAAACACGAACAACTACAGTACCAAGGCGCCATAATTCAAATATTTTCTGATTTATAGCCATACACAATACAGAGAAGAAGAGCTATGAAGCCCTTATTGTCTGCCCTCATGAAAAAGGACATAATATACAAATGGGCCTTCCCCTTTGCTATGAAATTTGCATTTAATGGCAGGCAGTATGTAGTACAGAATTTTCAGGAAGGTGAGAGACTATTATCGGACTTGAAGATTATTTCCTGCGAGCCAGAAATGGACACTACTCCTATCCAGCAGGGCTCTGCCAAAAGACAAACCACTATCAGCCCGACTTCCTCTGCTTGGAGCAGAGTCAAGCACAGGAAGGTTAAAGATCACTTTGCAACCTGAAGAGAAGAAACACGTTTGTAGATGTCTTTTCCCCTTTCTTCAATGGGATGGTCACCGATGTCTCTTTTTCCCCTATTTTTCCATACCCGGGAAAATAGATCTCACCAAAGCTACATGTTAATACTTTCCCAGGAAATGTTTATATACATATGTGTATATGTATATATATGTATATTTCTATTTTTTTTTCTTTGTTGTTTTTTCTTAGGAAAGTTAGAATAGTTAATTGTCTCTTTTAATATGTCATACTGGGTTGAATTATTCATAACAGTGATTTACATTACAGTTTGTTGAGCTGTTGCTGGCAGCCGGTGGTGAGGCATTGAGCCACAGCCTACCCCTTGGATCGACGTTTCGTCGCCCCGAGGAATGGGAACATAGCCCCTTATTTTCTGGGCTATTCTATGGTCACGTGTTTGAATGGGGGAGGGGAAATACACCCTCCCCTCATTCTGGGTCATTTTTTGACCTTACGTCACTTTACATTAGGGATGAGCTTCGTGTTCGATGCGAACACATGTTCGCATCGAACATTGGCCGTTCGATTGTTCGTCGAAAATGAACAAATCGGGTCGTTCGCACCAAATTCGAATGACCCATAATTCACTGCGGCGTTGCGCGTTGATGATTGGCCAAGCATGCACCATGATCCACACACTTGCTTGGCCAATCACAGCGCCCAAAAAACGAAGAGACCTAATTGGCCAAAGCCTGGGTGCTTTGGCCAATTAGGGCTCAGGGCTTTAGCACACGCCCCACACTATAAAAGGCCGCCTCCCGGGCGGCCTCGTGTAGTGTGTTCCGGCTTGCTTAGAGAAGTGAGACAGACAGACAGAGAGAGAGATAGATAGAGACACAGGCCCAGATTCAGGTACATCTGCGCATTATTGGACCGGCGTAGCGCACCGCCTTTACGCTAGACTTGCGCAATTTTGCCGCGTAATCACCCTATTCTCGTAGCTTTTGCGCAGGAAATTGCGCATGCGTAACGTTTTTTCAAAGGCGTAAGGAGGAGTCATACAAATTGGGAAGGACGTGGGCGTGTTACATTGAAATGAGCCGTGACCCCATGCAAATGAAGGGCCGGCCGGCTCGAGCATGCGCGCTTGAAGCATACCATGTCAGCTCCGCTGTGCGCATGCTCACAACTCGGGAGCGGCACAATCAGTGAAATTGGAAATGGACTAGGGCAACGTTGTGAACTACGCAAACAGCATAAATAGACACACACAAACGCACTTGCATTGCAAAAGTACATCCCTTTGTCCCTTCCCATTTAACCAAGTGCTTTTGTCCTGTTGTTCGTTGCGGTGTGTTTTGTAGTTGTCAGATTAGTGTTCTGTGTGATCAAGTGGTTGTTAGTAGATTTTTGAAAGTGGTTTTTGATAAGTGTTTGAGAGACTGTTTGTTTGATTGATATATTTGTGTTTGTTTGTTTTCCTGCTGTATTTTTGTTTTGTTTTTTTGGGACTGTTTATTGCTGAGTAGTTTTCTCTCTCTGTGTGTGTTTTTGCTCGATTGGTTGGGCTTGTTTGTGTGCGTGAATTTTGTTGACTGGGAGTGTTTTTTTTGGGAAGGATGACAGAGAGAAAACTAAAGCTGAATTTTACAGTTGTGGAAAAACAAATTCTTGCCCGGGCCATTAGCGAGTATGGGCGTTACCTCCACGGCCCAGAGAGTGCCAACACCACCACGGCCAGGAGGAGGGAGATTTTGGATAGGATCACTGATCAGGTCAATTCAGCGGGGCAGGGGGAGACACGGACCCGGTCTGGGATTGACAAAAAAATCAATGACCTCCGGCGTCTGGTCAAACAGAAGCTGGCCAGAATGCATGCCCATGCCAGGGGCACAGGAGGGGGCCCACCATGCCGTATTAGGCTGACAGCGGAGGAGCGTGCGGTGGCCCTGACCTTTCATCGGCATGAAGTTGAGGGCCAGCCCGGCTTTGACTCAAGTCCGGAGCCCGTGGTGCCAGGTAAGTTTTTTTTTTTTAATATCAGGTGTGTAGCATGTGTGGGGGAGGGGGTGAAAGGAAATATGTGGCAAGTGTGTGGATCCTCCAACCTGTGAATGTTTTGTGTCATCCACAGATGTGCAGGAAGGTGCAGGGCCATCTGGCCTGACCGCACCAACCCCAGGACAGCAGCCTAATGAGGCCCCCCCAACAAGGCCGGAGTCCGCGGAGGAGGTTCAAGAGGAGCAGGAGAATCATGAGGAGGAGGAGAATCATGAGGAGGAGGAGTCCATGTCAGGCACTGGACGTTTGGTTTTTGAGGACTCTTCCCCTCTGGCTGGCAGCAGGCAGGCCTCCCTAAGGGGGAGCCCCCCCCCTCCTCCCCCAACATGGCTCCCCTCACAAGGGCCTCCCCTTCTCCCCGGCCACAAGCATCAGCTGGAGGCAGGATGTCATCCCAGACCACCAGGGGGGTGGCCGATCTCCTGCCCGCCACTCTGAGAAGGGACCAGTTCCTCCAGACCCGCCATCTGGGACAGGTCAGCCAGACATTGGTGCGGATGGAGGAGAGCCTGTCCTCCATCAAGGATACGCTGGGGAACCTGGACTCCCACTCCCGGGCTTTCACAACCTGCCTAAATGAACTGCAGATGACATCAGCAGGCGTTGGGCAGGATGTGAGGGCCCTTACCCTGGCTATCCAGGCCAACACGGCAACACTTGGTGCTGCCCTGGGCAGAATAGCCGTGGCCTTGGAGGGCAGGCCGCCAGGTGGGCAGAGATCAGGGGCTGCTCCTCCTTCCCCGGTTTTACCCCTCCCCCATGAGTCTCCCCTGAGAAGCCGGGGCCGTGGCCGGGGGCGCCCCAGGCGTGGCTCACGCAAAGGGCATTAATTTGTTTTTCCCCCTTTTTTTTATTTATTTTTTATTTATTTTTTTGCTGGAAATGTTTTGCTTTTGCAGGTAATTTTTTATTTTTATTTTTTTGGGTTGTGAATGCTGTGTGAATGTGGGGGTGACATTCCTGCCGGAAAAGGGGTGTCACCCTCAATTTTGGTGGAGAAGGGTTCCCCAGGACCAGGGAGAAGTGATCCCCAGGTCCGTGTGAATGGTGTATGAATGTACAGTGACATAGTTGGAGCCTTGGCGTGGCGTTGCTGCTCACAAGTCCTGCATGGTGGACTGGTGCCAATCCAATTTGATGTGGATGTGGGGTGTGTGTGCTAGGGACCACAGTGGTGTGCATGCATGCATTCTCATTGTGCCATGATTAATGTGTATGTTTAACGTGCAAAGATGCCCAATGTGAGCTGTCTCCTGGCTGCTCTTCCCTCAGAAGACAGGGTAGCCTCGGTTAGGGGGGGATTGTCTGGTTCAGGGGTCAGGTCATCACGTAGGTCAATCTGCAGGCCCTTTCTTTCTGCGAAGTTGTGCAGCATGCAACATGCACCGATGATCTGGCACACAAAGTTTGGGGAATACAAGAGGGTACCCCCAGACTTATCCAGGCATCGGAAACGTGACTTTAGGAGGCCAAAGGTGCGCTCCACCACTGCTCGTGTTTGGGCATGTGCTTGATTGTATCTTTCCTCTCCTGGGGTTTGGGGGTTCCGGATAGGAGTCATGAGATGGGGTCCCAGTGGATATGCAGAGTCACCTGTAAGGGAAAAGACAGGAGGATGTTAGTCATCCATGTGCCCCTTGTGATGTGCATCATGGGAGGGGATAGTCATGCCTGCCACCCATGTCACTCACCAACCAGCCAGGTGTCCCCATACACGTTCTGATCGAATTCCATTCGGATATGGCATTGATTGTATATGTAGCTGTCATGGCTGGACCCTGGGTGTTTGGCACGGACGTGCCATATGAGGCCTTGGGCATCGACTATCACCTGTACGTTGATGGAATGCCAATGCTTCCGATTGCGGTACATGTGCTCTGTCTCATGGGGGGGCTGGAGTGCCACATGTGTGCAATCAATGGCCCCCACAGTGCGTGGGAATCTGGCAATTCTGTAGAAATCTGTCATTGCCTTCAGCCGCAGGTCCTCAGTGGTGGGTTTGATGATTTGGTTGGCCATGCGTCTGAGAATTGCAGGGACAACCTGGTGCACACATCTGCTCATGGAGGATTGTGACATCCCAGCCACCACTCCACTTGTACGCTGAAAACAGCCACTGGCAAGGACATGTAGTGTTGCCAGTACCTTGACCAGTGGCTGCACTGCATGTGAGCGGTGTGTTGAGCTAGTGATGTCATCCTGCAGGGTTGTGGTTAATTCCAGGATGGCATGAGGGGTGAATCTGAAGATGCGAAACACCTCAGAATCACTCATGCCAAACAGGTCTATGCGGGTGCGGTATATCCTCTCCCGTGACATCCTCCGTGCCATCCTCCGTGCCCTCATCCTTCTTTGTTCATCTAAAGTCAGTAGTATAGCTATGTGCGACGATGCCCCTGGCATGTTGGCATACAGATTGTTGTGCAACACGTGTGACTGCTGAGCTCCTCACTAACAGTGTTGCTTTATCTAACAAGTAGACTTTTTTTCTCTTTTTAGACCAGCTTTTATATGCTCTAATTTTAGACAGGACATTTTGCTGTTGCGCACACTGCGTCGCCTGCGCTGCCCCAACGTTGTTTTGTGGATCCCCGTAAGTCCCTCATTAGCATATTTGACTAGCAAATCAATGGTCTGTCTAGCGCACTTTTGCGCGGACGGATGCGCCAGTCTAACTAAATTACGCGGAACAAAAATAAGTAGATTTTTTGCGTATCTCGTTCTGGGGATGCCGTGCATCGAAACGCACGTGCACATTTCCACTTATGCACGCGCATCTCCTGTTGCGCAGGCGTAATCGCTCTGTGAATTTGGGCCACAGTGTCTTTTCACATAGATAGATAGATAGATAGATAGATAGATAGATAGATAGATAGATAGATAGATAGATCGATAGATCAGGGAGGCTACTAGTTAGTATAGTTAAATGTACAGTTTGTAGAGAATATATTGACATCCCTAGGAGTTGTCAATATATTTATAAACTGTATAGCTTAGCTAGTTCTGCTATTAGTATCTGTCAGGCAGGAAATTGTGGTTGATGCTCTAACGTGTTAGTGTACACGTGTTAGTTCATTGCACATAGACGCATTAACTGTTACTGCACGTGTGCTATTTATTTGCACAGAAAGGCAGTTGCTGTTAATGCAAGTGGGCTATTGAATTTCACAGAAACGCAGTCGCTCTGACTGTGCGTGTGCTGTTTAATACCACCTTAGCGCATTTGGTGTCACCGCACGTGTGCTGTTACATATAACCTGAGCGCATTTGGAGTCACCGCACGTGTGCTGTTACATACCACCTTAGCGCATTTGGTGTCACCGCACGTGTGCTGTTACATACCACCTTAGTGCATTTGGTGTCACCGCACGTGTGCTGTTACATACCACTTGAGCGCATTTGGGGTCACCGCACGTGTGCTGTTACATACCACTTGAGCGCATTTGGGGTCACCGCACGTGTGCTGTTACATACCACCTTAGCGCATTTGGTGTCACCGCACGTGTGCTGTTACATACCACCTTAGCGAATTTGGTGTCACCGCACGTGTGCTGTTACATATCACCTGAGCGCATTTGGGGTCACCGCACGTGTGCTGTTACATACCACCTTAGCGAATTTGTTGTCATCGCACGTGTGCTGTTACATATCACCTGAGCGCATTTGGGGTCACCGCACGTGTGCTGTTACATACCACCTTAGCGCATTTGGTGTCACCGCACGTGTGCTGTTACATATCACCTGAGCGCATTTGGGGTCACCGCACGTGTGCTGTTACATACCACCTTAGCGCATTTGGTGTCACCGCACGTGTGCTGTTACATACCAACTGAGCGCATTTGGGGTCACCGCACGTGTGCTGTTACATACCACCTTAGCGCATTTGGTGTCACCGCACGTGTGCTGTTACATACCACCTTAGCGCATTTGGTGTCACTGCACGTGCGCTGTTACATACCACCTTAGCGCATTCGGTGTCACCGCACGTGTGCTGTTACATACCACCTGAGCGCAGTTAGTGTCACCGCACGTGTGCTGTTACATACCACCTTAGCGCATTTGGTGTCACCGCACGTGTGCTGTTACATATCACCTGAGCGCATTTGGGGTCACCGCACGTGTGCTGTTACATACCACCTTAGCGCATTTGGTGTCACCGCACGTGTGCTGTTACATACCAACTGAGCACATTTGGTGTCACCGCACGTGTGCTGTTACATACCACCTTAGCGCATTTGGTGTCACTGCACGTGTGCTGTTACATACCACCTTAGCGCATTTGGTGTCACCGCACGTGTGCTGTTACATACCACCTTAGCGCATTCGGTGTCACCGCACGTGTGCTGTTACATACCACCTGAGCGCAGTTAGTGTCACTGTACGTGTGCTGTTACATACCACCTGAGCGCAGTTAGTGTCACTGTACGTGTGCTTTTATATACCACCTGAGCGCAGTTAGTGTCACTGGACGTGTGCTGTTACATACCACCTGAGCGCAGTTAGTATCACTGGACATGTGCTGTTACATACCACCTGAGCGCAGTTAGTGTCACCGCACCTGTGTTGTTATATACCACCTGAGCGCAGTTAGTGTCACTGTACGTGTGCTTTTATATACCACCTGAGCGCAGTTAGTGTCACTGTATGTGTGCTTTTATATACCACCTGAGCGCAGTTAGTGTCACTGTACGTGTGCTGTTACATACCACCTGAGCGCAGTTAGTGTCACTGTACGTGTGCTTTTATATACCACCTGAGCGCAGTTAGTGTCACTGCACGTGTGCTGTTACATACCACCTGAGCGCAGTTAGTGTCACTGTGTCACTGTACGTGTGCTTTTATATACCAAAGGAAAAACAAGCCGCGCCAAACAGAAACATAAACAATAAAGCAAAATTGCAAAGGTAAATTAATACAATTCAATGAGAGTCCATATGAGCAAAGGTAAATTAATACAATGAAAGTCCATATGAGTAGCTTGGTCCAATAGAGGAGCCTTAAACGATTCACACCACAAAGTGACTTGTATGCAAAGAGTGCACCCACCACCGAATAAATGTGCAGCTTGCCAGATGGCAAGCTTAGCAGACAATTGGCTATAACCCAGCCACGGCCTTTTTATTCCTCAGGATCCCAGGGAATAATGATGATAATGATATATACCACCTGAGCGCAGTTAGTGTCACTGTACGTGTGCTGTTACATACCACCTGAGCGCAGTTAGTGTCACCGCACCTGTGCTGTTATATACCACCTGAGCGCAGTTAGTGTCACTGGACGTGTGCTGTTACATACCACCTGAGCGCAGTTAGTTTCACTGTACGTGTGCTGTTACATACCACCTGAGCGCAGTTAGTGTCACTGTACGTGTGATTTTATATACCACCTGAGCGCAGTTAGTGTCACTGTACGTGTGCTTTTATATACCACCTGAGCGCAGTTAGTGTCACTGTACGTGTGCTGTTATATACCACCTGAGCGCAAACAATTTTTGATGCAATACTTTGCACGTGGCTCCTTGTTGCGCTCCAATTGGAGTTATTGTGAGGGGTTGCAGTGTTGTGTTGTGCCCAAGGCCCAATTTTTCTGCCCCTGTTTAACGGAGGCGCCTAATAACAATTTTTGATGCAATACTTTGCACGTGGCTCCTTGTTGCGCTCCAATTGGAGTTATTGGGAGGGGTTGCAGTGTTGTGTTGTGCCCAAGGCACAATTTTTCTGCCCTTGTTTAACAGGGGCGCCTAATAACAATTTTTGATGCAATACTTTGCACGTGACTCCTTGTTGCGCTCCAATTACAGTATGTTTGAGGGGTGCCCTTTTTTCTAAAAATTTTCTTTCACAAAAAATTTCTTTCGCTAAAATATTCGACATAATGTTGCCACACAGAACTTGCGCAAGTAGCATTAATTACTTTTTTTTATAGTCCTCTCATGTTGTGCAGGGACATTTCTAAACACGTGCCACTACTATAGACACCCAGCAGGTGTGATATTTATAGGATTTTTTTTTATTTTTTTTCACTTTAAGCATCATTAAAATGGCTGCTCCGGAAAAAACGGCCGTTTAAAAAAAAAAAAATTCCATTGATACATATTCCCTGGGGCAAGACCCGGGTTCT
The DNA here is from genome assembly GCA_029574335.1 of Rana kukunoris. Classification (NCBI taxonomy): domain Eukaryota; kingdom Metazoa; phylum Chordata; class Amphibia; order Anura; family Ranidae; genus Rana; species Rana kukunoris. The sequence continues at coordinate 348,100,692 of CM056052.1, forward strand.
GAACGACGTTTTCCAATTGAATTTTGGTCTTTAAAACGATCGTTTTTGAATTTGAACGTTCGGGTCCCATAGACTTCAATGGGGTTCGAAATATTTGTGCGAACCCGCGGTCTGTTCGAAAGTTCTGGTGCGAACCGAACCCGGGGGTGTTCGGCTCATCCCTACTTTACATATGGATAAAATTTCTTTGTCTATTTTCTTTTTTTTCTATAATTTCTCTCTCTTCTGTTCACTCTTCCCCCCCGACCTACCTGCCAATGAGAGCTCCTACGTTTAAGTGTCTACAGTCATTATTCTGCAAACCGGATAAGGTACCTAAGTTGTTTAATGTGTCTCATGATACGGATATTGTTTGGGAATGCATGAGAATTAGCTTTGCCAATTGTATATCCCATGGCTGGTATGGCTAGACCTCCTGCTCCCCTTCGTGTTGTTTCACACAACACGCAGGGGCTGAATTCTCCAGTTAAAAGACGAAAGGTGCTACAAGTCTACAAATCCCTTAATGCTGATGTGGTATTTCTACAAGAGACCCACTTCCCAAAGCGGTATACCCCCTCGTTCTTACATGCTCATTTCCCATTATTCTACCTGTCAAAGGCCGAAAATAAGACTAAAGGAGTGGCAATTTTAACTTAATTAAGGAATACGCGGACCCAGAGGATAGATTCATTCTGGTAAAGGGCACTTTGGAAGCAAAACCTTACACTTTTATATCATACTATGCTCCCAACCGGGGACAGAAGGGGTTCTTCTGCCAAATGCTTGAATCTCTCTAGCCTTTGGAAGAGGGAGTCATAGTTATGGGGGGAGATTCCAATCTGGCTTTTGACTCTGGACCGGATAAAGCCGGCCCAGCAAAGGCTAAATTAATTAGACCTACTAAAACCAGTACCCAAGTTGAGAGAATTGAACCCAACAGCTAAAGATTTTACTCACTTCTCTAACCCCCACCAGTCAATCACCATGTCCCCTTGGCCCAGAAGTCCTCCAGTATGGATGTCCCATGGTCGGATCATTCCATGGTTCTGTTATCTCTAAGAAAAAACAGTTCTAATCAAAGAGTATCTCATTAGACCATCAACCAGTCATTGTTGAAGGACCCAACTATAGCCACAGAGATTGAACAAGCTATAACAGATTACTTTAAAAATAATGACATAGAGGAAATCTCTCCAGAAACCTTATGGGCGGCCCACAAGGTGACAGTGAGGGGAAAACTAATACAGATCGCAGCCAGACAAAAAAGACTGAAGAGGCTAGAGATGGAAGAACTTGAAAAGACATTTGACGATTTGAGCAAAAAGCATAAATTGGACCCCTTTGGTTTCCCAACTTCTAAATTGGACGCTGCCAGGACAGCTCTGAATCTTGCGCTTACGGTAAGAGCAGATGAGGCACTTAAATGGTCGGGGGCTAGATTTTATAGATTAAAAGATAAAATTGGTCCAATGTTGGCGCATAAACTATCCCCTAGACTGAGGCCGACAGTCCTCCCTAAGATTAAACAAGCCAATGGCTTATTTACCTTGAACCCTCAGAAGGTGATGGATTCCTTCCAAAGCTTCTATTCAAAACTTTACGACTTTGAAACACTCTCCAATTCTAATAGCGTGGGAGAATTCCTAGATAGTTTGGACCTTCCCTCGCTGGCGGAAGTGCATAGAGAGAAAATGGAAGCTCCCATCTCGATTGAGGAAGTTTTGGAAGTGATCAAAATGTTAAAAAAGATAAAGCTCCAGGACCAGATGGTTTCTCTGCTCCTTACTACAAGACTTTCTCAGCTCTTCTATCTCCATACCTTACTCATTTTTTTAACCATTTAACAAAGGGTAATCCTATAGATATTCAGCTGAATTCGGCATATATCTCTGTGATCCCTAAACCTGACAAAGATACCAGTCAAGTGGAAAACTATAGACCAGGGATCCTCAAACTACGGCCCTCCAGATGTTGTAGAACTACACATCCCATGAGGCATTGTAACACACTGACATTCACAGACATCACTAGGCATTATGGGAATTGCCTAGGGATGCTCTTATAATTGGACCTTCAAAAGGCCTTTGATTCGATATCCTGGCCATATATGTTTGAAGTTATGAGACGTTGGGGGTTTGGCTCAAGAGTCTTGGGCATATTATCTGCACTCTACTCTTCTCCTGAGGCTAAAATAAGACTGCAGGGACTATTTTCATAATCTATTCAAATTAAAAGGGGAACCCGCCAGGGATGCCCATTGCCACCTTTGATATTCGCAATTGTTATAGAATCTTTGGCAATAGCGATTCGGAATAACTCGAATATCAGAGGAGTTTAATGTACCCGTAAGGACCACAAATGTGCATTATTTGCAGATGACCTGCTACTATTTGTTACTTCCCCGATTTCCTCTATGTCCGAAATCTACTCTGTACTTGACAAATTCTCCAGGGCCTCTGGCCTTAAAGTCAATATGTCCAAATCTAGGGCCCTTAATGTCTCGCTTCCTGAAGATGTAGTTTCCTTACTACAAAAGAAATATGAATTTGGTTGGAATGGCTCATCTATCAAATACTTGGGTTGGGTATCAATTTATCTTTGAAATTTGAGGATCTATATACAGCCAACTATCCTATGTATAAAAAACTTGAATCTGATTTAGGTGATTGGGATACACAGAATATAGACTGGATTGGCAGGATAAACTCTGTCAAGATGACTCTTCTTCCCAGACTTTTATACCTCTTTCGTTCTCTCCCCATACCGATAAAAAGGAATCACTTGAAGGCTTTTCAGGGTAAGATCACCAAATTTGTATGGAACAAAAAGAGCCCCCGTGTATCATCGCATAGCCTCATTAATCTCCCTAATCAGGGAGGTTTGGGACTCCCAAATTTGCTGTGGTACTACCAGGCAGCTAGACTGGCACAACTGTCAGATATATACCTCAAACAGGACCAGCCTGATTGGGTTAGTCTGGAAGAACAGATGTCCCCCACATGCTCATTGGACATTCCTATTCCCGAACGAGTTACGTAAAAAATAAAAAAAACATTTTTAAATTCGACGCGGGAACGACGGCCATACTTAACATGGGCTACGCACCGTTAGACCAGCAAAAAGCTGGTCTAACAGTACGTAGAAAAAAATAGACGAAAGCGATTGCGAAGACCGCTTGTATCTTCGTGGATCGCCGTAAAAACTCATTTGCATATCCCGACGCATGAAAACGACGCGAACTCCTCCCAGCGGCCGCAAAAATATCGCAGCGTAGATCCGAAGGCTTACGAAGACGTAAGCCTCTCGGATCGAAGCCCGAAGCCGCCGTATCATGGTTTGAGGATTCAAACTAGTGATACGGCGCGCGAAATTTGAAATTACTCCTGTCTAACACCAGTTAGACAGGCGTAATTGCTCTGTGAATCTGGGCCTAAGAGTCTACAATTAACTGATATATTTCAGGTTCAGTCCTTTGCATCCAATGTGGACATTGAATCCTTCCAGTGGTGGCGAGATAAGGGAGTTTACCGCATTGGACGATTCTTCTCCCACTCGGGTCCTCTATCAGAACAGTATTTTAGGGACAGTCTTGATCTTCCTCCTTCAGAGAAATCAAGATTTTCTCAAATCTACAGTTTTGTACAGAAACTCTGGTCTGACAAGGCTGTAACTGGTCATTTTACGCCCTATGAATGAAAATGTGAACAGGCCCCAGTAAGGAAGGGTGGTATTTCTGTAATTTACAAATCCCTTGCGAACAATGTCAATAAATTACCCTATATGCTAGCTTGGGAGAAGGAAATTCAGGATGAGTGGGATTTGGAAGATTGGGGAGAAAACTTCCATAGATCTATAAAGGGTATCATCAACATGTCACTCATAGAGGCGAATGTCAAAATATTTACTAGATGGTATCTAGTTCCTCTAAGACTGGCATCCATATATCCTTCATCCTCACCTCTATGCTTCAGAGGATGCCAAGGTGTGGGATCCATGATTCACACCTGGTGGGAATGCTCAAGAATACAAGGTTTTTGGAGTAAAGTGTCCCATATAATTAGACGGATTACGGGTTGTAATATACATCAGTCCCCGGCGATTGCCTTACTGAATGGATTCATACCACAAGTATCAAAGGTTACCAGAAGGCTGATATGGTATATCCTAACAGGAGCTAGAATCACTATAGCTGCGGCCTGGAAGAAACAGGCGGTCTCAATCTTAAGTATGAAAAGAAAGATCACCTGGATAATGGAACAGGAAAGGAGAATTGGCTCAATGTTGGATAGACTTACTCAGTTTACTCAGATAAAATACTTAGGGATCTCACACCCCATAAAGGGATGATAACATAACTTACTGTAGGCTGATGTACACACCTGGCAGGTAGGTTCTCTGTCTCTCTACCCTCTCACCCCTACCCTCTTTTTCATCCCCTCTCTTTCTATCTTTCTCACATTCCTTTTTTCCTTCTCTTCTACTTTTCCTCTCTATGTTCTGGTTTTATGCTTTGCTTGTGTTCAGGTTCTTTGTATAATCTGTGTTTGGGAAACGTTCTCCATATATATATATGTTACGCCTCTATCATAAGGGCGGAGGAAGTTGGAGAGGGATTCTCCTTTTTTTTTCTCCCTCCCTCTCCCTCTCCTCTCATCGAACTTGTTATTTATTCTTTTAGTATTAGGTTCATTTAATCAGTCCAGATATCATACACTTCGTACCAGAGGTACTTGAGAAGTTTTAAGTTTATGAAATGGAGGTACATCACAAAGTGAACTTCACAAAACTGGAATATTTATAATAACTTGCTAAGGGGGCGGGATGGTTGGGGGGAATTACTCTACCTCCCCGGGCACAGAGTGATCCCATTGGGGGTGTCAGCGGGGGTGGAGGGTGCCCTTCCCATCTCATTCCTATATATGTTGAACCAATAAGGTTTTGATTTATCCCAACTGCTGTAGACTAGGGACCCTAGACGGATTAATAAGAACTGCAGGATTTGGGGGAGGGTAGGGAGCTACCCCAGGTTGGACTATATGGCTTAGGGTCAGAATTTACTCCCTTGTTGAACCTGTTTTCCTTTCATCGCAGATAGAATGTTATTTAGGTATGGTTGACAAATGACGTAGTGATGACTTCAGCAAACGATTCATGTCTCAATATTTAAAGCGGAGTTCCACCCTTAAAATCACTTTCTTCATTACATCCAGCATACTGGCGTCAGCGCCAGTATGCTGTTTTTTTTTTTTTTTTTAATGCATGTACTTACTGTTTCTCCCAAATTTAATTTCCTGGCGCACCGCGGTGTGTCGCCGCTATAAGGCGTCACGCCTTCCGTAAACAGCCGATTAGCATTCGGCTTTTACTCGGCGCCTGCGCACAGCCCCAGGAGCTGACTGCGCAGGCGCCGTATATAGCGCGTCACGCCCTCCGAAAAAACCCGAACTCGGACCGGCTATTTTCGGCGCCTGCGCAGTCAGCTCCTGGGTCTATGCGCAGACGCCGAATGCTAATCGGCTGTTCCCGGAAGGCGTGACGCCTTATAGCGGCGACACACCGCGGTGCGCCAGGAAATTAAATTTGGGAGAAACAGTAAGTACATGCATTAAAAAAAAAAAAAAAAACAGCATACTGGCGCTGACGCCAGTATGCTGGATGTAATGAAAAAAGTGATTTTAAGGGTGGAACTCCACTTTAAGGATATGTAACAAAATGTATTGATTTCCTGATATGTTTTTTAAATTGTACTGACTTTATTCAGAAAAACTTAAACTTGAATGAAAAAAAAACAAAAAAACACTCAGCTGTTATCCTAAAGCCACGAACACACGATCAGTTTGTCGGATGAAAACAGACCGATGGACTGTTTTCATCGGACAAACTAATCGTGTGTGGGCCCCATCGGTTTTATTTCTATCGGTGTAAAAAAATTAGAACATGTTTTACATTTTTCCTATGGATTAAAAAAGATAGATAGATTAAAAAAGATAAATTAAAAAAGACAGATGCTCAGAATCAAGTTGACGCATGCTCGGAAGCATTGAACATTTTTTTGGGCTCGTCGTAGTGTTGTACGTCACCGCGTTTTGGCACGGTCGGATATTTGACTGATGGTGTGTAGGCAAGACTGATGAAGGTCAGCTTCATCGGATATCCGACAAAAAAATCCATCGGATTAGATTCCATCAGATATCCGATCGGGTGTACAGGGCTTAAGAAGTGGGAGGGGGAGTCCCCACCCTCCTGCCACCTTCCATGGCTCGCCCGGGCTCTCCCGTCCGACCGGGAGGCTCAAGCAGCCAGACGACACGTCCTCCAGCCACTCGAAGACCCGAATGAAGCCAGAATCGGCTCTGATTGGGTGTCTTATATAGTAACCCGGAAGCAATGTCATGACATCACTTACTTACTTTTGAAAAATCCCTAGGTATTCCAAAAAAGCAGTTTTTGGCGTTTTGAATACTTTTAAGTGCAAAGAAGGGATTTGGGGTCTTATAAACCCCCGATCCCTTCATAAAGAGTACCTGTCACTGATTATCACTGTCACAAGGGATGTTTACATTCCTTGTGACAGCAATAAAAATTATCCAATTTTTTTTAATTCTTATTTTTTAAATGTAATAGAATAAATAATAATATTAATTAAAAAAATGTAATTCCCCCGTCCCTCCGTGCTGGTGCGCAGTAGCAAACATATACGTAAATTGCGCCCGAAAATGTAAACCATGTTCAAACCACACATGTGAGGCATCGCCATGATCGTTAGAGCAAGAGCAAAAATTTTAGCACTAGACCTCCTCTGTAACTCTAAACTGGTAACTTGTAGGAATTTTTAAAGCTTTGCCTATGGAGATTTTTAAGTACCGTAGTTTATTGCCATTCCATGAGTGTTCGCAATTTCAAAACATGACAGGTTAGGTATCTGTTTATTCATTGGGCTAACTTTACTGTTTTTCTTTTAAATTCATGAAAGTGTATTTTTCCCCAAAAATGTTGTTTGAAAGACCACTTCTCAAACACCACGTGACATAAAAAATTGGCAACGATCGCCATTTTATTCTCTAGGGTCTCTGCTATATATATATATATATATATATATATATATATATATATATATATATATATATATATATATATATATATATATATATATATATATATATATATATATATGTTTGGAGGTTTTAAGTAATTTTCTAGCAAAAAATACGGATTAGGCTTAGAAATAAAAGGGTTATTAAAGATTATGTTCAAATAAAACGTAAAAAAAAAATCAGCACAAGGGATGGTGCTTACATTTCGTTGGAAGTGTCGCTTGTGCTGGTGTCAGCTGTCATAGTTGAAATTAACATTATTATACAGGATTTATATATCTAAAGAAAGGGGGAGGTGGTACAAAAGGTAATAGCTGCAGGGGATGATCTGATGGAGGTGGCTTGAGTACAGTTCTTAGTTGAAGGTGGTGTAGGCTTTTCTCTACCTCTTCCCTCCATACCCTGCATTCATAATCTTTTGTGCAGTAGGGGTTAACCACTTCAGTCCCAGAAGGATTTACACCCTTCCTGACCAGAGCATTTTTTGCGATTATGTACTGAGTCACTTTAGCTGACAATTGCGCGGTCGTACAATGTTGTCGTACAATGTGGTACCTAAACAAAATTGACATCCATTTTTTCCCACAAAAAGAGCTTTCTTTTGGTGGTATTTGATCACCTCTGAGGTTTTTATTTTTTTTGCTATAAACAAAAAAAGAGTGACAATTTAAAAATAATATATATTTTTAACTTTTTGCTATAATAAATACTCCCCAAAAATATATAAAAAAAACATTTTTTTTCCTCAGTTTAGGCCAATACGTATTCTTTTACATATTTTTGGCAAAAAAAATCACAATAAGTGTATATTAATTGGTTTGCACTAGGGATGTCCCGATACCGATACTAGTATCGGTACCGGGACCGATACTGAGCATTTGCGCAAGTACTTGTACTCGCGCAAATGCTCCCGATGCTTCGGTGGATACTTTTTTTTTCTTTCTTTTACTCGGGCCAAGTGCGGGAGGCTAGCAGGCGGAGGGCGGACTGCAAGGGGCGGAGAGCGGGCTGAGAGGGGCCGGCTAGCAGACGGAGGGCAGACTGAAAGGGGGGGAGAGGGGGTGGCTAGCAGGCAGAGAGCTGATGAGTGGGCGAAGAGGGGGCGGCTAGCAGGTGGAGAGCTGACTGAGTGGGCGAAGAGGGGGCGGCTAGCAGGCAGAGAGCTGACTGAGTGGGCGGAGAGGAGGCGGCTAGCAGGCAAAGAGCTGACTGAGTGGGCGGAGAGCAGAGCAGTCCTCCGGTATGTATTGTAAAACATTCCACTAATGGAGGAGAGCTGCTCCCCTGCCGCTGCCTAGTTCATCAGCGCTCGGGGAACATAACAGCTTTCATTTGAATAGCTGTGTGTTCCCCCGCCGCGCGTCATGTATAGCCCCTCTCCCTTGTCCGGGCTTTGATAGACAGATTACCCGTCCCAGGATTGGACAGGTGATCTGTCTATCAAATTGCCCGGACAAGGGGGAGGGGCTATACATGACGCACGGTGTGGGACACACAGCTATTCAAATGAAAGCTGTTATGTTCCCCGAGATGAACTAGGCAGCGGAGGGGGGGGCTTTCTCTTAGGGGGACACATGGCTGAATTAGGGACATGGCTGCATTAGGGACATAATGCAGACATGTCCCTAATGCAGCCATGTCCCTAATTCAGCCATGTCCCTAATGCAGCCATGTCCCTAAATTCAGCCATGTCCCTAATGCAGCCATGTCCCTAAATTCAGCCATGTCCCTAATATAGCCATGTCCCTAATTCAGCCATGTCCCTAATTCAGCCATGTCCCTAATGCAGCCATGTCCCTAATTCAGCCATGTCCCTAATGCAGCCATGTCCCTAATGCAGCCATGTCCCTAATTCAGCCATGTCCCTAAATTCAGCCATGTCCCTAATTCAGCCATGTCCCTAATTCAGCCATGGCGAGTACATGAAAAAAAGTATCGGTACCTGAACTCGGTCCTAAAAAAGTGGTATCGGGACAACCCTAGTTTGCACAAAAGTTATGGGGCCAGATTCACATAGAATCTGCGGCGGCGTAGCGTAAGCCATTTACACTACGCCGCCGCAACTTAATGGAGCAAGTGCCGTATTGTCCAAGCACTTGCTCTGTAGTTTGTGGCGGCGTAGTGTAAGCCATTTAGTGCGTAGTGTAAGCCTGCGTATCCCTGCGTAATTCAAAGGGGGCGGCTTGTATTTAAATTAAGCGCGCCCCGGCGTCAATCGAACTGCGCATGCGCCGGCCGGGAAAAAAGCCCAGTGCGCATGCTCCAGCTCACGTCGGAAAACATTGTTGAAACCGACGTGAAAACGACGTGATCGTCACTTACGCAATGCCCTATTCACGAACGACTTAGTAAAACGGCGTAACCGACGGAAAAAGACGACGCTGACCCGACGCCATACTTAACATGGCATACGACGCAACTTCGTAAGGTTACCCCTCATATAGCAGGGGTAACCTTACACTTACGGAAACGACGATGGGGCGGCGTAAAAACGTTTGGGAATCGGCGTATTAGGCTCATTTGTATAGGAAAATTAGAAATCAACGTAAAGGCCACCTAGCGGCCAGGGAAGTCATTACAGCTACGATCCGACGGTGTAAGTGTTTTACACCTGTCGGATCTTTACTGTATCTATGCGTAAGTGATTCTATGAATAGATACCCAGTAAAAAAAAACAGAGATACGACGGTGTTTCCTGCGATACATCGTCATATCTCTTTTGAGAATCTGGCCCATAGTGTCTAAAAAATAGGGGATAGATTTATGGCATTTTTATTCTATATTTTTTTTTTTACTAGTAATGCCGGCGATCTGCAATTTTTTCGGGACTGCAACATTTATGGCAGACACATTGGACACTTTTGACATTATTTTGGGACCATTGTCATTTATACAGCGATCAAAGCTACAAATAGCCACTGATTACTGTATAAATAACCCTGGCAGGGAAGGTGTTAAACACTGGCAGGGGGTGATCAAGGGGTTAAGTGTGTCCTAGGGATGTTTTCTAACTGTGCCCCCCACAGTCTCACTAGAACATGACAGAGATCACTGCTCCCGATGACAGGGAGCAGTAGATCCCTGTCATGTTGCTAGGCACAACAGGGAAATGCCTTTTTTACATAGGCATCTCCCCGTTCCGCCACTTCGTAACACAATCGCGCGCACGCCCACTAGATGGCAAATTTAAAGGGACGTACAGGTACGCCCATTTGCCTGCCCCTGCCATTCTGCCGATGTAAATCGGCGTGCGGCATTCGGCAAGTGCTTAATAGTTGCATAGTTAGTCTAGCTGAAAATACACATCTAGTTCAACCAATAGAGCCAAGGACCTGCATCAAACGATCATCAAGAGTGCAGACTGGCCATCCTTTTCGCCCCCTCCTCCATTAATTAAAGCTGTACTATTGATGCCTGCTCTTCTATATTGCTTTCTATTTAGACTGTTCTTGCACCCATTTGTATTAATGCTGGTCTTTTTTCATCAATCCGTGTCTACTGAAGACTTGCAGTTACCACTGTGTTGCTTACATCTTTGCAACTGTTCTTTTGAAACTTTGAAACTATAATAAAAAATTTGAACACGAATTTTCAAATGTGACTGCCGTCATCGGTGCAAAAGGACACTTCAGGCTGATTTGCTATTTTTTTTATAAAAAGGTTTTATGTAAACCTAATGTTTTCACCAAATATTCACCAAAACTTGCACCCAAGTCACACACTATTTACACAAGATTATATTAAGATTCATGTGTGAAGTTGTGTGAATCTATTGTGAACACATTTGATAAATAGAACCCTAAATTCGATATTTTGTTTGTGAAAAACTGTTTTACTGCTGTGGTAAGTTTACAAGCATCCTCAGGATAGGCACATCTGCCTGTCTTAAAGCACAGCTCCACCCAAAAAGGGATCTTCCGCTTTAAGTACTTGTGACCCCTGACATGCCACATTTTTTTTAGGGGGGGGGCGGGTACCTAGTTTTCACAGGTATCCAGCTCCCACTTCTTCTCCTGGCACCGAGGCGCCAAGCGGAAGTCCACCTCTCCTCCTCCCTCTCTACAATCTTCTGTGGCACGTCCCAGAAGATTGCTGGCCATTCACAACGTGCAGTGCAGCCACAGCCAGGCACCCCCACTTGCAATACTGGCACCGCAGAGAGGAGGGGGAGAGAAGCGAGGCTTCTAGCAGCTGCATCGCTGGACCGTGGGACAGGTGAGTGTCTGATTATTAAAAGTCAGCAGCTACACTTTTTGTATCTGCTGACTTTTAAATGAGTGGAACTCTGCTTTAAGACATTAAAGAATGCTTACCTGATCTGATCATTTTTGGTCTGATCAATGAATGATTGTATGTTTGTAGGCATATACATGACTCCGGATGATGCTCCCTTGCAGAGCTTGCTCAAGCGAAACTTGATTGTTCGATCACTATTGTCTGCACCCACAGCACTCACTCCTTATTTTTCCGAAAACAGGAAAGCTCACCCAATGTAATGTCTATAGAAAGATTTTTAATTAGACATACTTGCATTAAAGTGGTTGTAAACTTTAGACATGAAATATGATTCAAGCATATCCCTCTGTATAGTATGTACTTGTCTCAATTTAGAGCAATAAGTGTAATTTCTGTCTGCTACTTTGTTCCTCTACTATCAGCATTAAAACATTTAGGCTGTCACTTTTTGGGCTAAAAATATAAAATGGGACTGAGGCACTGGAAATGCGAGCCAAGGTTTGGCTCCCGGTTGCAGCTCAGCCCAATTGACTTGAATAGCTGGGTTTGACAGGCTATGCCACCTGTCAATTGGACATGCCACCTTGAGTTTGCAGCAGCAGCGATGTAAAGCATTGTGGCTGGGGTAAGTGAACCCCCTGTGTTGTGAACTTCAGTTCGGTGGTCAGGGCTTAACTGCCTGCTTTAGCTGCCCTTTCCACCCTGGCTGTTTCCTGTTGTATCTCTGGGACAGAAATAAAGGAAAATTCTCCTCAACAAAACACAGACAAAGAAATGAATAATAGGAGGTTCTATCCATCTCCTACACCATTTAAACATGATCAAAATGGTGTACTTATATAATTTAGGCTCGCTTGCCTTTTTCGATAATATATTCTGGTTGCTTAAATGTAATAGTGTTTTAATTCTTACTTGGAGGAAATTTTATGTTAAGTATAGGAGTCGGAAATCAACTACATATTGTTCCATGTGCAGGCATGTTAAGAATACCTAGTGATAAGCACAGAGGCAGTAAAAGCATAGCTTTCCATATAATAAACAATCCAACACCTGTCCTTTCACGAAACACACAGCGCATTGTTTCCAGTGTTGACAACATTTATCAGTCACTTGCAAATTAGTCATTGCTATGTGTTATGTGCAGCTCATACATCTCTCAAATACAATGACACCTTTATTTTCTGGCTTTGTCTGTCAATTTATGTAGGGAATATTTAAAATAGATGTAAACCCTAACTGAAGGACACTTATTTTGCTAAAGTACCGTGTATCATACAATTTTCTTTTTTTTTATATTATTTAGAAAATATTGTTTTCACCTTTTTCATTTTATTTTTGTGTCTATGTGCTGCTAATCTTCAATATCAGAATTTCCAGTCTCCAGTTTCTGGGGGACCAGAAATGTTTCTGACATTCGTACAACAAACATTTTATAAATAGACCTGGATGTTCATGTGAACAATTGGGAGACATAGCGTTGTCATCATATAATAGAAACCTTTAGAGAAGAATTTCCAGGGCCATTTTTAATAAAAGCTGCAGATTTATAGAGACGGGAAATAACTTTTGAAATGCCAATAACATAATAAAGATTATACAATAATGCCTTGTACACAAGATCGTTTTTCCCGGCAGTAAAAAGTCCACGGGAAAACCGAGGGGAAAACCGAGAACCCGCTCAGCAGCTTTTTCCCCCTACCCACGGCGGGTTTTCCTGGCAAGGAAATTGTCCGGGAATCCAAGCCATGTGTACAGTATGCTCCATCGCAGTGTTTCCCATAGGAAAACTGCCGGGGAAAACGACTGCCGGGAATCCTGGCAGGAAAAAAGAAAACATGTTCTCATTTTTTTTTACACTTGAATTTGTGGCCATCAATTAGTTCTTATGCTTCGTAAAAACGACCGTTTTTTCTTACAGGAAAACTGCCATAAGAGCTTTTGGCCAGCAATTCTGGCCGTGTGTATGCTCCATCGCAGTTTTGCAGACAGCAAAACTGCGATGGAGCATACACACGGCCAGAATTTCAAGTGTAAAAATCTCTCATTTGTAGATGAAAGTCAAATAATATTCACCCCTTCCCCTCCAGTTATTTGCTGTATTTTTTCCTAAAATACTCATGAGAGTAATTAAGCAAAACATATTCTCTCCCATCCACAGAAACCTTTCGATATCTCAGAATTTTTTTTTTTTTTGAAACACAACAAACCCACTGACACACAAACTCCTGACACACAAACTCCTGACTTCACGGTCTTTAAAAATGCATGGACTGAGACTAAAATTTGGCCCTGGACTTTATCCAGACCGGCCCACTTTATGTTTGCAAACAAGAACAAAAACAGTATACAAACTATACGCAATTGTGCAAAAAAACATAAGTAGCATAACAAAAGGAGTCCTCACTCACCTCTTTTATTATTTCACTTATTCTCCTCTGTATTTTCCTCATTCTTCTCACATCACTGCATGAAGTGGAGGGTGAGCTGCGCAGCCATTACTTTGACAGGCTGTCACTGAAACCGGCCCACTGAGCCATCGGCCCACCGGGAAACTTCCTGTAGTCCCTATGGCCAGTATGCCTGGTCATACACAGGGAGGTCAGCAGATAGGTAAGGACAGGAAACCAACAGGACAGGGAGAGGATGAGTGGATAGGCTGCAGGGCAGGGATCCAAAGTAAACAGGTAACAGGAGGGATAGGTCCAGGATAAACTCAGGATAGGGATCGGGTCAGGTCAGGTCGGATGCAGACTCAAGGTCAGGGAGAGAGATACCAAGGCAATATGTGAGGGCTTGCCGGGTATTTATAAGACTGTGGTAATTGTCCTTAGGTAACATCTGAGCGCAGGAGGTGCTGCCTGCCCCACACTGCCAGAATAAACCCGCGGGTGGACACCAATACTACGGCCCATCGATCCTCTATCACAGATCATGGCTGCAAGAAGACACCTGCTGGTGGACACTGGTACTGCAATCCACGGGACCAACAGAGCCACCAACGGGTGAACCCTTTCCTGACAATCTGGTTCCATCCAGAATATCCAAATTCCCCCCCCCCAACATCCCTCCCACTGTTTTAGAGGCTGTACTACCTTAGGTTGACATGTACATATATGGTGGGAATGTGCCATAGTAAGCTCCTTTTGGTCAGAAATTTCAAAATTCTTTCTACTATGTTCAATATAACCCTTAAACCTGATCCCTCGTTAGCACTTCTGAACAGAAAACCACATATCATAACACACCGCCAATTGAAATTACTTATTTTTATAACCATGGCAGCTAAACAAACTGTAGCAAAAGCATTGAAATCAAACTCTCCCTGCATAGAGTCAGTCAAACAAAGAGTCACACAATCTATGATACATGCTAAAACTTTTGAATCCTTATGGAGACCTTGGATCAAACACTGTTTACCCTCTGGTTTAGACTGTTCACTAATTTCTCCCCGAGAGATTATAATATCCACCCCGCTATCATGATTACATTCACCGGATTCTTTAACCATTGGTCCCCCAGGACATTTCTTTCTCTCTCCCCTCTGTGCCCTATCCCCTCTACTAGGTTTATTCTTGTTAATTATTCGATATACCAACTGTAATAGAAGATGATTTGAATGGTTGGGATTTTTGATCTTTGCACCAGATAAAGCCAAGCTAAGAGAAGGAACTTGGCCCTGGTTTAGCCTAATTTATTCCCCCAGCTATTTTGCAACACATTAACTTTATGTTTCTTTATAACTTCACTCTATTTTATTCTCTTTATAGATGACATTATTATATTTATTTCAATCAACTTCATTTCTCAATTACTTGTCATCAAATAGCTGCCATTAAGCTATGATTATGACATTTCATGTTACATAATCTTATTTTACAATCTGCTAGATTATCTATTATCATTTACATTTATAATGGTTACTTTCTTGAATGATTACGCCTTTTACTGTTATACATGTTCTGTTAATATCTATTTCTATTATATTATTGCACATGCTCTGTTAATGGAATTATGTTGATAATTATAAAATTCAATAAAATATTTGAAACAGAGAGTAATTAAAAGTTGTAGAATTGGTGCTGCCAGATTAACAAGATCAATGGTGCTCAGTGTCAGTGTCAGTGTCTTGAAAAGAACAAACCCGTAGGTTACCTCCTATTGGACTCTCATAGGTAAATAGGGCGACTGTATAGCCAACTGCAAAATCGTGATTTAAACGGTTAGGTAAACAAAGGTCAAAAGAAAAATACAAAAAGAACCACAGAAAATTAGTATAGGCCATGACGATCCTGGTGCAGCGTAAGTGTATGCTAGCTCAAAAAAAAGTGGTAAAAGTCTAGCTCAACGAGTTTCCTCCGTAACAGGGACATAGGAGGAATTGAACATATGGTATACAGTGCCTTGCGAAAGTATTCAGCCCCCTTGAACTTTGCGACCTTTTGCCACATTTCAGGCTTCAAACATAAAGATATAAAACTGTAATTTTTTGTGAAGAATCAACAACAAGTGGGACACAATCATGAAGTGGAACGAAATTTATTGGATATTTCAAACTTTTTTAACAAATAAAAAACTGAAAAATTGGGCGTGCAAAATTATTCAGCCCCTTTACTTTCAGTGCAGCAAAATCTCTCCAGAGGTTCAGTGAGGATCACTAAATGATCCAATGTTGACCCAAATGTTTAATGATGATAAATAGCATCCACCTGTGTGTAATCAAGTCTCCGTATAAATGCCCCTGCACTGTGATAGTCTCAGAGGTCCGTTTAAAGCGCAGAGAGCATCATGAAGAACAAGGAACACACCAGGCAGGTCCGAGATACTGTTGTGGAGAAGTTTAAAGCCGGATTTGGATACAAAAAGATTTCCCAAGCTTTAAACATCCCAAGGAGCACTGTGCAAGCGATAATATTGAAATGGAAGGAGTATCAGACCACTGCAAATCTACGAAGACCTGGTCGTCCCTCTAAACCTTCAGCTCATACAAGGAGAATACTGATCAGAGATGCAGCCAAGAGGCCCATGATCACTCTGGATGAACTGCAGAGATCTACAGCTGAGGTGGCCTTTATGGAAGAGTGGCAAGAAGAAAGCCATTTCTTAAAGATATCCATAAAAAGTGTCGTTTAAAGTTTGCCACAAGCCACCTGGGAGACACACCAAACATGTGGAAGAAGGTGCTCTGGTCAGATGAAACTAAAATCTAACTTTTTGGCAACAATGCAAAACGTTAAGTTTGGCGTAAAAGAAACACAGCTCATCACCCTGAACACACCATCCCCACTGTCAAACATAGTGATGGCAGCATCATGGTTTGGGCCTGCTATTCTTCAGCAGGGACGGGGAAGATGGTTAAAATTGATGGGAAGATGGATGGAGCCAAATACAGAACCATTCTGGAAAAAAAACCTGATGGAGTCTGCAAAAGACCTGAGACTGGGATGGAGATTTGTCTTCCAACAAGACAATGATCCAAAACATAAAGCAAAATCTACAATGGAATGGTTCACAAATAAACATATCCAGGTGTTAGAATGGCCAAGTCAAAGTCCAGACCTGAATCCAATCGAGAATCTGTGGAAAGAACTGAAAACTGCTGTTCACAAACACTCTCCATCCAACCTCACTGAGCTTTAGCTGTTTTGCAAGGAGGAATGGGCAAAAATGTCAGTCTCTCGATGTGCAAAACTGATAGAGACATACCCCAAGTGTCACGATAGAAGATCCAGCAATCCCACCAGTACTGGCAACGTCAGGAGAAACCAGTCTCGGCGCATGCGCGTGTGCGCGCGCGGCGGGAGCGCGCGCGCGCTGACGTCATTTCGGCGCCAAGGAACGCTATTTAAGCTGTCTGTTCCCACTGCTTCTTGCTGACCAGTCGACAGCGTTTCCTGAATTAACCTGAATCTGCTACCTGCCTGACTACTGTGTACCTGATCCGGCTTCCTGTGACCTACCTCTGCCTGCAGCCCGCCTCCGACCCCGGCTTGATCTGACCACCGATTCCGCTTAACCCCTTGCTCTGTTGTCTGCCTGCCTGACTTACCGACCCGGCCTGGACCTGATTAACCCTTCGGATCTGTTCCGGTTTCCTGATACCCTGCCTGATCCAGTGTTTGCCAATCCCTTGGTTCCGCTACAGCAAGCGCTACTGCATCGTGCCTGTGTTCATTGGTTTCCTGCCAGGACCTCGCCAGCACCTGTCTGCTCCCGCTTCCGGTCCGCCACCAGCTTACCATCAGGCGCTTGTGCCCCTTTAGACTCCGTACCCCCTGTCTGCTCTCCAAGGGGCAACCGAGTCAGAGGCTCACGAGAGGCCGCTCCCTGCACATTGGGCTCCTTAACCAGGTACGTGACAGTACTGGTCAGCCATGTCCGAGCCCACGCAGGGAGCGTCTCCCATGGAGGACTTATGCCGCCATCTAGATGGCCTCACCGCGGCTGTAAGAAACTTACAAGAGGGATATACCCGCCTGGAGGGACGTGTTTAAACCCTGGCCGCCGCAGCACCCGCAGCATCTGGAACCTCGGCCACCCCCTCTGTAGTGATGCTGCCACCGGAACCTAGAGTCCCCATCCCGGAGAGATTTTCTGGTGATCGCAGCAAATACAGAGCTTTCCGAAACGCCTGCGAACTCTTCTTCGCTCTGCAACCCAGGACTTTTTCACTTGAATCCACAAAGGTGGGCTTTGTTATTTCTCTGTTATCCGGCGAACCTCAGACTTGGGCACATCGTCTCCTGGAGCGCAAGGAAGAAAGCCTTAACCTTCTCAGCACTTTCTTTCAAGCCATGGACCTTATCTATGAGGCCACCCAATTAGCAGCCACTGCTGAATCAGCTTTATGTGCATTACAACAGGGACGCAGGGCAGTAGAGGACTATGTGGCCGAATTTAGACAGTGGAGTTCCGACACCCAGTGGAACGACGCTGCCCTGCGCCACCAATTTCGCATGGGCCTTTTAGAGTCGCTAAAGGACGAACTGGCCCGAGTGGGCATCCCTGCAACGCTCGAAGCCCTCATCCTTCTCTCCGTTCAGATTGACAGACGGTTGAGGGAGCGGCGCGCTGAACGCACTTCCGGTCCTACACGTCCCATATGGATGATGCCACGTGTACCAGGCTCACCGCACCTGCCTCCTCCAAGTCCTGTACCAGCCTCCTCCGACACCCCAGAGCCAATGCAACTAGGCCTACTTCGGCCGTCCCTGACCCCGGAAGAGCGCCAAAGGCGCCGACTCAATAATCTCTGCCTGTACTGTGGAGGATCCGGGCACTATGTAAACACTTGCCCCGCCAAGTTCCGTAAGTGTTCAATCCTCCCACCTGCTCTTTTCTCTGCTTTACGTAACAATGACACTCACCTGGCTGTCTCAATCTCTCTGCAGCTCCCAGGAAGGAACGTTTGGGTCCCCGCAATTATTGACTCTGGTGCCTGCAGCGCCTTTATGGACGCCTCCTTTGCCGCCCGACATGGAGTCCCTCTACGACCAAGGCGCCAAGAACTTGCCGTCCACTTGGCTGACGGATCGGCCATCAGATCCGGTCCTGTCACCCAAGAGACAATCCCCTTGTGCGCACTCACCTCCCAAGACCACCGGGAATTACTCTGCCTGGACATAATTGAGTCCCCAATGTTCCCTGTTATTCTGGGTATGCCATGAAAGCCCATAATCCCCATATTGACTGGGAATCTGGAACGATCCATTTTTCTGTGGAGAACCGTCAGCTAGTCCCAGAAGCCTATTACAGTTTTTTAGATGTGTTTAGTAAAAGAGGAGCAGAGACTTTACCCCCACACAGGTCCTATGACTGCCCCATTGAACTTTTGCCAGGAGCAGAAATCCCGTTTGGAAGAATATTCCCTCTGACCGAGTTAGAGTTGGGCACTCTCAAGTCTTACATCGACGAGAACCTCGAGAAGGGGTTTATACGTCCTTCCACGTCCCCCGCAGGGGCTGACATATTCTTCGTGGAAAAGAAGGACCATTCTCTACGCCCCTGCGTAGACTACTGGGATTTAAACAAAATCACGATTAAGAATAGGTATCCTCTTCCCCTTGTTCCTGAACTATTCCAGAGACTCGGAAACAGCCACCATCTTTACTAAGCTTGACCTCCGTGGGGCCTATAACCTTGTTCGCATCAGAGATTGTGACGAATGGAAGACCGCGTTCCGCACCCGTTTTGGGCATTTTGAATATCTGGTTATGCCCTTCGGTCTTTGCAATGCCCCAGCCACATTTCAACATTTCGTAAACAACATTTTCAGAGACTATCTCGATTTATTCGTCATTGTCTACCTAGATGACATTCTGATTTTCTCTTCCTCCCTGCCAGACCATCGGAAACACGTCCAAAAGGTCCTAGCTCGGCTCCGTCAACATAGTCTTTATGCCAAAGCTGAGAAATGTGAGTTTGAACGGGTGAGCATTCAGTTCTTGGGTCTAATAATTTCAATAGACGGTGTCAAGATGGACCCTCAGAAGGTCACTGCCATTACAAACTGGCCCGCTCCCACCGATAAAAAATCAGTCCAGCGCTTCGTGGGATTTGCAAATTTTTACCGAAAATTTATCAAAGGCTTCTCCTCCATAATCGCTCCCATCACAAGTCTGACTAAGCAAGGTACCCAGTTCCAGTGGTCCCCAGAGGCCCAAGCGTCTTTTACTACCCTGAAGGACCTTTTCATCTCTGCCTCCATCCTAAAGCATCCTGATCCAGTCCTACCTTTTATCTTAGAGGTAGACGCCTCCGAGGTGGCGGTCGGAGCAGTGCTCTCCCAGAGACAGGGGTCCAAATCTCTTCTGCATCCAGCGGCGTTCTTCTCCCGCAAGCTATCAGAAGCAGAGAGAAACTATGACGTCGGGGACAGGGAACTCTTAGCAATCAAAGCAGCTCTTGAAGAATGACGTTACCTCCTGGAGGGTGCAGCACACCCCATCCTGATATATACCGACCACAAAAACCTAGAGTACCTAAAGGTTGCTAAAAGACTGAGGCCACGGCAGGCCAGGTGGGCATTGTTCTTTACTCGGTTTTCCTTCCATATAACCTACAGACCCGGATCAAAAAACACTAAGCCTGACGCACTTTCCCTGATGTTTAATGGGCCTGAAGCCCCTTCGTCCCCGGATACCATCCTTGCCCCTGGCAATTTTCTCATGTTACAGGGAGATCTTCTGTCTCAAATCAAACAGGTCTCTTCAGGAATTTCCTCACCCCCAGACCCCACTCTGCAGTTAAGAGACAACTTACTATGGCACAAGGACAAGATCTTTGTGCCCCAACAACTACGAATTGCAGCTCTCAAGTCCTGTCATGACCACGAGCTAGCCAGACATTTTGGAATACACAAGACAGCCGAGCTCCTCCAACGTACCTTCTGGTGGCCTCAATTACTTCAAGATTGCAAGAGTTATGTAGAATCCTGTACCACCTGCATTCAACACAAGGGTAGCAGAACCAGAGCCTGGGGGTTACTCAAACCACTGCCTGTCCCAGAGAAGCCATGGAGGATGATTTCGATTGATTTTATTGTTGTTACCTCCATCTGAAAACTATACCACCATCTTTGTGGTGGTGGATAGACTCTCGAAGATGGCGCATTTTCTGCCGATGGTGGGGACACCCTCTGCTGCTGAAACAGCAAAAATTTTTATCAAGGAGGTAGTGAGACTTCATGGCATACCCGCTAATATCGTATCTGACCATGGGGTGCAATTCACCTCAAGGTTCTGGAAAGCATTATGTGGAGCACTGAAGATCGAACTCTCCTTTTCATCTGCATACCATCCACAGACCAATGGCCAGACCGAGCGCACCAACCAGACGCTCGAGCAATACCTGAGGTGTTTCTCCAGCTTTTCACAGGACGATTGGGCTTCCTTGTTACCCCTTGCAGAGTTTGCTTACAACAACTCAGTCCACTCAGCTACCAAACAATCTCCATTCTTCGCCAATTACGGCTTTCACCCTCTGTTTCTATCGAACCATATCCCGGAATGCTCAGTACCAGCGGTTCAAGAAACCTTGGATTTCTTCTCCACCAATAACAAGATACTCCAGGAAACAATGGCGAAGACCCAGGAATATAATAAAGAGGTGTTTGACAGGAGGAGGAGAGGAGAACCTGACCTAGCACCGGGGGACCAAGTTTGGTTATCCACCTTGAACCTAAGATTAGCCTGCCCATCCAAGAAGCTTGGCCCTAAGTTTGTGGGTCCCTTCCAGGTACTCAGAAGGATCAATGAAGTGGCCTACGAACTAAAACTACCTGCTTCCTTTCGGATTCATCCAGTTTTCCATGTGGCACTGCTCAAGCCCACAGTCCCAGACCCCTTTACCAATCGGAATGTCGGTCCTCCCAAGCCGGTACTTATCGACGGCGAGGAGGAATTCGAGGTGGAATCCATCCTGGATTGTCGGAAGAGACATAACCAGGTACAATACCTGGTGAAATGGAAGGGCTACGGCCCAGAGGAGAATTCCTGGGAACCAGAGGCCAACATTCATGCTCAGAGACTGATCCAGGCCTTTAAAAGGGCGCACCCAAGTAAGTTGGCTCAGTTGGGCATCCAGAGGCTGCCCGTAGAGGGGGGGCAATGTCACGATAGAAGATCCAGCAATCCCACCAGTACTGGCAACGTCAGGAGAAACCAGTCTCGGCGCATGCGTGCGTGTGCGTGTGCGCGCGCGTGCACGCGGCGCGCGCGGCGGGAACGCGCGCGCGCTGACGTCATTTCGGCGCCAAGAAACGCTATTTAAGCTGTCTGTTCCCACTGCTCCTTGCTGACCAGTCGACAGCATTTCCTGAATTAACCTGAATCTGCTACCTGCCTGACTACTGTGTACCTGAACCCGGCTTCCTGTGACCTACCTCTGCCTGCAGCCCGCCTCCGACCCCGGCTTGATCTGACCACCGATTCCACTTAACCCCTTGCTCTGTTGTCTGCCTGCCTGACTTACCGACCCGGCCTGGACCTGATTAACCCTTCGGATCTGTTCCGGTTTCCTGATACCCTGCCTGATCCAGTGTTTGCCAATCCCTTGGTTCCGCTACAGCAAGAGCTACTGCATCGTGCCTGTGTTCATTGGTTCCCTGCCAGGACCTCGCCAGCACCTGTCTGCTCCCGCTTCCGGTCCGCCACCAGCTTACCATCAGGCGCTTGTGCCCCTTTAGACTCCGTACCCCCTGTCTGCTCTACCAGGGGCAACCGAGTCAGAGGCTCACGAGAGGCCGCTCCCTACACATTGGGCTCCTTAACCAGGTATGTGACACCAAGTGACTTACAGCTGTAATCACAGCAAAAGGTGGCGCTACAAAGTATTAACTTAAGGGGCCTGAATAATTTTGCACGCCCAATTTTTCAGTTTTTTATTTGATAAAAAAGTTTGAAATATCCAATAAATTTTGTTCCACTTCATGATTGTGTCCCACTTGTTGATTCTTCACAAAAAATTACAGTTTTATATCTTTGTTTGAAGCCTGAAATGTGACAAAAGGTCGCAAAGTTCAAGGGGGCCGAATACTTTTGCAAAGGCACTGTAAATCAGCCCAATAAACAGTTTAACTGTGCATGCGGGCATTTTTTTTAACTGACCAGGTGCCAGTCGTCAGAAGTGCGATTCGGGTTGTGATTGTTGGATCCCTGGGAGGGATCATCAGGGATGATGTTCTATGTTTTAGGCAACTCAAGCCTTTTAGTGAGGGAGTCAACTGTGTGTTTCTTCCCATCGTTGGTGATGATAAGTTTAGTTGGAAACACCCAACACCCATTTGTAGGTTATCTTATGGTTGCGCAAGGCTTTAGATATAGGGCCAATATATGGAGTAATTCGATATGCGCCGCGTAACTGTGATTATGCGCCGTCGTTTCTATGTGGCCGTACCCACCAAACTAGATGCGACAGAAAACGGGCAATTTCTGATCGGCTTAACTTTCCGACGCCAGAGTATCGTCAGCGCATAATTTCGCTTGGCGCATCAGTCGCGCCTATTGATTTCCCCTGCAAATATGCAAATGAGGGTTATTTCCCGATTCGCGAACGGATTAGCACCATACGCTGGCTCGTCCGTCCGGCGCAAAGTTATTTCTACAAATAGCTGCTTTATCTTTACTCCAGACGGCCACAGGTCAGCAGGAGAGCAGCTACAGCAGCGTTACCGACGATAAGAGCTAGCTGAGCACCCCCACTTGCAGGACAACACCTCTGTCCATGCTTGTCTGTCAACTTTTACAGCCATGGAGGAAGACATCATAGGTCTCCATAGCCGAGATGACGGCTGACAGCTCCTGGCCTTTAGAGTTCAGCTTTCTCCTGTGTGTTTGCGGGGAACGGGAGCAGCCATCTCAGAACAAAAGTAACTTCACTGCGGGAAGGGGGAACAGGATATACTTTAGTGCCGGAATGGCGCATCTACGGGCGCATTTAAACGCCCAACGAAACGCATTGCGCTGACGTTTCCCGTGAAGTGGTGCCGACGGAAGTTGTGAGCATGCGCACAAGGGGGCGAGTAAAGCCTCACTTACTGCGCATGCTCCGTGGATGATGCGCTGGACGTAAGCCTCTGTGCTGGGCTCCGCCCATCATTTACATATGATCACACCCACTTCCACTTGCGTTGGGTTACGCCAGCGCATTATCGTTACTCTGGCGCAAGTTTACGCGCAAGTGCTATGTGAATAACAGTACTTGCGCCGAAAGTGTCGGCGGAGTAACGTAAATGAGAAACGTTACTCCAAAGTAAAGAAGCGCCCATCTACCTGAATCTGGCCCATAGTGTTTAAGCTTCTCCTTTTTTGGAGCGTAAATTGAGACAGGTCTGAAAAAAATCTTTATGTTGTGCTTTATTGCACACAGCGGCCATCAAATGTTCTTTCACATGAAAGAAGTGCAAGCACAGTATAATGTCCCTTGGCACTTTTTCTGGAAAATAGGAAGGTTTAGGCAGCCTGTGTATTCTGTCAAGCGTAACATCTATTTCTGTTAGATCAGGCAGGATAGAAGTAAATAGCTGAGTGACATATGTGCGTAACTCGGACTGTGGGATAGACTCGGGGACCCCCCTTACCTTTAGGTTGTTCCTTCTGTAACAGTCCTCTATAACTGCGATTTTAGCCTTAACTGCCTCCATCTCCTCATCTCTGGCGTCATGGGCATCAACAAGGCTGTTTATAGTGGATGCATACTCCCTATCTTAATCTCCACATAATCCACCCTGGCCATTACCAAATTTGTGAACACAGGACATCAAGTCGCTATGTAGTGAGCTTCTAAGGGAAACCAGCATGTCTTTGAGTATGGTGGCCTCCAGAACTGGCTGGTTAATAGTAGGGAAGCGATCAATAGAGTCAGGGAGTTCTCTGGTGTCATCCCCAGAGTCTAGGCCAGCGATGGGCAAACTACGGCCCACGGGCCGTATACGGCCCGGCAGACCTTTTAATCCGGCTAATTGAGGCCGCGGCTTTGCGGCCTATGCTTCAAAGGGGGCTGGAGGAAGCGAGCGCAGATAGACTGTGGGCGCTCCGCTCCGCCTCCGGCCGCCTCTCGCCCCGTGGGATTGGAGAATTCCTCTGAGAGGGCGGTGCCACCCAGAGGCATACTAAGTGGGGGGGCGGGACGCCACACACTGGGGGGTCAGAGTGACAGCGCCTGCCTGCCCAGCGCCGCGGTACAAGAGGAGGGGGGGTTGCGGGGGTGACACCGCGGAAAACCATCCATCCCCTCCTCTCACAGCCACGGCCTGTTAGCGCTGCTCGGCACACAGGCACAGCCGAGTGAAGCTGCTGCCACCTCCCCCTCCTCTCTGTGTGTACGGAGGGGACCTTCTGTCCATGTGCTGTGATCGTCGCTGCACTGCTCTGAGGTACTGAATGGGGAGGGGGTGTTTGCACCTGGGGGGGGGGGTTTGCACTGAGGGGGGTTTCACTAAGTGGGGTGTCTGCACTGAAAGGGGTGTAAACTGAAGGGTGTCTGTGTAACATGCAGGGGGTCCAGAGCTGTGGGGCCATGCCATCAAACGCAGCCATTGTGCCATCAATTGTCACCACTGTGCCATGCCAAATGCAGCCACTGTGCCATGCCATCAAACGCAGCCACTGTGCCATCAATTGTCACCACTGTGCCATGCCATCAAATGCAATCACTGTGCCATCAATTGTCAACACTGTGCCATGCCAAATGCAGCCACTGTGCCATGCCATCAAACGCACCCACTGTGCCATCAATTGTCACCACTGTGCCATGCCATCAAAAGCAATCACTGTGCCATCAATTGTCACCACTGTGCCATGCCAAATGCAGCCACTGTGCCATGCCATCAAACGCAGCCACTGTGCCATCAATTGTCACCACTGTGCCATGCCATCAAAAGCAATCACTGTGCCATCAATTGTCACCACTGTGCCATGCCATCAAACACAGCCACTGTGCCATCAATTGTAGTTTTGTAAAATAACTCTGTTTATGCTTTTCTACCTTAAATTAATCTAAACATTTAATGTTACAAATTTAAATTTGGGGGGGGTGTAGTGCTGCGCTGTAAGGAAGAAAGTGGGGATGGGATAAAATGAAGAGGAAGTGTGGCAAAAAACTAGATACGTGGAAAAAAGAAAAAAGGAATAACCTAACTATTATACATAGTAATGTCAGAAAATGACAGTGGTGTATATAAGAAATATATATTAAACGTGCTAAATGCAGCCTAAGCCGGCTGCCAAACCAATGACAGTGCAAAATAACATATAATGGGGTCAATTCACAAAGAGAAACGTTATTGGTTTTCTTCAGGTGTTAAATTAGCACTCCTTATTTAACGCTAGCAAACATGGTATTCACGAAAGCTATAATCGTTATTTAACACAGTCGTTATGGCTTTCAACTGACTCTTTATCCAAACGTTATGCTAACTACTCAGACGTTATTATTAAGATTCGGGATGTTAAAATAACTCTTAAGATCGTTAAATAATGCTGGAGAGATGCATTCTGGGAGCAGAAGGGGAGGAGAACAGCTGCATGTGGAAAAGAGCAGAGAGAGAGAGACACAAGCAATACACATGGAGATTGAGCATGTGATGTGCAAAACTTCTAGTGTGTGCTTTTCTAAAGCCATGTGCATTTCCTCATACAGAGAATAAATCATGGGAGATGATAATCGGAATTTAGCTATCACCTGGGTTTCAGAAAAGTCATCCAAAATAGTATGTGAAGGGAATACACGTTTATAAATCTGAACAACATTCTAACATGTTCTTCTTCGCCTCTGGATAATTTTAAGTTCAAATAGAGCATGGTTCTAGCTTGCCCAACACTACACTACAAAAATCGCCAAAAGCTTCCTCTAACAACAAAATATTGCCTGGGAAATGTCATAACGCCACCCTGAGGGAGGTGTTAAATTAACGATTGCTTAACGATTGATAACTGTCAAAAAAATCTTTGTGAATTGCACTTCTGTACATATTTAACGATTTTACTCTTTAAAATAACGATTTGAATCTTTAAAATAACGATTTGA
Source organism: Rana kukunoris (assembly GCA_029574335.1). Taxonomy (NCBI): domain Eukaryota; kingdom Metazoa; phylum Chordata; class Amphibia; order Anura; family Ranidae; genus Rana; species Rana kukunoris. The sequence continues at coordinate 348,127,526 of CM056052.1, forward strand.
ATCTTTAAAATAACGATTTGAATCTTTAAAATAACGATTTGACTCTTTAATAAGGATCCACACCTTAAAATATCGGTTCTGTGTAGTGAAACGTTATTTGATGATTTTTTAAAGCGTTAAATCGTTTAGTGAATTGAACTAGCTTCAATAACGTGCAAAATCGTTAAAATAACACTCGCAATCTGAAAATAAAGCTTTGTGAATTGACCCCAAAGTGTAACTTCCTTATAACAATCTGGTGCACAAAGTGCCAGAAATCGCACACAACAGTGTTATTCAGGGTGAATGTCCATACAACAGGTAACAATGAGTCAATGCAATGTATAAATGCAATATGGATATAAAGTTCAAAAAGATTGCTGATGTGAAAGCCAAAATGCCGTGATGACCAGTTGCAGATGCTATTTCCAAAATAAGTAAAGATGTCCCCTTACCTTACTGCTGTAAGGTAACAGCAGAAAACAAAGCCCAGGAGCACTTTTCAGGTTGAGTCCACTTGTGGTGTCATCCAAATAGGTAAATGTGGTGAGAATGGATCCTTCCTGGTAATCACCTCCAAACGATAATAGTCGCTCACATCCAGGAAAACAAAAAAATGCCAATAGTGTAGTTCCATTAAAACAGGGGGGTTTTATTAAAACAATAAATGGGTACTCACAAAGTTGAAATAAAAAACAGGCATAAAAACACAGGACGTCCGCCAACGTCACCTCTGGTACCTCATACGCGCATTCGTCACTCCACGTGACTTCCTCCTGTGTTTTTATGCCTAAAAAACAGGCATAAAAACACAGGGCGTCCGCCAACGTCACCTCTGGTACCTCATACGCGCATTCGTCACTCCGCGTGACTTCCTCCTGAGGAAGTCACGTGGAGTGACGAATGCGCGTATGAGGTACCAGTGGTGACGTTGGCAGACGCCCTGTGTTTTTATGCCTGTTTTTTATTTCAACTTTGTGAGTACCCATTTATTGTTTTAATAAAACCCCCCTGTTTTAATGGTACTACACTATTGGCATTTTTTTGTTTTCCTGGATGTGAGCGACTATTATCGTTTGGAGGTGATTACCAGGAAGGATCCATTCTCACCACATTTACCTATTTGGATGACACCACAAGTGGACTCAACCTGAAAAGTGCTCCTGGGCTTTGTTTTCTGCTGTTACCTTACAGCAGTAAGGTAAGGGGACATCTTTACTTATTTTGGAAATAGCATCTGCAACTGGTCATCACGGCATTTTGGCTTTCACATCAGCAATCTTTTTGAACTTTATATCCATATTGCATTTATACATTGCATTGACTCATTGTTACCTGTTGTATGGACATTCACCCTGAATAACACTGTTGTGTGGGATTTCTGGCACTTTGTGCACCAGATTGTTATAAGGAAGTTACACTTTATATGTTATTTTGCACTGTCATTGGTTTGGCAGCCGGCTTAGGCTGCATTTAGCACGTTTAATATATATTTCTTATATACACCACTGTCATTTTCTGACATTACTATGTATAATAGTTAGGTTATTCCTTTTTTCTTTTTTCCACGTATCTAGTTTTTTTGCCACACTTCCTCTTCATTTTATCCCATCCCCACTTTCTTCCTTACAGCGCAGCACTACACCCCCCCCATTTTTATCTGCCTTGGTTGATACACCATTCAGTGCAGCAGCTGTATCCACCCACTCCCCTCTTCCCCCCCCTCCCCCCGTTTATGGTAAGCGCGGTAATATTCACCCCAACAAATTTAAATTTAATTTATATTAATTCACACATACACACCGTCCATCTATTCTTGGTCCGGCCCCCGGGTCCAATATATGAACCCATTGCGGCCCTCAAGTCAAAAAGTTTGCCCACCCCTGGTCTAGGCCCACAATCACCTCCTGAGCAGAATCCGCGATATCAAGCTTTAATCTGGGTGGTTTACCTTTGTTCTGTAGGAACTGAGGAGTGCTAGATGCAGATGGTACAGGAGACTCAGCACCATCTTGCCTCTGCTTCCATGTGAAGAACTCGGTACATTTCTGCGGTCTCTGGGGACCCCTCCACTTGTTGGTCATGGCGGGTGGTGTCAGCGGGGTATCGTCGCTGGATCGCAGTGTCACGATCACCGCTGTCTGGGCTGCCGTGTGCTGCTATGTCCATGCTTTGCCCAGAGCTCCGCAAAATGTGACCATCTCGTTCCTCGTCAAGCTCCGCCTCCGTATGTATAGATTTATATAGATATGCACCTATGTATAAATGGAGCTCCACGGCAGCTTTAAGCATGGAGACACATGCATAGCCAGACAACTTTAATATGCCTGGTTATGTGCGAGAACACATTCAGTCGAGGAAAATCCAAATATATATAGTATATCTATCAATTTTTTTGTTTGATGTATGAACATCATATGTAGATCACCCTTTAGGCCTCGTACACACGAGCAGACAGATTTGTTCAAATCTGTCTGTCTGACAGATTTGAACAAATCTGTCTGCTGGGATTTTGGTTTGCTCGCGTGTACACACGAGCAAACCAAAATCCCCGCCAGCAGACAGCGCGCTGACGTGGCGGTGACGCCGCCACGTCACCGCACCAGGAAGTAAAACACTTCCGCGCATGCGTCAAAACCAGTCGGCACGTGTGCTAGAAGACACGTCTGCTGGTTAGCATACTAACCAGCAGACATGTCGGGCGGACGGGTTCCCAGCCGACAGATTTCAAAGCATGCTTTTAAATCTGTCGGGTGGCCAAATCCGTCTGTTAGCCCGTACACACGATCGAATCTGTCTGCTGAAACAGTCTAGCAGACCGTTTCCAGCAGACAGATTTGATCCTGTGTACGAGGCCTTACAGTTATAGGATCGTAAACCAAATACCTATAGCACACGTAAGAACCAATTGGCTACGAACAAATGCACAGGTATAGGAGAATATAAAGATTTGCATACGGCAATATCAATGTTCTATGTTGAAAATACATCTTGGATGGAAAACAGCATGCATGGACATATAGGGTTGATGGAAATCCACATAGTGATCCCCATTAAATATCCCACAATCAAGTGATTAAAAAAAAATAAAAAAACAATATGCAGGATCGGACATATAGGGTTGATGGAAATCCACATAGTGATCCCCATTAAATATCCCACAATCAAGTGATTAAAAAAAAAAAAAAACAATATGCAATATGGGTTGATGGAAATCAGGATCCATTAAATATCCCACAATCAAGTGATTAAAAAAAAAAACACAATATGCAGGATCCAGTGCACACATAAATGTGTATACGTACAAAGTGCATATAGTAGACAAAATGTCAATGTATAAAGTATAATCATATACAAAAGCTGCACTGGGTGGTGCATGAGCACAGAAAGACACAGTACAGTGGGTACAGAAAGTATTCAGACACCCTTAAATCTTTCACTCTTTGTTATATTGCAGCCATTTGCTAAAATAATTTAAGTTCATTTTCTTCCTCATTAATGTACACACAGCACATTGACAGAAAAATACAGAATTGTTGACATTTTTGCAGTGCCTCTTCATTGTACTGCAGATGGGTGGCTCCCACAGGCACAGCGACGTACAGGAATACGTTTCAGATATACTGTATATGCCAGTTTGTGGACTCTATAACTTCCCTACAGACGTAGTAGTATACACTGATTTGGGTTATTTTCATCAAAATAATTTAGCAGAATACACTTTTGCCTAAATTTATAAAGACAGGTTATTTAATTGCAAAATGTTATAACAGAAACAAAGAAAAACCCCAAAAAAGTTTTTAAATTTGTTTATTTAGCAAAAAACAAAAAAAACAAAACAGCAGTGATTTAATACCAACAAAGGACATGGCACCGGTTTGGCAGCTGATTTCAGCACATGATTTTGCTTGAAGTCAGCTTATCAGCTGTGGCCAAAAACACAGAACTCTCTGTACTGTAAACAGCGATCTGGCTGTTTCTTCTAGGGAGAAAAAGCAGACCGATAGTATAGTAAAAGCAGCATGAGATGTTAACCCCTTCCCAGCAATTCATTAGTACAGTGGCAGCGTACAGTATTAACACTGATCACTGTATTAGTATCTATTGATGTCAGTGTCCCTCCCAGCCACAGTCAGCTAGCGCCAGATTGCCCCCCACACTATTACAGTCCTACTAGAAGTCACTGATCACCACCATTATCAGTAGAATGTCATAGCTGTGTAAATCTCTGTACCACAGTGTAGACGCTGAAACTTTCACTCAAACCAATTCGAAATACACTTTTTTTTTCTCACACCAAAGGCATATAGCAGAATACATTTTGGCCTAGATTTATGAAGAAATTCACTTTTTATTGTATATGTTCTATAACAGAAAGTAGGAAATATATTTTATTTCAAATTGTTTTTTATTTTATTTATATCTCAAAAAATAACAAATCCAGTGATGATCAAATATCACCAAAAGAAATTGTATTTGTTTCATAACAAATGATATAAATTTCATTTGTGTAGTGTTGCATGGCCACACAATTGCCAGTTAATATAGTGCAGGGCTGAATAGCAAAAAATGCCCTGGCCATGAAGGAGGTAAAACATTTAGGAGCTCAAGTGGCTAAACACAGAGGGAAAAGTAATTCAACCAATAGGTCAACATACGATTTTTACCAAGAACTAAAATATATTATTAAACTTTATTATGACTTTTACAGGGCAAACATAAAACAAACGAAACTCCTTGGGTATGAACCTTGTAATAAACATATTTAAAATTTTAGCCTAAAACAATTACATTTCTTTAAATGATTATATACAACAGTCAAAACTAGTATTCTTTAGTCTACCCCTTGGATATATATTAACACTTGAAAAATGGGCCACATAGAAAATAAAAATTATCAGGAGCTAGTGTTTTTTGACAGAAGAGACTTTGCATGACCGACAAAAGGGAAAACACATTCTTTCTCCAAGCAATTTTTTGTTTTATGGTCACTGCCTGTGACACATGTGTAGTGCACATGCCTGGCTTCTAAAAGTTTGCACAATAACATACACCAGCATGTATGTTATGAAGTAGTATCATAATTGGCCTCCCAATGTTTAGAGAAAAGATGCTGGACTGAAGAAGATGCAGAGGAGTCAAGGAGGGAATGTGTTGACAGCAATCATTGACCTATCAGCAATGGAGAAGAGTAGACTAGAACAGACATCTTCCATAATGTGCAGGTATGCTGTACATAATTGTGCATCAAGGCAAGAGCCACTCTAGTTGGTAATACTCTTCTGCGTTAAACAGCAAATTCAGAATAATGCATTTTAGATATTGTTTTATAAAGAAGCATTGCAAACTGATATTAACCCGCTCCCATCTAAGAGTAAAACAAATATGTTTATGCCCAAGCACAATTTTGCAAAAGTATTTTTAGGACATACTGGGCTTTTATTTTGTGGTAAATGGTAATGGATATCTCTTGATTATTGTTTTTTTTTTTTACTAAAGGAAATCTGGCACAAAATAGTAAAAAAAAAAAAAAAAAAAATGTTGTATATATTTCTTGCTTCTATCATAACCTACTACCAAAGAACCTACAGCCTGTTAGTGCTCAGACCATATGCTGCACACTGCATCAAATTGGTCTGCATTGCTGTCCTTCCAGAAGGAAGCCTCTTCTAAAGATGATGCACAGGAAAGTCCGTAAACAGTTTGCTGGAGACAAGCAGACTAAGGACATGGATTACTGGAACCATATCCTGTGGTCTGATGTGATCAAGATAAACTTATTTGGTTTGGATGGTGTCACGCGTGTGTGGTGGCAACCAGGTGAGGAGTACAAAGAAAAGTGTGTCTTGCCTACAGTCAAGCATGGTAGTGGGAGTGTCATGATCTGAGGCTGCATGAGTGCTGCCGGCACTGGGGAGCTACAGTTCATTGAGAGAACCATGAATGCCAACATGTACTGTGACATACCCCATACACACCTCCAAAACGACCACTGCTTTGCTAAAGAAGCTGAGGGTAAAGGTGATGGACTGGCCAAGCATGTCTCCAGACCTAAACTCTATTGAGCATCTGTGGGGCATCCTCAAACAGATGGTCGAGGATCGCAAGGTCTCTAAAATCCACCAGGTCTGTGATGTCATCATGAAGGAGTGAAAGAGGACTCCAGTGACAACCTGTGAAGCTCTGGTGAACTAAATGCCCAAGAGGGTTAAGGCAGTGATGGAAAATAATGGTGGACACACAAAATATTAAGCTGCACACTCACTACTTTACATTGTACCAAAGTGTAATTTCTTCAGTGTTGTCACATGAAAAGATATAATAAAATATTTACAAAAATTTGAGGGGTGTACTCACTTTTGTGAGATACTGTATGTGTATGTTAGTTTTATGCACCACTCAGAAACATAAGTGCACATTTTGGTCTTTTTTGTTTTTCTGCTATCTAAACACACCGATTCTCTTTTTTTTTAATCTTGCCCAAAGTTTATTGACCCTGACCTTTGACCCTTACATGACCCAAACACTAACCCTGTCACTGACCTAGATCAACCCTTGACCTAGGTATTTTTTATTTTATTTATTTTTATATGCAGTTATGTTTATTTTTCTCTTTGCAAGAGGGGGATACAATGTTTCTCTCCCTTCCATTCAGAGCGAGAGAAAACACAGGGGTGGACTTCACAGTGACAGATCACTGTAATAGCCAACCAGAGGCTATCACAGCGATCAGGTGACCCGAAAACCGAGAGTTTCGGGTCTTGATCATTAGTACGGCGCACTCCCAGCACAAAGACAGATACCCATATATGTGTCGCCATGGAAAAAAGCCAAGTCCATTGAGGCCGCATAAATCCGTACTGTCGTTGGGAAGGGGTTAATAGATATAAATGTCTATATTGTCACTGTCAAGTAGCTCACTTTTTCTAACCATTAGTGCATTTTTCTCCTATACCCAAACTGCAACTTTCATCTCCAATAAATATCTGCTTGGATATCATTTGCATATCCTCATTTGACTCTTCCTTCTGTAATTTTCTGTTTAACTATAGCATACATGTTATTTACATTGCTTTGCAATGGAGAGAACAGTGCTTTTAGCTACATCACAGGTGTCAAACACAAGGCCGCGGGCCAAATTTGGCCCTCCAGGCTATTTCATGTGGCCCTCGCAACTCTCCTGCAGCTGTAAGAAAGCCCCTTTTGGTCCTACTCCAGACCCTTACTTTCTTCTTTCAAGCAATGCATCCAGCTTCTTCTCAGCAGCAACATAAGGAAAAGGGGGGTGCACCGTAATGTAAGGAAGAGTGGGGAACTCAACTTCTGATGGTGGGGTGGCTCTTGACATCTAAATGTAAAGGGAGGGGATGCGCTGGACATCTAATCTTACAGATACAACCGGCCCTTTTGAGGGCAATCATAATGCTGATGCGGCCCACAATGAAATTGAGTTTGACACCCCTGAGCTACATCATACAAAAGTATATCCACTGTTGCCTCTGTATGTAACAAAATCTATGGTTTCTACTGTCACAATTAAAAGGTGGTGTTGAGTTTTAAATATGAGCATATTTATATGATTTATTGACTGTTTAATGTAACTTTGAGAATGGTGGGCTGCAACGAAATGTTGGTTCTAATAACATACCAGTTATATATTTTTTTGTAACCAGCAAAGAACTGCAAGTGCCACATTTATTTTGTCTGTTTCATATATTTAAATTAATATACATATTGATACATATATGTACACATATATGTACACACACACACACACACACACACATGCCGATATAAAAACATCTACAATTTCTCAGATATTAAGAGAACGGCTCAGCTTTAACTGTATCTTTCTTTTACATTTATGAATTTATAACACCTAACTATAAAACAAAAACATTTGAATGCTTCATAAAAGATTTTAGACAAAACTTAGGGGTCCCTTATATAAACAAAAGTAAAAGTACAAATAATGTCAATAACTACCTTTGCAATTAGATCTGGAACAGTTAATAAAGTATATACCAGTATTGGTTTAGTTCTTTGGACAAGAATAAAATATGTCATCAGCAAATAACAAGCTTGTTTCAAAGTTCAAAGCTTTTTATTCTTGTAGGTTCCCATAGAAAATCAGAACCACACAGGGACCCTCTTCACTCCTAGGCTTGAGGAAGGGTGCCGGTATGGTCCCAAAATGTTTCTTTTCACTGTGATCATAGAAAAATAAAGCTTTGCACTTTGAAACAACCTTGTTGGTGTCCTGGCGACATATAGCATTCACTTACACCTGTCAGGATTTTTTGCAGCACCCTTTTAATGACATGGTTGATTCTAGCATGGTGTGCGAGAGGAATATACCACTTGGCTCTTTGGACAATGGACAGAGACCTTAAATTTCCACTGCTCCAACAATAATACAATAAGTGCTTATAAAAAAAGGTAAGAACTGAGTTTTTATACAGGCAAAAATACTTTTGAACATGTAATCCAAGTTAAAGTTCCAAAATTATAATGTTTTACTAAACAAAAACAATAGACAGACATTGACCAAGTGGGAGAAGGCATTGTAGGTCTACCACAGGAATCAACTGCAAATCACTGATAAAATTAATGAACAGGCAGAGCAAAACAATTGCCGTTATTAGAAATAGTGTTACTGATACCAGAAAATTCACCCACAGTAGAGGATAACAACCCATCACAGAATTCCTTTAGTCGATGCAAAGAGATGAACATTCATTTGCACTGGACAGTGGGTCCCCTTCCTGTAACACCCACCAGATACTGAAGCTCATAGGAGATGGCAAAAGCATAGCAGGGGCCTACACTACTACAGCACGCTCGTCTTGGGCTTAGAACCATCTATGCTACGTATCCTAGGAAGAAAATCTTAGACTGTATGTGCTTGTGCTTGTTTTTGGCCATGCTTTTTTCCCTACTCAAAATAAAAAAATAAAAAATACTGTCTAAAAGCTGTGAACATAAACTATACACAATGTAGCCCGATCTCAATTTGCATAAATCAATAGATTTTATCCTTATATATGACATAAAAAAATAAATACAGAAGCATGTGTTAAAACCAGTGTTATCTGCAATATGCTTAAAATGCAAAACTTTCTTCAACACTCACTAACTCGCTTATAAGTGCAATGATATCATTCTAAATTTAAGGAGAGATGTATATTACCCCAGAGTTTTGATTTCTCAGTAAATACTCTTGCTTGGTCCTCTGAGAACCCTGTAATGCTTTAGAGGCAACAGAAGAGATAAGAGTCTGTCCATACAATAATTCACTCTCTTTAGTAAAAACATCTATCTGTACTGCTGTAGTACACTGCCATTGGATCACGACAGCAAGGGTCATACTTCTGATTTGAATTCAGCACATTTGTCTAAATGTGGCACAATACAGACAGCTAATAGAAGGAAGTGCTAAGGTATTTAGTAGCAGTCTCAGACTAATTCTTTAGGAAAATGGGGCTTATCATATCCAAAGGAATTCGTTAATGGCTTAGGTGGTTCTGGTGCATGCTTAGCGATGTCCTCGTCTTTCTCCGGCAATGAAGTGTCTCTAGAACTATTACCACTCGCACTACTATCTGTATGGAAATAACTGCTGCTGTTGGATTGATAATCTCTTTCGCTTGATTTTATTTCATTTGAACTATGGTATCCAGGGTCCGTACTTTCTTTGGAAACAGAATCAGTTGACACGTCAGTGTCTTTCCTCACTTTTTCCTTAACGTAATTTATTTCTTTAACATTTGGCTCAATGGGAGAAGTGGAAACATTGTCATATCTGGGTGTTTGATGTGTTGGCATCTGAGCAGCTATGTTTCTTACAACAGAATCCTGGGGGGGAGAATAAACAGAGATAAAATGTTGGAAGATTGCTTATACTGTGCTTTACAAAGATGCAGGCTTATATAATATATATTGTAATCAATGTTACTGCAAATTTAAATTGTTTGACGTGCTATTATTTTAGATGTGTCTTGTCAACTTTTCGGTGGGAGCAAATGCCTGCATTATAGTTGTTCACATATATGCAAATTTAATGAGTTTTGAACCGCATCCTATTCACATGACAAGCGAACCAAACTTTCATTGGAGCCGGTTCACATATCTGTGGTGCAGCGGCAGTGCGAATTCACTGCAAATTTAAAAAGAGCCCTGTACGTTTTCTGAGCACTTTGGTGCGATTCAGTTGAGAATGCTAGGCCCTAAGGGCCCTGTATGAGTTTTAAGGGAAATCCCACGCCAAAAAGCCTCCCTCAAATCCATACCAGGCCCTTAAGTCTGATATGGATTTCAAGGGGAACGCCAAAAAAAAAAAAAAAACAGGTGTGTAGGTCCACCCCAAAGTCAATACCAGACCCTTAACCGAGCATACAGCCTAGCAGGCCAGGAAAGGGGGACAAGGGCATCTTCCCCACAACCCAGGGGACCCCCAGATACATGTGAATGAGTATAGTGTACATTATACACCTGCTTGTTTACAAAAAAAAGTGTCAAAAAGAATTAAAGCACAGAAAGTTTTTGACAATTCCTTTATTAAAAAAAAAAAACACAAAAATAACGTTCCTCCAAAGTAAAACCAGTGTCAATCACATAAACTCTGCCACCGACCAAGAAAAAACAAAACAGGTCCGCATCTGTTGCTGGTTTCAGTCATCTGCCAGCTCCGTCGCCTAACAGTTCTTAAATAACGGGGCCACCCGATGATTTAACCGGGTGACGTCATCGACCCAGCATTCACCGGTCGATGATGCCGCAAGGAAGCCCCTTAGCTATTTAAGGACTGGCAGACAGTGGAGCTGGGAGACAGCGGGAGCCAGCGACCAGTGTCGACCTGTGTTTTTTTTTTCCGAGTAGGCGGCGGTGGCAGAACTCATTGTAATTGATGCTGGATCTACACTGGATATGGATATGTTACCCTTAAATTTCATACCAGACCGGAAAGAGACTGGTATGAATTCTGGGGGCACTTTGTTTCATTTTTATAATTTCTCATTGCCAGCAATTTTCTTTTACATTCAGCTATCAGTGGGGAACCCGCTGACAGCAGATGAGTCATTGGTTGTTAAAGTGATCCTAAAGGTTTGAATAAAAAAAATAAAATAAAAAAATAACAAACATATTATACTTACCTCTACTGTGCAATTAGTTTTAGACAGAGTGGCCCCGAATGCCATCTTCTGGGGTCCCTCGGTGGCTCTCCACCACATCAGATAACCCCCTAGAAGCGCCACTGTGCAATTTGTTTTGCAGAGTGGCCCCCGAATGCCATCTTCTGGGGTCCCTTGGCGGCTCTCACCGCTCCCCACCACATCAGATAGCCCCCTAGAAGCGCTCTCCCGGGGGGTTAACTAGGGGGCGTGCTCCCGTGTCTAGCATTTGGCGTCGATAGCCGCCGAATGCAGGACTCGCCCCCCACCCCGGGTCTTTGGATTTGATTGACAGCAGCGGGAGCCAATGGCTGCGCTATTAATCTATCCAATCAAGAGCCGAGAACCCCCGGGCAGAGAGACAGCACGTCCTCGCTGTGGGACATTCCAGGGCTCATGTAAGTAAAACGGGGGACAGACGTTTTTTCACCTTAATGCATAGGATGCATTAGGTGAAAAAACAGGAGGGCTTACAACCCCTTTGTATGTAGTAAATAAGTACCGCCATAGTCCCCTATCGTCCATACAATACATTCCACTATTTCATGGGATGAGGTGCGACTAACCTGTATTAAGATTCAACCAAGCAGATCCCACTCTCTCTCTCCCCTTTTCACATACATATACCAGTGTTTCAATACACTATAAGGGGCTCTGCCTGGTTTAACATTTTTATATATCAATTCAACATATTTAATTATTATTTTGAATGATGTTTTTTTTTAAATAATGTTCTTCATTGTTTAGGCCTATATATACTGTATGTTTTCTTGAATGTAATTTGTCCTGGTATTTACCAATCTATATCGTCCTTGTATCCTCAGGTCTGTGTTCTTTTGTTCGGACCTTTTCTTTTTCTCCCTTGTTTTTGGGTCTAGTGTTATGGCTAATTTTTGTGGTTCAGCATGGGAGGGGTTTATGTTCAAAATACAAGCAAGTCAAAACTCTGCTGACATCACTGCACCCGAACTTGATAGAGCATTTTCTAGACTCCAGCGATTATTGGAGAAGAAGGTCAGGGTTTTTTGGCATAAACAATACTTTGTAAAATATTGTGATAATCAAATAGTTCCCTGGGGTTTACGAGTACAAATCTTCCCCAATCTGAGGAAGGTTGAGGACTCTGTTAAAGCCAAATGGGAACATAACCTGCAAAGTTGCTCATTTGAGATGATGCATATCCTATGCGATCAGTATGACAGTGAAATTGTAGAGCTTGAGATTCAAATCAATGCATGGTATACAGAATTAATTATTTCTGCTTCTAATCCGCTGTTTATAGATCGGGAAAAAAACCTCAAGGAACATCTAGAGGAATATACAGCAGATTTGATCAATATAAAGGAGGGTAAATTCTTAAGAGATAAAGCATCCTACGATAACAAATATGCGTATAAATGGAATCAATCCAATCCTAATAGACCTACCTATCCCTCTGAAAGTGATGGACCCACCAATGTCATTGTACCTAACATATCCTCTGTTTCCTCTACAGTCTCCAGTCAGTCAACCGTTTACAGGGATCTTTCTTATGATCGACTCCCCAAAAAACGGAAAAGTGATCGGAAATCAACCTCGTCTGACTCACTGACGCGCATCGGGTCTACCATCACTAAGCGTCCATCATTAAATGCATCCACTTTGGACACTTTTCGGACATCAACTTTTGCCCGTACTATGCAACTTGACAATCCGCAAACACTGAACCCCACACCTGCGCACTCCTCTCGGGCTTCAACACCTGCTCTTGCGTTCGCTTTATCACCCAACAATATCACAGGTAGACGGGTAAGTGAACCAAGCCTTTCTTCACTATATCCTCAAAGTATGACCAATACAGACCCAAGAATAGCTCCTATTTTTTTTAGTGAAACCAGTGGACAATTTGTCCACATCCCTGATGCAACCGACGAAGATCGGCCAACAGCCGTAAACCCTGATCTAGAGGTTATCAATCTATCGTCTACTCCACTTGGTAAGCATGAGATTGAGGTCCTTCAATTAGGCCTCACCTTCTGCCCTCAAGTTGGAGGTGATAGATTTCAGATGATTAAAGATGTTCACTTGTTCGCACGAAAACTTATTTTTAAAGTGATGTTTGATAAACAATCCTTTGAACAATTAAAAGAAGATGCTGATGAAATTCAAGCCATCGAAACACTAATGGAGCTCTGGGAGGAGGGGCACATTGATGATGATTCGTCGTCATTTGTGTCATGCTCCTCAGGTATCTGTGCCCCAGAGGTATCTTTTCCACCACCAATATCATATAAACCTAAATGCCCAAACTTTCCTCTCTTAAACAAAAATCCCAGTATCTGGTCCTTTGTACAACAACCAACCAAAGAAATTGATAAACTAGACATGACAGCCGATACTAGATTAAACAATCTCACCTATAACCAATGTCAAGCTCTTAAAAGACTGCAGAACAACCATTCTATTATAATAAAAAAAAAACTCTGATAAAGGGGGAAATGTGGTGGTTATGGATGTATCTGACTATGAAAACATGTGTAAAAAAATTCTGGATAATGCAGATTGGTACTCCCCTATTTCGCAATCTGTACTGTCTTCCTTCACTAAAGAATTTCAGTCAATCATTACTCAGGCTTACCACAAGGCCATCATTAACAAGGACACTTGGAATTTCTTGAATGTACAGGCACCAAAGATTCCAACTATGTATGCCTTACCAAAAATCCATAAATCTGTAACCTGCCCACCCGGTAGACCCATTGTCTCCGGTTGTGCGGGCCTGACCGAGAGCGCTAGTGCACTAGTGGACAATTACCTCCATCCACACGTAACATCGCTTACCTCCTATATTAAAGATACTATCGATCTGTTACAGACTATTGAAGGAATCACAGTACCCCCCTATACATGGCTTGTGGCTATAGATATTGAGAGTTTATATAATGCCATACCCCATGAAAAGGGTTTAGAAACCATTGGAACTATCCTTAGGCATAGAAGAGATCATGCCCACATATACAATCAATTTATTTTGAATCTGCTGAGATTTATTCTGACGAGAAAGATTTTTCTTTTTGGACTCTCCCACTACCTCCAGGTGCAGGGGGTTGCGATGGGGACTAAATGTGCCCCATCGTATGCCAACCTGTACCTGGGGGTGGGAGAAGGAACTTTTTTCTAGTGAGGATCCGTCGATGTGCCTGGGCCATGTCATCTCGTGGTACAGGTACATCGACGATGTCCTACTATTATGGTCAGGTACCAGACTAGAACTTGAATAATTTATGAGTGGCTTAAGGAGGAATTCGTACAATTTGAAATTCACTATGGAATGTAGCCAGGAGAGCATTAATTTTCTGGATCTGAAAATTTCCATTGGTCCGGATGGAACGGTGTTCTCCTCTCTATATCGTAAACCTTCCTCAGGAAACACTATTCTCCACGCCTCAAGTGGCCACCCTCTCTCTCTGGTCAAGAGTATACCCTACAGCCAGTATATAAGACTAAAACTAAATTTGTCCATATAAAACTAAATTGTGCCTTGAGCAAGGATTACAAATTAGCTGCTAAAGATTTGTACCTTTGCCTCAGAAAGAGGGGATACAGTCACAAAAATCTTAAAAAAAAGAATACAATAGAACAGCTCAAATTGAGGACAAAGATTTAATCTTTCCAAATAGGAAAAAGAGCACTTTACAACCCACACGTATCCTTACCCAATATTCGACTGATCACTGGCAATTCAAGACCATTCTGGGACGGTATTGGCCCTTACTTTTGGCGGATAATACAGTGCGCAAATTTATTAAGGATCGTCCGGAAATCACGTATCGACAAGCACCTTCACTGAGGGACAAGCTTGTTCAGAGTCACTTTGATCCTAAAGATGACCTGCCAAAACCTGTCTCTGGTACCTATCCCTGTAAAAAATGCAATGTGCCCATATATACTTTATGGCCCCACCACTCTACTGCCTAATGGACACACACACACAGTGTCAGGTACCATGTTACATGCCAGACAATTGGTGTAATATACTTGGCTAAGTGCCTCTGCGGGTGTATCTATGTAGGAAAAACTAAAAGGCCTTTTCATATACGAATTGCTGATCACATAGTACCCATATGCAAAAAGCAAATGACTACTGCCATTAGTCGACATATGGGTAAGGAACACAATTTTGAATTGTCAATGATTCAGTTCGCAGCTCTTGAGCATGTACCCCAACATGCAAGAGGTGGCGATATTGATCGTACCTTACTCCAATTGGAAACAAAATGGATCCAATCTTTAACCCAGGGTTCAATGAATACATCAGTTATAAATCATTTCTTTAGTGACATTCCACTCTGGGTATTGGAAGCTATACTTAGATATTTATATACCTGTCTGTCAGTTTGGCTATATATTATTATTGGACTATTTTCCCCACTCTTTGAAGAGATATGGATATTGCTCGTTTGATGCTCCAACCATGAATCCACCAACGTCTTGCTATATCCATTCCCTCTCTCTCTTTTAATCTCCCACCCCCTTTCCCCCTCCCCCCTTCTTTTCTGTTTCCCTATGTTTTTGTTATCCGTGTGTCTTTATTTGTTCGTTGCTTGTTATATAGGTTCTTTACCACTGAAATATGATGTTTCCCTTTCTGGACACTCTGTTATGCCTTAATATAATTTTGTATGTTTATGACATCATGTTATTTATATTATGATTATAATATGTAATGAACTGTATCCATTGT
The DNA here is from genome assembly GCA_029574335.1 of Rana kukunoris. NCBI lineage: Eukaryota > Metazoa > Chordata > Amphibia > Anura > Ranidae > Rana > Rana kukunoris. The sequence goes on from CM056052.1 coordinate 348,143,399, forward strand.
GATGCATGGTATTTGATGGACCCTTTTTTGTGCAGCTGCATGTCTGAATTATTATTTTTATCTTTCCTCCTTCCTCGTTCCATTGTGGCTGGGGGACGCCTGACCTGTCACCAGTGAGATTCATGATACACTGTATGTTTATGACATCATGTTATTTATATTATGATTATAATATGTAATGAACTGTATCCATTGTGATGTATGGTATTTGATCGACCCTTTTTTGTGCAGCTGCATGTCTGAATTATTATTTTCATCTTTCCTCCTTCCTCGTTCCATTGTGGCTGGAGGACGCCTGACCTGTCACCAGTGAGATACATGATACACTGACCTGTAGAGGCAATTTCCTCCTCACAGATCCTCTGTGCGATCTGGCCACCCCTCTAGTTTTTAACTTGAATTAGTTTCTGTTAATAACTATCCCTCTTCCCCTTATCCTATGCGCCAGCTGTTGGGTTACTGTGCCTCTTTGTATGGACACCCAAGGGCTTGTTTACATCCTTAGCCCGTCTGTCACTATGCCTTTGCCGTACGGCACCTCTTCACACCCTCCCCTCCATCTGATGGGTTGTTACATGCCTCACCCATTGGCTCAGGATGCTGCTGTATCCGCCCCATGGGTGTGGACCCCGCGCTTCTGAACCTGCCAGCGATCACATGTTCAGTGGTGAAATGGTCCCCATCTCCCACCGTAGATCGCGGGGCTTTATGGGTAATGTAGGCATTGCTAGCAGTATCCGTCGGCTTATGTGCTTTGACACTTATTTGTCCTCACACGCCCGATGACGTCACACGCTCGGACGTGCGGGAGAGGAGGGATATTTAAACGGACACCAGTGATCCTTTTTCCTTATAGTGCATTTGCAAAGAGAGTCTTGTTATGACACCGTGACGACAGGTAATCCCCACTGTGCTATTATGCCTCGCTGCTCCCTGGATGTGAACTCAGTACACTTGTTGCTCAGTTCACTAAAACCTCATGTGATTGATACAATCTTTTGTGACGCTCTATGTTGAGCTATTCAGTTATTGATACATTTTCTCTTGTTTCTTCTCTTTTGTTTCCCTTTCTATACTCATAGAACCAGAGAGTGCAACTTGACACTACTCTCCCCCTGGATGTTGTTAGCATCAATAGGGTGAACTCTTGTGGCCGCTCCCAGCATTGCACCTATACATTTATAAAAAAAAAAATCGCCTTTTCCCTCCCCCCCCCATTTCCTTTTCCCGCCCCCCCCCCCCTCCTCGCTTCTCCCTTCCCCTCCCTCAGCCTCCAGGTTGAGACATCCATCTCGGTGTCAGCCCAATTCAGACATGCGTCTGCACAATTGTATCTTTATCTTGTTTTATTAAATATGTTATTTGTAACATGGACATTTTCTATTGAAAGAGCTGAATTTAAAGTCTGGGTCCCAACCTAGCCCTGAGGAAGCCTGTCTATAGGCGAAATATATTAGGCCGAATATCACCAGGGTTGTGACCGCTCGCAACACGCACTTTATACACAATCGGGATTCACAGCTACCTGGTTTTAATGTCAATTTGATTCTCTGTACTTGTTACAAGGTGTATTATGTATAATGTTATGTGTTTAAATATTTTAATAAATTATTAAAAATTATTTTTGTATGTAGTAAATAAGCACCGCCATAGGCCCCTATCGTCCATACAATACAACCCCTTTAAGGACACAGCGGCCGGCTTCCAGGCCTACTCCTTAACAACCAGCTATTGTTACAGACGTCGGTGGTCACTGGATCCAAAAATTTGCAACTGAACCTTATCTGTAAGTGAGTAACAAAAGAAAAAAAAAAGAAAAACAAACAAAAAAAAAGTTCTTGTAAAAGGTGTCTGCTGTAGAGTATACAATACAATTTCTCATGACATACCAATGACTGTGGCAACAAACTCCTGGCTTTAGTCCATCTTGCAATAATAAAGCAAGAAATGGCAAGAATGACAAGAAAACAAACAGTAACTCCAATTATGATTAGTTTAGCCTGATGTGATATACCTAAAAACAAAAAACAAAAACACAAATGAATAATCAAATCACATTTTAAAGCTATTCTTTGAACGCTAAACATTCTCTGGTTTTTCAAGTCAGCTGGCTTCATACTTCTTGGGGGCTTCTGTAGGTTGCAAAAATATAGACCTGTAGACAGCAAATGTTTGTCACTTTGCTTCCGAGCCTACAGCGTTTATTTGTTCCTAGTAGTGTTGTTTACTGCGATTTGACCTATAATAAACTGTGTTCATCAGGCTGTCAACTTGTAGAACCTGGTCAACTTAAAAGTCATACTCCAGACATGCCAGACAACCACACAATACAGTTGTGTTTATAAGTTTACATACCATGGCAGAACTTATGATTACTTGGTAATTTTTCAGAGAATATGAATGATAAACACAAAAACTTTAATTTCACTCCTGGTTAGTGTTTGGCAGAAGCCGTTTATTAAATATTTACTCTTTTTAAATCAGAGTCACAACAGAAACTACCCAAATGATCCTGATCAAAGGTTTATATACCCTGGTGATTTTGGCCTGATAACATGCATACAAGTTGACACAAAGGGGTTTGAATTGCTATTAAGGTAACCATCCTCACCTGTGATCTGTTTGTTTGTAATTAGTGTGTGTATAAAGGGTCAATGAGTTTCTGGACTCCTGACAGACCCTTGCATCTTTCAACTAGTGCTGCACTGATGTTTCTGGATTATGAGTCATGGGGAAAGCAAAAGAATTGTCAAAAATTCTGCGGGAAAAGGTTGAACTATATAAAACAGGAAAGGGATATAAAAATATATCCAAGGAATTAAGAATGCCAATCAGCAGCATTCAAACTTTAATCAAGAAGTGGAAAATGAGGGGTTCTGTTGAAACAAACCATGGTCAGGTAGACCAACTAACATTTCAGCCAAAACTGCCTGGAAAATTGTTCGGGATGCAAAGAAAAACCCACCAATAACTTCAGGTGAAATCCAGGACTCGCTGAAAACATGTGGTGTGACTGTTTCAAGATTCATAATAAGGAGACACTTAAAGAAAGATGGGCTGCATGGTCGTGTGGCTAGAAGAAAGACATTTCTACACAAATGCCACAAAGTATCCCACTTACAATACGCAAATACCAAAATATGGCTTTTTGGCCACAACCATAAACGCTTCATTTGGAGACGAGTCAACCAGGCCTATGATGAAAAGGTACACCATTCCTACTGTGAAACATGGAGGTGGATTACTAATGTTTTGGGGATGTGAGAGCTGCAAAGGCACAGGAAATTTGGTCAAAATTGTTGGCAAGATGAATGCAGTATTTGGTGTAAAACGGTGTTCAAACCACAAATGTGAGCCATCGCCACGATCGTTAAGGCCCGTACACACGATCGGATATTCCGCCAATAATTGTGTAATGGAGGTGTTTTGTGGGATAAGACAACCGTCTGTATGCTCCATCGGACAATTGTTGTCGGAATTTCCGACAACAAATGTTGGATAGCCATGCTCTCAAATTGTCCGACAACAAATGTGTTCCGTCGGATTATCCGATCGTGTGTACACAAATCCGTCAGACTAAAATCCAAAGTACACATGCTTCAAACCAATGCTAACCATAAGACAAAATTAGCACAAGTTGTCCAAAGGGTGGAGCTAAAGAGCAGGAAAAAACAGGTAGTTTCGTGAACGTTGGCTGAAAAAGCTGTATGCAGAACAAGTTCATGGCCAACGCCCTCCAGGCAAAAATCCACGGATTTGTCAGATGGAAATCCGATCGTGTGTATGAGGCTTTAGAGCAGGGCTGCCCAACCTTTTAAAGAGCGAGGGCCACTTAACTAACTTTGCAACCAGTCGAGGGCCACAATGAGCGGAGCGGGCAGATGACAGGTCACGTTTATGCTATGGCCCTCCGTTCCACCCAGACAAAAGGGTACGAACTCCCTTCTGTTTTTCGGATTGGAGGTAGGTGGGCGTAAACAGACATCTGTCGCTCTATACAGGTGAATTGAGGGTCCCATTTGGTCAGGCTGATTGTGTGAAAAGGGCCCAAGACTGCTTTCACACTGATGTTCTGTGGTTTGCTCGTAGCATAGTGCACCTGTGTCTATCCTGCGGGTTTGCTAAACTTTGCCATAGACTCCGCCTGTGGCAAAAGCCGGCACTGTAGAGGAAGAATCGGCTTATGGGGCTCTGCTCCGCAGCCACTTTCTTCCTCTACCACCAGCTTCATTCACAACACTGATGCTGTGGTATGGCGGGTCGGCAACATGCGATCTGGGCTTACCAAACCCACCATTTCAGAGCAGGAGGTCGCGGGCCACATCAGAGGGCTTCGCGGGCCACGTGTGGCCCCCGGGCCACTGGTTGGCCACCCCTGCTTTAGAGTAAGAGCAATAATTCTAGCCAAGACCTCCTCTGTAACTAAAAACTGACAAACTGTAGACATTTTTAAACGGCGCCAATGAAGAGTTTTAAGTGTCAAAGTTTGTCGTCATTCCACGAGCAGGTGTAATTTTGAAGCGTGACATGTTGGGTATCAATTTACTTGGCAGAACGTTAACTTTCACAATATAGAAAAAAATTAGGCTAACTTTACTGTTGTCTTATTTTTTAAATAAAAAAAATGTATTTTCCCCTAAAAAAATTGCGCTTGTAAGACTGCTGTGTAAATACGTTGTGACATAAAGTATTTTAATGACTATCTCCAGGGTGTCCGAGAAAAAATATATATAGTTTGGGGGTTCTAAGTAATTTTCTAGCAAAAAAATGATTTTAATTTGTAAACGACAAATCTCAAAACGAGGCTCGGGGCGGAAGTGGTTAAAATCCTTTACAGGTCATGATTTTAGAATAAACTGAATTTTGTCCCTAGAAATATTACTCTCACACTAGCATGCATGGTGATAATATGTATGGCACAATTGTCAACCTTTTTTGACCCTGCATTGATCTCTGTGCTAAGTAAGAGAGGTTGTCATGTTTGCTTTCTAATTGCTATAACAGCTTTGAGTTTCTTTATTTGCTCATTACTAAGTACTTACATTGGCAAGGGTTATTCAAGTCATGTTAAAGTGACATAGGATGCATTAAAGCGGATGGCCCATTAAAAATGTTTTTTAAAAGCCAGCAGCTACAAATACTGCAGCTGCTGACTTTTAAAAATAGGACACTTACCTGTCCTGGAGTCCAGCGGCGTCCGCAGCAGAGGACGCCCGGTTCCCTACGGCGCATGCGCGAGTCGCACTGCGCCCACCGATTGGCTCCCGCTGTGTGCTGGGAACTCTGGTTCAACCAATTTAACTACGCATGTGCCATAGCTGTGGGATCCTCATGGAAACTGAAAATCCCTTTATTAGGCACCGCTACTACAGCAAATACCACTAAATTCTGGGAGTTGTGCCGAGCAGCTGTCCTTCTGCTTAGGCTGACCATAGATGATCATGGGTTGCAGAAAAAAAAATTGCTGGATTCCCCCATCAACAATCCTTCCCGATCCAGCTGGGAGAACCCATAGTGATTATTGCCAGCGGCTGTAGCTTTAAAAATCCAACCCAAATCGATTGATCAACTCGGGTACAATCAGCCTGCCCATACATGGTTAGAATCCCAGCTGATCCTGCTGAACCGGCCGAGATTTGTACCATCTATGGACAGCTTTATGGAATACAGGAGGTCAGTCGTTCAGCACAGCATTAACCCCCCTGGCGGTATTCCCGAGCGTTACTTTGGGTGTTTTTTTTGTGCCATTATCGGTAACCCCGAGTCACGCTCGGGGTAGCTATGCAGAGCCTGCAGCGCGCGCTGGCTTACCTTGTCCCTGGATCCAGCGATGCCTCCCCGCTGTGTGAGTGAGCGGGTGCTCGCTCGATTCACACAGTGTCCCTGTGTGCCGTCGAACTCCGTTCCCTGCGACGTTACGACGCACGGGGGCGGAGAACAGCGCCAAATTAAAAAAAATAAATAAACACAATACATACAGTATACTGTAATCTTATAGATTACAGTACTGTATGTAAAAAAAACACACCCCCTTGTCCCTAGTGGTCTGCCCAGTGTCCTGCATGTTCTTTTATATAATAAAAACTGTTCTTTCTGCCTGCAAAATGTAGATTGTCCATAGCAACCAAAAGTGTCCCTTTATGTCAAAAGTGATTTTAGAGCAGCTAGAAAACAGCGATAATAAATTATAATCAAAAGTTCACAATCTGCTTTTGATGAAAGTAGATTAATCCCAGAAAGACTATCTTCTGGGATCCATTCTATCAGTAAATACACAAATAAATAAAGGGGTACATCAAGACAAAAATAATGTACAAGTTAAAGTCTCTGATAAAGGGTGCTTTCTTAGTGGCCCTCTGAAGACGTGAGCCTATCACGAAACGCGTCAGGGCGTGGCTACGCGGCGCATCGCCCACACAGGTGAAGCTGTACCCGGGTCTTACCAGCTGAGTATTGCCGTGAATACAACCAACCCGCTGAGTAAGCTGAAGGCTTTTACTGTTAATGTGCACTTTATTATTTGAAACCTTGTAAGCATAACTTTGTTGCGGGGGATTTCTTTTACAAACAAATACAGTTTTACACTATGTTCTGCCTCTCTCTCTCACTTACATGAACTCTCACACTGCATGCATGCACCCATGACTGTGAACCAGTATACTCTGGAAGGAGTCTAACTGACGCTGTGTTGGAGCCAGGAGGAGAGTGACGGATGGATTCTTGATTTCAAGGAGATTTCTAAGGCTTTACATATCACCTGGATCTGGTGAGTAGAATACCTAAGTGGATCACGTTTAAAGCACTGTCTGGATACACCTGGAGGGACCGTTTAGAAACCAAGAACGCACCCTTTATCAGGGTGGAATGGATCCCAGAAGATAGTCTTTCTGGGATTAATCTACTTTCATTAAAAGCAGATTGTGAACTTTTGGTTCAGGTGAATCCTAGCATTCATATTCAGCGCTGTTAATGTTTCTATGAGACATACTTTTTTACAAACCCTATATTTTATTATAATAGCTGCTTTTATCTGCGTATATATGTTATATAGCTTGTATTAAACTTACTATATCCATTGAGCGCTCGGATCAGTTGTATCTAAGGACTCTTTCTGATATTTTTTTACAATAAATTATAATCACTTGCAGAATTGAGCGATAGCGATTTGTGGGGAAATTTGTCATAAAAAAATAAATAAAATAATGGCAGCGACAATTCTGCAACTGAGCAAATTTCAGTGATTTTGAGTTGATTACATTATTGAATAATTTTTATTATAATTATATTATTATTTGTTATAATTATTTATAATTACTTATTATATTATAATTTTGTTTTAAAAAAAAGGTCATACCCGGGATGCCTATTAGACTCTTGTTTGGTCAGATTTAAGTGAGTTATCCCTAAGAATTACAGGCCTACAGTATAAAACACCAAATTTCCTTGCAAAGAATGGTACCGCTTTCAGCACCTAAAATCTGAAAGAATCATACCGCCAGGGAGGTTAAGAGAGCATTTTGCATTCTCTCAAAGATTGCAAAGTGTTCATTGATATTGGGTGAGGTAGGGGTGTAACAACCTCCACCTTGTCCTATTAGAGAACATTTGGCATTCACTGAGAAAATGCAAAGTGTTCTCTGAATTGTGCCTGTGCCAAGCAAGTGACCTTCTGTGTTTACTAAGCAGCCGGAAGTAGCTGGGCAAGGGATCCGCAGTGCCTACTACAGTGATTAACAGCTTTCACGGGGATCAGCCAGAGATGGCACATGATTACTTTCACAAGGAATAGCACGGCAACAGGCATTTCTGCAACACAAGCTGTGTGAATGGGTCCTGAGTGAATAAAAGGCAATTATTAACGCATTGCAGAATGCTATATTAAAGAAAAGAAAAATCACATGACCAAAGGGATCTTATCAGTATAACACAAACATAGCTTACCCTTTTCATCAGAAAAACACATTTCCTTGGATCTCTCCATTATCATCCCAGCAAAAAAAGATGATACACCTTCTGCAGAAAAACAGTAAGTCTCAAGATCCGAAATAGAAAATGTAACTTTACATGCTAAACTGTCACAATCTGTTGCCATCTGCAAAGAAAAAGAAGAAAAATGCACTGAGGAGAGCTTACTGAGTATGCAGCTTTGTTCTTGTTAGATCCTTGCCCATGTTCCTGCTTAAGCTAGAGCCATGGCCTCTGCCCCAGGTTTTGTGTTCTATGGAGCAACCTTTGTATGCAGGAGTTAGAACTATGTATCCTTACGCTGTGTGCATCAATAGAAACACACAGCCCCGTAGCATTGGAAGGCAGTCTCCTTATCCTACCCCCTCTAAGCTAACTAACTCAACTCAACTGCACAGTTCACTGTTACCTTTTGTGAAGATCAAAGGTTCAGGGAAGAAGCACTGAGACAGCAAGAGCCAGCAGCATTGAAAGTTGTAGATTAAAAGTGCTGTGGTATAAGAATTTTAACAAATAGTTTACTGGGAAATGTCTATTTTATTGTGCTCAATGTACTAAGCTAAAAAATGCTAATGAGTTGAATACTACTTTCAAACAAAACATTTCCAGTATATGTTTTTTCTCATTTACTCAGATATACTGTATATAAAATATAATCCTGCATAACCTCAGTCAATCTTGGTCAATCTATAGACGTGGCTAAATATAGCTACTGTTTTCTTGTGAAAAAAAAATATAGCTACCATAGTTACCGCTGTTACTTTTTTAAATACAAAACAGTTGAAATCAGGAATAGGATTGTTCAAGCTATCCCCAGAAATAAAGCATTTTGTATACACTATATTACCTAAAAGTATTGGGAGACCTGCCTTTACACGCACATGAACTTTAATAGCGTCTTAGTCCGTAGGGTTCAATATTGAGTTGGCCCACCCTTTGCAGCTTTAACAGCTTCAACTCTTCTGGGAAGGATATCTACAAGGTTTAGAAATGTGTCTATGGGAATGTTTGACCATTATTCCAGAAGCACATTTGATGTTAAAGAGGAGGTTCACCCTAAATATAATCTTTCCCATGTGATCCAGCATACTGGCGTCAGCACCAGTATGCAGGTTTTTTTTTGCCCCACTTACTGTGTAATCTTTAATTTGGTTTTATTTTCCCCACGGTGGATGGCGACACTATAGCCCGTCACTGCTTCCGAAAATACCCGATTTAGGACTCGGGTATTTCCGGCGCTATGCGGCGCCTGCGCACAGACCTAGGAGCTGACTGCGCAGGCGCCGTATTTCTCCGAGTCCTATGGTTATGGCGCGTCACGCCCGCCGAAATAGGACTTGGAGAAATACGGCGCCTGCGCAGCCAGCTCCTAGCTCTGTGCGCAGGCGCCGCATAGTGCCGGTAATACCCGAGTCCTAAATCGGATATTTTCAGAAGCCGTGACGGAATATAGCGGCGCCATCCACCGCGGGGGAAATAAAACCAAATTAAAGATTACACAGTAAGTGGGGCAAAAAAACCCCAGCATACTGGAGCCGACACCAGTATGCTGGATCACATGGGAAAGATTATATTTAGGGTGAACTCCCGCTTTAAGTGCTAATCTAACCTCAAACTATACTATTACAATGAATATTGTTATTTTTGTATTGTTCTATTGTCTAAATGCTGCAGCCATCCTTATTGCAAACGGCATTCTCACATCAAAAAAATAAAAAATAATGGCCTACCTTACTATTATTTCCATAGTATACTTTGTAATTAAGAGTTTCAAGTTCTATTTCATGAATAGAGGGTACTTTCGGGTGAGTAATCTCAATCTCAACGATCTCTTCTCTCTTGAGTACTTTCAACTCTGGAGGACCAATAATTCCTAAAAAGACCACATTATAATAACCTTATTCAAAGTAGACACCATATGTAGTACACAGGGTTCCTACCCACTAGAAGCAACTATGTTAGTGTATGTAAACTCAACATTTCATATTCCTGATATGTGCCTGTTGTACTATGTACTTGTATGAAAAAAAAAAAAAAGCTGTTCTCTTTGTATTGCTTCCTTTGGGTTGTCCTTAGGGTTATCCCGATACTGATACTAGTATCGGTGCCGATCCCGAGCATTTGTGCGAGTACTTGTACTCGCACAAATGTTCCCGATGCCAGATCTGATGCCTGGAATCGGAAGTCGGCGGACGAAAGAGGGCTGCCTGTCAATCTATCAGTGCCACCTATCAGCGCCCATTAGTCAAATGATCACATGACATTAAAAAAACGAATCGGCGAGTACTTGAATAAAAGTAACAGTACTTGTACTCTGTCTTAAAAAAGTGGCATCAGGACAACCTTAGTGTGAATACCCAGCGTTCATGCCAGTCCCTCTGCTTTCTTAACCACTTAAGGACCCCCGCACGCACATATACGGCCACAGAATGGCACGTACAGGCACAAGGGCGTAAATTTACGTCCCCGCCTAAGTGCGGTTCGGGGGTCCCCCTGGCTCCGGGAGCGATCCGGGACGAGCGGGCGGATGTCGGCGTTTACCCGCCCCCCCCCCCCCCCCCCGCGATCGCTCCCAGCCAATGCGCGCGCTCCCAGTCTCCTGTCACTTCCTCCTCCTGTGTAAACACAGGAAGGGGGAAGTGATGTAATCTCCCATCGCAGCGGTATTTCCAACCGCTGCGATGGGAGAAACACCTAACAGTAAGTGTGCACCAACATTACACTGACACACACTCACATAGGCATACTTAACCCCTTGCAATCTGCCCCCCCACCCCCCCTGTCACAGTGTCACTGAATGCAGTGATCTAATCACTGCATTTAGTGTCAGTGTGACAGGCAGTGTAAATTCAGTTAGTGTTAGGTGCAGGATAGCCCCCCCACCCCCCCTAATAAAGTTTTAACCCCCTGATCACCGCCCTAGTTAACCCTTTCACTCCCTATTGCCAGCGTCACTAAGCGATCATTTTTCTGATCGCTGTATTAGTGTCGCTGTTCCCGCTAGGTAGCTATTTTTTTTTTTTTTTTATCACAATTTTTTTTTTTTACTAAAGACATGTGGCTAAATAAATTTTGGCCTAAATGTTTGACTAAAATTTAGTTTATTTGATTTTTTTTTTAACAAAAAGTAAAAAATAGTGTTTTTTTTTCAAAAATGTCGCTCTATTTTTGTATATAGCGCAAAAATTAAAAATCGCAGAGGTGATCAAATACCACCAAAAGAAAGCTCTATTTGTGGGAAGAAAAGGACGCAAATTTTGTTTGGGAGCCACGTCGCACGACCGCGCAATTGTCAGTTAAAGCGACGCAGTGCCGAATCGCAAAAACACCTTGGGTCATTTACCAGCGTATTGGTCCGGGTCTTAAGTGGTTAATAAAAACTGACCTCCCCAACTCTCTATGCAGCAGAGAACAGAGGGAAAGTGATCACTTTTAATAAATAGGGGGGAAAAGGTATTTATAATGTATATACACAAATGTGTTGCCTTTAATTTCTGTTTTAAAAGACTATGTTATTTTACAAAATAAGGGTTTACAATCACTTTAACCCTAACCTGATTGAAAGTTATACTAAAGTTACCATGGCTACCTTTAATAATTTCCATCACTGCAAGTAATAACCCAGGTAGCCCTATTTTTACATTTTTACACCCTCTGCAGCCTTTTGGTATGACAGGTGGGGGGCAGTGTGACAGGTCAGCATTGTTATAGTAAGACACATTCATCCGGCTAGCAGTTCTCTTCCCGAGTGTCAGTGTATATAGTGGAGGGGGATGGGAGGGGGCTATCGGAAGCTCTGTGATGTTCCATTCAGAATACCGGCTAGCAGTTCACTTCCTGAGTGTCAGTGTATACAGTGGAGAGGGGAGGGGCCTCTGACCCGGACAGGCACCACAAATGGGTCGCTCTACTTGTACAATCTTGCAGATACCTGCTCAGCTCAGAGGCCCTTTCCTTTTCCACTGTATACACTCCGGAAGAGAACTGCTAGCCGTTATTATAAATCGGACATCCCGTGGACATCACAGAGCTTATGATCACCCCTCCCCCCCCCCCCCCCCCACTGTATAGCTGCCAGCCAGAGGTACAGAGGGAGATGCTGGGCCTTGGCCCCCCCCCCCGGGCTAACGTGATTAGCTGTGTCCAATCACAGCTGATCACACGTAAACAAGTATATGCCGGTTATTGGTTTGCCTCACACTGACAGAGTGTGAGGAGAGGAGAGACAATCAGCAGCATTTCCTCACAGGGGAGACCTGTACAGATAATTAGGGCACTGATCAGTGCAGCCCCAACAGTGCCTATCAGTGTTGCAAGTCAGTGCTGCCATTCAGTGCCTGCTCATCAGTGCCGTCTATCATTGCCCACAAGTGTCGCCTATCAGTGCTCATTAGTGCTTCATATCAGTGCCGCCTATCAGTTCCCATCAGTGCTGCATATTGGTGTTCTTTAGTGCCGTCTTATAAGTCCCAAAAAACCCAGTGCTGATTAAATGCCACAAAAAGAAAGCTCCATTTGTGTTCTAAAAAAAAAGATAACAAATTTAATTTGGGTACAGTGTTGCATGACTTTGCAATTGTCATTAAGACAGCACTGGAAGCTGAAAATTTCCCTGGGCAGGAAGGGGGTAAAAGTGCCCAGTATTGAAGCGGTTAAACTTCTCCACAACTTCATCCCTGACCTGTCTGGTGTGTTCCTTAGCCTTCATGATGCTGTTTTTTAACTAAGGTTCTCTAACAAACCTCTGAGGGCTTCACAGACAACTGTATTTATACTGAGATTAAATCACACAAAGTTGGACTCCATTTACTAATTAGGTGACTTCTGAAGGCAATTGGTTCCACTAGATCAGGGGTGGGGAACCTGCGGCCCTCCCCGTGCCGCTCAGTGTGTGTCCGCATAGCTGTCAGAAGGAGCCGATGTTTACCTTGTAGTTCCGGCTCCTTCTGACAGTGTGAGTCACAGGCGGAGTGCATTCAATATCACTCCGCCTGTGAGAGAAGGCGCCGTACAGATGAAGCAGCGGCTTTCTCTCTACTACAGCCGCTGCTTTCTCTGTACGGCACCTTCTCTCACAGGCGGAGTGCATTTGATATCACTCCGACTGTGCACACTGGGATCAATAAATGTCCACAGTGACGCCGCAGCCCGCCCACGGAGCCCAGGCCTCAGAAGCACCACAGAGCCCAGCAGCACCACAGAGCCCAGCACCACAGAGCCCAGCACCACAGAGCCCAGCACCACTGGAACCAGGGATTGAGGTGAGGGATTGCATTGTGCTTTTTGGGGGGTGAGGGAATGCAGATTGTGTTTTGGGGATTGGGGGAATCACATTGTGGGGATTGTGTTTTTGTATCTACCATGACACAAAAACTTATACGTCTGGCATGCATTTTTTTCCAGGACTGATTTGCATTCCCAGTCAGGACCAACTCAGAGGATAGTCAGTGCCAGGAAGGCGAAAGTGTTAACACACACTGGATAGTTAGTTATTAAAACTATAAAAAGTGGCGTGCGATCATATAAATGGCGACTATTATACAAAAAAAAATGTTTTGACCAAATATAACAGGCTAATTTTGAGGTTGATCATTTTGATCCGAATGATGTTACAAAAATCCAAATGGCCCTTGGCAGAAAAAAGGTTCTCCACCCCTGCACTAGATGTTAGTTAGGGGTATCAGATTAAAGGGGGCTGAACACAAATGCACTCCACACTTTTCAGATATTTATTTGTAAAAAATAAAAACGAGAACCATTTATAATTTTTCTTCTACTTCACAATTATGTGCCACTTTGTGTCGGTCTATCACATAAAATCTAAATAAAATATATTTAAGTTTATGGTTGTAACATGACAAAATGTGGAAAATTTCAAGTGGTATGAATACTTTTTTAAGGCACTGTATGTGTCAAATCAGTGTATTTATTTTTTATTGCATTTAAAATGGGTTGTAAAGCTTTGTGTTTTTTTACTTTTTCGAATAAAAAAAAAAGACAACAGTAAAGTTGGTCCAATTTTTTCATACATTGTGAAAGATAATGTTACATGGAATAAATGGATTATCAACATGTCATGCTTCAAAACTGCGCCCGCTCATGAAATGGCGACAAACTTTGACCCTTGAAAAACTCATAGGCAACGTTTAAAAATGTCTACAGGTAGACATTGGTGCCTGACTTTTCTGTAAATATCTCCTAAACCTTTTAGGTGTGGGAGACATTTGTTGCACCTACAGGTAATCTAGGCATACCATCAGGTTAAAGTGGGTTAAAGGTGTTTACAACCACCTTAAAGGGGCTGTTAAGGTTTCTTTTTTTATTTTATTTTAACAAACATACCACTCTAACCTCCACTGTGCAGTTCGTTGCGCACAGAGTTGCCCTGATCCTCGTCTTCTAGAATCCCTCGGTGGCTGTCTCAGCTTCTCCCCACAAGAGCAAACCTCCCTCTGGGAAGCGCTGTCTCAAGGGGGTTAGATTGCGGGCGCGCTACCGTGTGATACAGTCGGCGACCATAGGGCATTTGGGCATCCTCTACCGTCCCTTGGAGAGTGTTTTTTAATTTTTATGTTGTATCATACACTGTGCTTATTGTGTTGTTCCCTTCCTCATTCTCTCTTGTTACACTTGGTGCACTTCTGTCCCCGGTGATATTTATTTGTATATATGTATAAAAAGTTATACTTGCTGCTGTGTACATACACCTTGATTGTCGAGGACTACCTGTTAACAAGTATCAACCGAATCTTGCTCGATCCATTTAATACAATTTCTTCCTGTCCCACTTCCTCCTTCCGCCAAGGGGCTGGTTAGGCGATTAAGCTTAATAAAAACGTGGATTTGTGTATATGTGACATATACTCCTGCGCTGATTATCTCAAAACCATAAACATATATATAATATATAAAAACAAATGTCCATGAACACCAGTGTTAATATTAAACCATACAAATAAATTCACATAAATTTAAATCCAGTTGGTGTGTGCTAATGCACCTAAGAACAGTTCTTAATCCTTTTTGTTTATCCAGTGAAAAAAACGTGCTCTGTGCTGTTGAATCAGGTATACTTTCCGTGAATTAGCACCCTTAGTTTGTGTCACCCCCACCTCTAGTAAAGATTACGCTCACCAGATCACATAGGGGACACAGCATATAATATCCTTTGAACAGCAGTTTCTGCACGATCCTTTATCCTGTATATCAGACCCGAATGGCTCACCACCTCTTGAGGCTCCCCCAGAAAGAAAAAAGCCTCTTATGGTGTAGTATATTTAAACAACGTTTTATTATGAAAGTATAAAAGTAAAAAACTCACTCACATTTTGCAATGCCCAGCCGGCATTAGCTAGTCCAGCATTACTGTTTGTGCTACGCGCGGCGTGCGTTCCAAGCCTCGTTTCGGATGCGGTTCAACGGGCGGAAGTTGCAATGTTGACAATGGAGGAGACTATTGGCGGATTCGATATGTGAAAGGGTAATGCACATAGGCCTCTACATGTTTCGCATGCACGCATGCGTCATCAGGATAGCTTCCTGATGACGCATGCGTGCATGCGAAACATGTAGAGGCCTATGTGCATTACCCTTTCACATATCGAATCCGCCAATAGTCTCCTCCATTGTCAACATTGCAACTTCCGCCCGTTGAACCGCATCCGAAACAAAGCTTGGAACGCACGCCGCGCGTAGCACAAACAGTAACGCTGGACTAGCTAATGCCGGCTGGGCATTGCAAAATGTGAGTGAGTTTTTTACTTTTATACTTTCATAATAAAACGTTGTTTAAATATACTACACCATAAGAGGCTTTTTTCTTTCTGGGGGAGCCTCAAGAGGTGGAGAGCCATTCGGGTCTGATATACAGGATAAAGGATCGCGCAGAAACTGCTGTTCAAAGGATATTATATGCTGTGTCCCCTATGTGATCTGGTGAGCGTAATCTTTACTAGAGGTGGGGGTGACACAAACTAAGGGTGCTAATTCACGGAAAGTATACCTGATTCAACAGCACAGAGCACGTTTTTTTCACTGGATAAACAAAAAGGATTAAGAACTGTTCTTAGGTGCATTAGCACACACCAACTGGATTTAAATTTATGTGAATTTATTTGTATGGTTTAATATTAACACTGGTGTTCATGGACATTTGTTTTTATATATTATATATATGTTTATGGTTTTGAGATAATCAGCGCAGGAGTATATGTCACATATACACAAATCCACATTTTCATTTTTTCACTTGTCACAGGTGTTCACATTAACTGCAGCAGATTAGCATATTACACACTTAGTTGCGCCGGTGTTATAACACTTTTTCAGATTAAGCTTAATAGCCTACAGCAGCCCCTCCCTGTAGGTGATCGCATGGGACACATGACAGGTCCCATGCGATCGACTGTCCAATCAGCGGCAGGCCGCGCCACTCGCGCATGCGCAGTGCCGCTCGCGCATGCGCAGTGGGTGCCAGGCCGTGAAGTCGAAGGTGGTCACAGCCGGGTGCCCACAGTTGCGATGAGGACGCCGGCTGGGGAGGGGGAGAGGAGCGGAGTCCCGGTCAGCGCATTGCTGGAACGCTGGAGCAGGTAAGTGTCTGTTTATTAAAAGCCAGCAGCTACACTTTTTGTAGCTGATGACTTTTAATAAACACAAATATTGTCTGGAACACCCCTTTAAGGTGAAAAAACACAAAGCTTTAGAACCCCTTTAACCACTTTCCGCCCAGTCAATAGTAAATTGACATCCGGGAAGTGGTTGTGTAATCCTGACTGGACGTTTGACATCCAGCAGGATTACATGCCGGCGCGCAGCACGGCGATGCAGGGTGTCAGTCTTACACCCTGCATCTCCGATCTCGGTAAAGAGCCTCCGGCGGAGGCTCTTTACAATGTGATCAGCCGTGTCCAATCACGGCAGATCACGATGTAAACAGAAGAGCCGTTGATTGGCTCTTCCTCACTCGCGTCTCACACTCGTTTATCAGCGCAGCCCCCCCTCGGATGCCCACACTGGGCCACCAGGGAAGGGGGCAATAAAAAATAAAAAAAATTAGAATAGATGCCAATCAGTGCCCATAAATGGGCACTGACTAGCAACATGGGCACTGACTGGCCATAATATGGGATTAAAAAAATAAATGCCCAGCAATGCCATCAGTGCCACCCCTCAGTGCCCATCCATGCCCAGTGCCCACCTATCAGTGCCCATCTGTGCCACCCATAAGTGCCCATCAGTGCCTTTCTATGAGTGCCCATCAGTGCCGCATACCAGCGCCGCCTATCAGTGCCCATCAGCGCCACCTATCAGTGTCCATCAGTGCCGCCTTATCAGTGGCCATCAGTGCCGCCTCATCAGTGCCACCTCATCGGTGCCCGTAATCGAAGAAGAAAACTTACTTATTTACAGAAAAGAAGAACAACTTTCTTTTTTTTAGTTGTTGCGCAAAAAATAAAAATTGCAGGTGATCAAATACCACCAAATAAAATCTCTATTTGTGGGAACAAAATGATAAAAAAAAATGTTTGGGTACAGAGTAGCATGATCGTGCAATTGTCATTCAAAGTGCCTGGTATATAAGTGGTTAAATGAAATAATAAAAAAAGTGGCAGAGACCCCTGATAAAAGTGATCACTTTTATCTGAAAGAGGACAGTTCACCGCCATCTGCTGCCATAACCCCGGTATTCTACGTCAAAGTACGTAAGTGGTTAAATAATATGTAAATCCAACATTTTATATTGCTGATAAGTGCCTGCTGTACCATGTACTTTTATGAAAAACTATCATGTTCTCTTTGTATTACTTCCTTTTCTATTAAAAGCTGACCACACTAAGCATGACAGCACAGCATGGTAAGCAGTTCTCTAGCTGTGCTGAGAACTTATCCTGTTCTCTGCCAATGATCAGACTTGTGCTGTCTCCCCTGCACAACCACACACTGTAGAGTTCCATGTACCGCTGCTTCTCTTTCCCTAGCTCTCTGAGCTCTTAAAGCGGATGGTTCACAAATAAAAAAATATTAAAAGCCAGCAGCAACAAATACTGCAGCTGCTGACTTTTAATATTAGGACACTTACCTGTCCTGGAGTCCAGCGCCGTCCGCAGCAGAGGATGAGCGATCGCTCATCACCCTGCTGCTCCCCCCTCCATCCACGGTGAGGGAACCAGGAAGTGAAGCGCTGCGTCTTCACTGCCCGGTTCCCTACGGCGCATGCGCGAGCTGCGCTGTGCCCGCGATTGGCTCCAGCTGTGTGCTGGGAGCCGAGTGTTCCCAGCACACAACGGGCGGGAGACGGGATGTGATGCAATGCCCGTCTTTTGCCCGTGAATGCTGGGCCGGAAGTGGGTGCAGATACATTTGGTACAATTGTGACACCGGAGGGGGGGAGTGTTCGGATCAGCGGATCTTCACTTTAGGGTGGAGATCCGCTTTAATGTAGCTTAGAGTGGAGTTTAGAATGGTATGCGATCAAGGTGTTTATAATGTTTTTTTTAAATCTATACACAAATGTTTTGCCTTCCATGTCTATTTTAATCTGAATGGGTTGGTTAAGAGTCCTTTCACACGGAGCGGACCGTTTTTGTGTCCGCTCCGTGTGTGTCCGTCGGCTCAGCGGGGATCCCCGCTGAGCTGTCTGCGGACAGGGTGGTCCCCACACACTGTGCAGGGAACGCCCTGTCTCTTCTCCGCTCTCCCCTATGGGGAATTGGATGAATACGGACCGTGTGTCCGTATTCATCCGATACGCCGGACGGAAGAAAAATAGGGTTTTCTTCCGTCCGAAAAACCGGATCCAGACGGACGCGGATCTTTGCGGTCGTTAGCGGATGCATCATCCGCTAACGAACACGATCCCATAGGGCCCCATTCTAAGTCCGTTTACAGACTTAGAAAAAGCGGACCGTTCGTCCGCACGTGTGAAAGGGCCCTTACAAAGCGAGGGTTCACATATTTAGCTTAGTTATCCCATGTATTGAAAAGTACAGAGAATACAGACATAGAACCGATCATACAATCTTAAAGTGGATGTAAACCCCCAAATTTTTATTTAAGGCTTGTACCTGATACAGCATAGGATTTCATGTCATCTGTGCCCAGTCTTGCCAAGAAGTTTATCCAGCTCTGAGCAACCCTCTTATCTTCTTTCAGTGATATAAAAATTGACAGACAGAGGAATAACAGTCATTTCTTCCCCCTTGCTGTGAGTGATAGCTTATTTCTTTATCTCATGCACTAGCATGGGAGAGACTTTCCCAGCGTTGTCACCCCCCTTTCTTAGCGTCTCACAGCTATTACTACAGCCTATGTTATGTAGCACATGCGCAGGAGTCACAGGGGGCCGTGAGCGCATTCTGCTTCCTTTGTGTCGCTGTCTGGCCAAAGGGGAGTGTAGAGATGGGTTGGTCTAATGAAATCACAACTCCACCCACTTAGTTTCGGAGCATAGACCCGTCCATGGATTTCCAAAATTTTTAAAAGGAGGCACCCATACATATCCATAAGATGACAAAAGTAAGAGAATCAGTTGAGTGGTGGGTTTACATCCACTTTAATATAAGGATTCATTTGGTTAGATAAGAGCAGGCTGTCAAAATGTCAGGCTGTCAAGTTTAAAACTAAAATTGAAGTAATGGAATATGAAAATTTGAGCAGAGTATAAAACACATTTCAAAGGTTTAATAATCACTTACCTACAGTGTTTACGCTGAACTCCACTTTTGCAGCGCTACTTATTTTAGATCCAACTAAGGCTTTAACTCTAACTTTATAGTTGACTAGAGGATCTGAATCTATCTCATGAGTAAGGTCACAGTAGCGATATGAAATATTCTGGCAAGTCTCAATACCTTTCCAATTCATTTCTCTGAAAAATAAGTTCAAAATAAAAGTGATTATTTTTTTAAAGTAGATATCATTTCTTTCTGAATCCATATTTTCTAAAGTTCCCTGCTTATAGATAGTACTAAAAATAAGAAGTGAATATGAAAAGGTGTAAGTATGGCACTGTTCTGATTGTATCAAGGTGCTATAATTAAATAACATAATCCTGCTTGTTCCGAGTGTAAAAAAAAATCTATATTTTAATCGATTAATCGACTAATTTTGATTAATTATAACGCACATACAGAGCCAACTACTTTTAGCTGATCTCCTTGCAGGCCAATGGGTGTTTATCTTTTGGTGTGCACAAAATAAAATATATAAAGTAGAACTCTGTTGTCCGCTGGAGCAAAGAAACATAGGAGTAGAGAAAGGAGAGCCCTTGCAGTGCACAACGCCAAACATATCCGGAGCTGGCTATCTTCCAGATTGCTACACAGTGGCATATACTGAGGCCGAGCTATACACCAGAAAACTCTGGTGAGTGCATATATAGAACAAGCATGGATAATCACGCACACCGCAAGGAAATTGAAACTAGCATCGGTTCACCAAACACTGGACTTTATTTATGAGCACAAGTCACCATTTGTCACCATTTGTCACTAAATGTGTTACTTAGTTTACGCTTGTTTACTTACAAACTGGTTTCTTGCAGATATAATTCATGTAATCTATTGATGTATACTATAATGTGTCACATAAATTAAGAAAGCATTTTTTACTAAGGCAACACCTGGCTGAGGGTGTAACACACCATCAACACTTTATATATTTTATTTTGTGCACACCAAAAAGGTAAACACCCATTTGAGGGTGTAATACAACACCAGCACTTCACATTTCTTTTACACAAAAAAATAAGTTAACACCCGGCCGATGGTGTTACACTCCATCAGCACCTCACATATTTTTTTTTTGCACATTACAAAGGCTACGCCCAGAAGAGGGCGTAACACTTTATAAGCAATATATATATATTGTGACAGGAAGTCAGGTAAATCTGTGGGTGTTGTCACAGACGGTAGATACATTTCTGCCTTGTTTAGACAATTACCAATTATTATTAAGTGTCGGCTGCAGAAATAGCCAGAAAGGTTTAGGGCGTTGGAGAACTTCAGCTGTTCAGAATGAGGCAATTAAGGCCTCTATAAGTCATCCAAAAGGATGACTACTGATGGCTGCATCCTATGGCTTTTTGAGTCAAGGAGAGCAGTGAGGTGAGAAAGACTTCTGAAAGAGGTGAGGTGGCTGTTGATTTTTCTGTGTGATAAAAATCAAAAAGACTATTGTTTTTCTGCTGTCTGACCAGCAGTGTCTGCCCAGCAGTAGCCTGTGTCAGACTCCATAGGTAGGTTCCTGTGTTGTGAAGGTAGATGCCCCAAGTGGCCAGGGTTTATTTTATGTTTTGTTTATGCTGTTTTGATGCTTGTACTTGTATCCAGCAATATGGAAGAATAAACCCTATTCTTTTTTTTCAACCATCCTCAACTACCTTTTTGTATAGTTCAGCGTGTAGTGAACCCATCCAGGGGGGTCACACACACCCACTACCGAGCGAATCCCTCACAATATACACACACACACACACATATAAATTCTTCTCTATTCACCACTTGTGATCACTCGCCCCGTCGGGGTTTAAACTCACCAAAATATAATGAGTAGTAAGCGTTTCATTTAATCAGGGTTTAAGCCTCTGCAGCCAGCATCTTACCAGGGAGCCACTTTGTAGGAGGGAACCTCAGGTGAAATATATACAAACAAAGGAACATAGCGTAATCCAACTTAATATGTACACACCCTCATATCCCAGTACACACAGCTCCCCTACACATCAAACGTACAATCATGTAAATCCTGTAAAGTGTTGCAAAGGTCACTGCGCTCCATTGATCAGGATCTACAGTCTTCAGCTGACCTGGAGCCGATCGCTGGAGGTAGCAGGAGACGCCGTTCGCTCTGAGATTGGGTGACCTTCTCTGTTCATTTGCTTTACATGATTTACATGATTGTACGTTTGATGTGTAGGGGAGCTGTGTGTACTGAGATATGAGGGTGTGTACTGTACATATTAAACTGGATTACGCTATGTTGGCTTCCTTTGTTTGTATATATTTCACCTGAGGTTCCCTCCTACAAAGTGGCTCCCTGGTAAGATGCTGGCTGCAGAGGCTTAAAACCTGATTAAATGAAACGCTTACTACTCATTATATTTTGGTGAGTTTAAACCCCGACGGGGCGAGTGATCACAAGTGGTGAATAGAGAAGAATTTGGTGGACGGTGCACTCTGCTTTTCCTCATACTTATTCATTCTTGGACTATTTCAGATTAATTAATTTGCTGTCATCCAGTTATCACATCTTTTGCAGCGGTGGGGTCGCTTCCACCGCATTATTAGCGCTGTTGGTACTTTTGTTTTTTGAATGGACTGATCGGTCACATTGTTTAACATATGAGTACTCTTTTACACACACACACACACACATATATATATATATATATATATATATATATATATTTTTAACACTCGGAAAAAGCAGGATTATGTTATTTAATTAATTATAGCACCTTAAACAATCAGAACAGCGCCACTCTTACACCTTTCATATTCATTTCTATACTCCACCTAGGTGGCAGTATTTTGTAGGGGAAGCAGTTCTTCTCTCCTGTTCAGCACTCTTCTTTTTTCCTTTGAAAAAAATAAAAACATCTCTTCACTTTGTGCTATAAAACATATCCAATGTATAATTGAAAAAACAAAAAACGAAACAAATTTCTTCATAAATTTAGGGCAATATGTATACTGATACATGTTTTGGGGAAAAATAAGCATAGATTATAGTATCTACAAACTGGGATATTTTTATTTTTCTAACTAGTAAAGGCGACCATTAGCGACTTATCCTTATAGCGGGACTGTGAAATTCTGAAACTGACACTTTTTGAGGACCAATGACACTAATACAGTGATTAGTGATAAAAAGTATGCACTGTCACTGTACTAATGACACTGGCTGGGAAGGTGTTTAACATCAGGGCGATCAAAAGGTTAATTGTATGCCTAGCCTGTATTTTACTATACTGTGTTAGGTGCTTTTACTGGAGGAAGAGATGGAATTTATTCCCTGCTTTGCAAGGACACAAATTACATTCCTCCCCTTCTGTCAAAGAACAAACGCACCATGTAAACAAGGCAGATCGCTGCTCTGTCTCTCTGCCTAACAATCAGTGGGTGCTGGAGGACATTGGGTACCGTGCATCCGCCGATCAGCTTCCGCTGTGTGTAATCACAGTGGAAGCGACCCGGAGGTGGCACAAGCTTCCTACAGGGAGAGTTGGATCATGTGTATATATACGTGATCCGGCGCAAAGGTGCCGCTCTGTAGCAATAAATCTGTGGTTAAAAGATCATGAAGTTCTGGGTGGATGGCAATAGAGACAAATGCATTTGCCACTATGGACAATAAAGGGAGCAAAAAAACTGAAGTTTACTGTTTACATATACTTTTGCCTTTCAGTAGGTATCACATGGCCAAGGACCTAGACCTTTAGGCAGGCCATCTTAGCTGGTTCCTGCTGAACCGGTGCACCGTCAAACTCCGCTCCCCATCACAGAATGCTGCGGAAGTGCTGTGGCGGCCAACTGAGCATGCGCGATGCGTTCCAATGGATTTACGACAGTGCACACCAGGGACACCTTGTTCGGCATCCAGGCTCTTTCCTTAACATCCCTGTGGATTGGAGGATGTTAAAAAAAGAGCCAGGAGGCCAAGCGAGCGGAGCGAGCCGTCCAAGCGAAGCGAGGACGTGAGGCCGACTAGCCAGTTTCCCCTAAGTCCACGTCACCCTGAATGACGGCTTCGCTGGTATGTACTGTCGTAAATCCATTGGAACGCATCGCAGATGCGTTTGGAACGCATTGTGCATGCGCAGTTGGCCGCCACAGCACTTCCGCAGCATTCTGTGATGGGGAGCGGAGTATGACGCGTCACCGGCCAAGTTTTGAACCGTGAATGGGCAGGCTGAATGTACAAAGTTAATCGATCAACTTGGGTACAACAGCCTGCCCGATCTTACCTGCTATAACCGCTAGCAATAATCACTGTCTTCTCCCTGCGGGGACGGCTGCCCCTGCCCCACGCTGGGAGCAGGCAATGAAAGCAATGTCTGTGTTGATGGGGGAATCAAGCAAAAATTGGTTATAGGAAAACAATTTGCCCCATATACGGCCAGCCTTAAACATGGCCAGCACAGAATGGCACATTCACCAGCATTGTTCCCAGGAAAGATAACTACTGTAGTAACTATTGAACAGTTGCAATCAACTGGAAAAAAATCCAGCCATGCCAACTCATCGGCTTTTTGAACCCAAAGGTGGTCAGCCAGTGATGCTGGTTAATTTTTATAGGTGAAATTATTTAAAATCAATAATAGGTCTCCTAAAAGGTCTTTGGACATCTTTATTTTGCAGTAAAAAACATTATATAATGAATAATTAACAATACTTACAAGAGTTGTAATATTTCCACAGAAAAATAAGGCTTAATTTCCATTCTATTGTAGTCCCAGTGCAAAGCTGTGTTGAGATTATATGAATTAACCGTCAAGTTGAAAGGTTCTGGAACTGTAGAGAGAGGGAAAAAAAGGACACAACAAATTCTAATTAGTAAAGCAATGTATGTGTTTAAAGGGGTGTTCCAGCCCTTTTTAATGTTCATTAAAAGTCAGCAGCTACAAAAAGTGTAGCTGCTGGCTTTTAATATACAGACACTTACCTTGTCCATGGTTCCAGCGACGCGCCGGCCAGAGCTCCGCTCCTCTCCCCCCCCTCCCCGGCCGGCATCTTCATTACAACTGTGGGCACCCACTGCGCATGCGCGATCGGCACTGCGCATGCGCGGACGGCGCTGCGTCGTCCCATTGGACAGGAGATCGCCTGGGACCTGTCAGTGTCCCAGGTGATCGCCTACAGGGAGGGGCTGAAGTTAGGTGATTAAGCTTAATCGCCTAACCAGCCCCTCGGCAGGAAGGAGGAAGTGGGACAGGAAGTCCCACTCCTCCTGAAGCCCCCACTCCCCCCCCAAAAAATGACATGCCAAATGTGGCATGTAAGGGGGTGAGGAGTGGGTTAAGCGGAAGTTCAATTTTTGGGTTGAACTCCGGCTTTAAGCTTTAATGCGCCATTATTTATGTGGTTTTGGAAGTGTATTATAATACTTTGGCTGCTTTCATACTGCTCTGTGGAAAAAAAAGCATTTTTATTTTTCCGCAATTTTTATGTGTTTACAGTGTGTTTTTTGTCTGCCCTGCAACCGTGAAACATGGACTTGTGACAAAAAACACACACCGAAAAATGCAACATGTTGCATTCTTTATGTGTTTTTGCCTCATTTTCCATTAATTTCAATGGGCAGCTGCGTTTTTGGTGAACTTTTGAAAACCGCATCAAAGATGCAGCACGCAGGACTTTTCAAAGTGTACAATAAAAGGATTTTGTTTTAGGCTGCTTTCATGCCAATGTGTTTTTGCTGCATTTTTACCTGGCTAAAGAACGTATTTGTGGGAAAGCAGCCTAAAGTAGGGTTGTCCCGATACCACTTTTTTAGGACCGAGTACAAGTACCGATACTTTTTTTCAAGTAGTCGCCGATACCGAATACCGATACTTTTTTTAAATGTGTCCCCAAATGCAGCCATGTCCCTCACATATTGCAGCCATGTCCCCCCCACAGATGCAGCCATGCATGTCCCCCACATATTGCAGCCATGTCCCCCACATATTGCAGCCATGTCCCCCACATATTGCAGCCATGTATGTCCCCCACATATTGCAGCCATTTATGTCCCCCACAGATGCAGCCATGTATGTCCCCCACAAATGCAGCCATGTATGTCCCCCACAGATGCAGCCATGTATGTCCCCCACAGATGCAGCTATGTATGTCCCCCACATATGCAGCCATGTCCTGTCCCCCATATTGCAGCCATGTATGTCCCCCATACCTGTAGTAGTAGATATGATGATACCGCCGCGTTAATCCCCCTGCATTCTAGCGCGCAATACAAGCTTTAGTTTGAATACTTGTAATGCGCGCCGCGCCATGTATAGACACTCCCCTTCTCTGGATTGGACGGATCCGTCCAATCCCGAGCAAGGGGGAAGGGGGAGCGTCTATACACTGGGGGGTTTAATGCGGCGGTGGCTTTGCGGTATGCGGCGGCGGGGGGGGGGGTTCTATTTAAGTATCGAGGGTATTTGTACTCCCGCAAATACTCGGTATCGGTCCCGATACCGATACTGGTATCGGTATCGGGACAACCCTAGCCTAAAGTGTAAACAATGTATCAAAAGTACCATGGTACTGTACTACGGTACAGACAGGATGTAGTTTGTGTATGGCAAAATAACTATTTAATATGGTAAACAGCTTATGCTGTGAAGAAAGCACATATCTCATCAAGCAAGGCTGCACAGATGGGCATAGATGAATCAAATTTTGCCATTTCAGCAAGGATCAGATACATTTTGATTGGTGTGTGACCCACTCTGTTCAACAGAATTCCATCATTAGATTGACTGCTATCGAATGGACATGATGGAAAGCTTTTGTTGATTAGAGGATGCAGTGTGTTGACAGCAGCATCAGCTGCTGATTGGTGTATTGACAGCAGCATTAGCCACTGTCAGACTACTAAGACACCTTTCACACTTGTACGACTTCAAAGTCGCGTGATTTTACCGCGATTCGCGGCCGTGATTTCAATGAATGCCTGTGTAAGTGGCATCAAATTCGGACCAAAGTAGTGCAAGGACTACTTTTGAAGTAGGCACAACTTAAAGTCCTGCCAGTATGAATCGTAGTCATTAAAAATAATGGAGAATGACTTGTCATACGACAAACACGAACGTAGTGATGTACTATGAGAGTATAAAGAGGAAGGTAATTTCTCAAGCGCCACCCTTTGGACCCCTTCTGCTAACTCATGTTAGTAGAAGTTTGGTGAGCGTTGATTCGTTATTTTCAGATTGTACAAAACAAATGCCTTTAAAATAGGTTTGGCATAACTACATCATTATCACCAGCAAAGCAGCTTCATTATTATCCCAATAAAGATGACGAGAATGTGCTCTGAATTTCGACATTACATCAATTGCCACATCACGAATGTTAATTCTAGATTACAAAGGCTAGTTTACAAGACCAAACTCTTCCCAGTCATTCCTTGATTCCAAGCAAAACAATACTTTCAACTTTTGTTTGACGATTTCTGTACTGACCATCCGAGAATCACACATTCATTTCACATCAGATAAAATATTATAGCCTGCACTTCCAGCTTTTGTCTGACGAAAAAGTCAAATCGGCTGACGAAAGCACCATACTAACGATCCAAAAATCAGCTCATCTTACAAATTTTCCCATCTGATTTTCATATCGTGTGTATGAGGCCCAAAAGTGGAGAAACCATATTTCACTGCTATTTCCCATCAGTAAATTAGGGCAGAATGGAACCCATGGCAAGGTAGCATCTTTGGCTACACCCATCTCTGTTTGACATTGATAAATTCAATACGGAAAGAGAAACCACCCTATTTGTATTGTCTTGTAGTGACACAGTCTACCCTATCAGACACCAACTGCCAGTGCCTACACGTGTCCTTCCTTGTGAAGTGACAAGCAGGAGCACAGCTTTAACAAATATCACCCTGGTTTCCTGCATATATGAGTATGGCATATGGCAGGGATGCTCAACCCATGGCCCATGACCTCAAACCAAGGAGGCGCATGACCATGCTCTGGGATGATGGGTAGGGCAAGCCCAGATCTCAATTAACAGGTTGCCACCCTGCCATCCCAGAGCATCAGAGTACAGGGAGCCAGTGCTGGCAGCTGAGGAAACAGGCAAGTGTTGAGGTAGCAGGAGCCGCATAAGCCAATGCTTCTTCTGTAGCACCAACTGTTGTCCCAGGCAGTGATACAAAGTGCACTTCGCCTGGGACCAATGTGCTTTCACATTGATTGGCAGGTGCATCGCTTTCCTGCGGTTTAGCTGCACTGAGCCATATACTTCTATTATATCCTTCGGGTGTAGTACACTTTCTGAATGCAGAAGTTTTGGTGTGCTTTCAGAAAGTGGACCACATCTGCAAAATGTAATAGAAGTCTATAGCTCAGTGCAGCTAACCTGCAGGAAAATCACAGATGCACCATACTGCACCTGTAGGGTGGTTAAATGGCAGCACATCAGTGTGAAAGCAGCCTTATAGGGAGCTCAGGGCATTGTTGGTTCACTAACTAACCTTTTCCCTCAATTTCCCTTCTAAATGTTTTTTTTTCTTTGTTTGAATTTCTCACTTCTTGTTTCTCCTCAGTAAGCCTGCCCCCATCATCCGAGAGGTGGAAAGTCATTTAGAACAGCTTACTGAACACCTTACTGAGGATGAACAGGAAGTGAGAAATTCAGACAAAGAAAAAAAAACATTTAGAAGGGAAATAGAAGGAAAAGGTAAGTGAACCAACAATGCACTAGCTTAAAGTAAACTATTTAGAAAAAAATAACCAAAAAAAAAAAGATCCTTTTCCTTTAAAGCATGTTATACAGCACAGTGCCTGTGTAATTTGGCCCTTTGTATCACCTGAAATACCTGCTTGATCCTGCCTGGTTCTTCCCTTCCCCCTGTAATCTGACCACAGTTTATCATGGCTGCTGAGCCCTGATACTTTTCAGTTCATGTGCCTTTATAATCTGCAGCTCTCTGTCCTCCTCCTCCCTCCCCCACCAGCTGTCAGCTAGTGACAGTGTCCACATCTCCCCTCCTGATGCTGAAATTACTTTTAACCACTTATGGACCGCCCACTGCAGGAATACGTTGCTACTTTGAAGAGGAATACTGTTGTTATGGTAGCAAACAGCTACCATAACCCTAGTATCCTCTTCTTCAGCAGGCGGTCCTTTTATCGGCGACCACTTTTATTGGCGGCGGGAAAGGACCCCCCTTGACAGCGACGGAGGGGATCGGATGAAGATGGCTCCCACCGTCTCCATATCACTACAGGGCGGAAGCAACATCAAAATGTTCCTTCCGCACAATGCTCTTAAAAGGGATTTTTTTTTTTTTTAAATGACAAGTTATTATTTTAATTTTTGTTATTGCATTATAGTCTAAATATGAGATCTTAGGTCTTTTTGACCCCAGATCTCATATTTAAGAGGACCTGTCATGCTTTTTTCTATTACATGTGATTAGGGATGAGCTTTGAGTGTTCACGGCAAATTCGAAAAGCCGCGGAACACCCTGTAGAAGTCTATGGGAGAAATATAAAGTGCTAATTTTAAAGGCCAATATGCAAGTTATTGTCCTAAAAAGTGTTTGGGGACCTGGGTCCTGCCCCAGGGGACATGTATCAATGTATAATTTTTTTTTGCAAAACAGATGTTTTTTCGGGAGCAGCGATTTTAATAATGCTTATAGTGAAACAATAAAAGTGACATATTCCTTTATTTCGTACCTAGGGGGGGTGTATAGTATACCTGTGAAGTAGCACTTGTTTCCCGTGCTTAGAAGTGTCCCTGCACAAAGTGTAATTTCGGGAGGAAACAAAGTCATTTAAGGCTATGATGAATTGTCGGCTCCCGGCAATACAGAGAAAGGTCATTCATAAAAAATAAAAAAAATATGTTGGGTTCCTCCCAAATTCGATTACCAGGCCCTTCAGGTCTGGTATGGATATTAAGTTGAACCCCGGGTCAAATTAAAAAAAAACATGATGTGGGGTTCCCCCCAAGTATCTATTTCAGACCCTTTAGGTCTGGTATGGATTTTAACCACTTGCTTACTGGGCACATATACCCACAATGAATAGTAAAGTCTCTCCAACTTGTCCCACACTGTGAGAATCATCAGTTTTACAAGGGTGGAGTCCCTGGAGTGAAGGAGGCTGAACTGTTCTAGTTGACTCTGCTTGGGCACTGATTTGCTCAATAGCTTCTATTTGCATCACAAATAACTTTCCCAGACGTCAGATTTAACTATAGCATGCAGATGGATGCTCGCTGTCCCATTAACAGGACACATGGCTGATAAACAAGACAGCTTAGCTTCCTCTTTTCATGTCTAAGGGATGATTTTCAGACATCTGATTTGTCAAGAAACAAGGGCATCTGAAACTGTTGGGCCTCGTACACACGACCTGGTTTCCTCGCGACCATCCGGAAGGACGGGCGGATTGTGAGAGCCGGCCGGCTAACTAATTTATGCTCCTTTAAAGATTCGATATTTGTAAGTGCAATGAATTTTTTTATTAAATTTTATTCAAACGTTACTACTCTATGTCGGCATCCCTTTTCTTTTCTCCTTGGCCTACTTATTGGAAGTGATTGTTTTTGAGACCCAGCCGTTTGGGAATGAAATTGGAGATTCATACAGGAACCCACTTGGATATTTATTAAAGCAACCCAGTCAGACGTGTTGTTGATGCTCATAGATTTTATCCATCTGGTAAGCAGATTCTTAATAAGAGGTGGAGGTGGAGGCTCTCTTCTGTCCTGTAGAACCACAATTTTTTCTGGGACATTTCTCTGAACTCACTGAAATTGAGACTTACCCTGTAGTTGAATATTAACACCTTATGAACTTTTCCAATATTGTCATTTACTTTAGTTTTGCTTCCTTTGATGTCATTTGTCATACACTGGAGCACTTGGTGTTGGTTCTTTATTTACACTTTTTCATATCAAGTATTAATTTTTTGTATTCAATGTTTATTTATTTTCATCATTTGTATCACATTTACTATTGATGTATTAATTCACGCAGCGCAGCATAACATATTTATTCCTTTTGCATTTGTTTATCTGACATTTTTGCTGCAGCAGCACTCACTTTTTCATCTTACAAGATTCCTGCCCAGGTGAAATTTCACCTCTCAGCACTGCAACGCTTTAAATGAAAAAAGCGCGGTCGTGTGACGTGCCTCCCAAACAAAATTGACATCCTTTTCCCCCCATAAATAGAGCTTTCTTTTGGTGGTATTTGATCACCTCTGCGGTTTTTATTTTTTGCGCTATAAATAAAAAAAAAAAAAAAACACAATGGCCCAGATTCACAGAGCGATTACGCCTGCGCAACAGTAGATGCGCGTGCGTAAGTCTAAATGTGCGCGTGCGTTTCGTTGCGCGGCATCCCCAGAACGAGATACGCAAAAAATCGTTTTTTTTTTTGTCCCGCGTAATTTCGTTAGACTGGCGCATCCGTCCGCGCAAAAGTGCGATAGACACACCATTGATTTGCTAGTCAAATATGCTAATGAGGGACTTACGGGGATCCACAAAACAACGTTGGGGCAGCGCAGGCGACGCAGTGTGCGCAACAGCAAAATGTCCTGTCTAAAATTAGAGCTGATAAAAGCTGGTCTAAAAAAAGAAAAAAAGTCTACTTGTCAGATAAAGCAACACTGTTAGTGAGGAGTTCAGCAGTCACACGTGTTGCTCAACAATCTGTATGCCAACATGCCAGGGGCATCGTCGCACATAGCTATACTACTGACTTTAGATGAACAAAGAAGGAGGAGGGCACGGAGGATGGCACTAAGGAGGGCACGGGAGATGTTTTTTTTTTTTTTTTTTGCTTATATAAAATTTACAATTTAATCTAATCTAATACAATATTCTTATCTGATACAAGCCCCTCACTCTTCACTTGATATATCACACACGCATAGACATCTTTGGCATGAGTGATTCTGAGGTGTCTCGCATCTTCAGATTCACCCCTCATGCCATCCTGGAATTACCACAACCTTGCAGGAGGACATCAGCAGCCCAACACATGGCAACACCCATGACACCCATGACAGCTACATATACAATCAGAGCCCCATCCCCACAGATTTCGAACAGAACATGTATGGGGACAGCTGGCTGGTTGGTGAGTGACATGGGTGGCAGACATGACTATCCCCTCCCGTGATGCACACCTCACAAGTGGCACATGCATGACTAACATCCTCCTGTCTTTTCCCTTCAAGGTGACTCTGCATATGCACTGGTACCCCATCTCATGACCCCATCTCATGCCAGCTCACATTATGCATCTTTGCACGTTAAACACACACATTAATCATGGCACAATGAGAATGCATGCATGCACACCACTGTGGTCCCTAGCACACACACACCACATCGTCATCACATTGGATTGGCACCAGTCCACCATGCAGGACTTGTGAGCAGCAACGACATGCCACGGCTCCAATTATGTCACTGTACATTCATACACCATTCACACAGACCTGGGGATCACTTCTCCACCACAAATGAGGGTGACACCCCTTTTCCCGCAGGAATATCACCCCCACATTCCAAAATCATACACAAACAGAACCAAAAAAATTAAATAAATGACGAGCAAAAAAAAAAATGCCCAGCAAAAATATAATTTAAACAAAATAACAACAAAGAAAACACATAAAAGACAAAAATCACTCTGCAAAACAGTCCCCAAATATCTCAAAGACACGTCACAAACAAACAAAAGCACCTTGCTGTAGAGGGAGGGATACAAAGGGATGTACTTTTGCAAAGGAAGTGCATTTGTGTCTGTCTATTTATGCTGTCTGCGTAGTTCACAAAGTTGCCCTAGTCCATTTCCAATTTCACTGATTACGCCGCTCCCGAGTTGTGAGCATGCGCACAGCGGAGCTGACCATGGTCTCCTTCAAGCGCGCATGCGCGAGCCGGCCGGCCCTTCATTTGCATGGGGTCACGGCTCATTTCAATGTAACACGCCCACGTCCTTCCCAATTTGTATTACTCCTCCATACGCCTCTGGAAAAACGTTCCGTATGCGCAATTTCCTGCGCAAAAGCTACGAGAATAGAGTGATTACGCGGCAAAATTGCGCAAGTCTAACGTAAAGGCGGTGCGCTACGCCGGTCCAATAATGCGCAGATGTACGTGAATCTGGGCCAATATTTTTTACTTTTTGCTAGAATAAATATCCCATTTTTTTTTTTAAACATTTTTTTTCTCAGTTTAGGCCGATATGTATTCTACATATTTTTGGTAAAAAAAAAAAAAAAATCGCAATAAGCAAATAGTTATTGGTTTGCGCAAAGGTTATAGTGACTACAAAATAGGGGATAGAATTCTGACATTTTTTTATTTTTTATTTTACTAGTAATACGGCGGGCGATCTGCAAATTTTGTCAGGACTGCGATATTGTGGCGGACACATCGGACACTTTTGACACATTTTTGGGACCATTCACATTAATACAGCGATCAGTGCTATAAAAAAAAGCATTGATTACTGTATAAATGTGACTGTCAGGAAAGGGGTTAACACTAGGGGGGCATGGAAGGGGTTAAATGTTTATCCTGGGTGTGTTCTAACTGTGGGGGGAGGGGGACTGACTGGGGGAGGTGACCGATGCTGTGTCCCTATGTACATGGGACACAGCATCTGTCTCCTCTCCCTGACAGGACGTGGAGCTCTGTGTTTACACACAGAGCTCCACATCCCTGCTCTAAAACTGCCGATCGCGGGTACCTTGCGGCCATTGCGGCCGCCAGGCAAGCGCATCGGCATCCCCCTAGTGGCCAGAGGACTGAAGGACGTCATATGACGTCCTCCTGGATTTACAGAGCCACTGTGAGGCCGTCATTTGACAATGGCCCGGGGCTCAAGTGGTTAAGGGGAACCCCACCCCAAATTAAGAAAAAAAATGGTGTGGAGTTCCCCCCCAAAAATCCACACCAGACCCTTTACCCGAGCACACAACCTGGCAGGCCGCATGAAAAGAGGGGGGATGAGAGAGCGCCCCCCCTTCTGAACCATACCAGGCCATATGCCCTCAACATGGGGGGGGTCTGTGACCCCTCAAAGCGCCATGTCCCCATGTTGATGGGGACAAGGACTTAATTCCCACAACCCCTGCCCGGAGGTTGTGGGGGTCTGCGGGTGGGGGGGCTTATTGGAATCTGGAAGACCCCTTTAACAAAGGCGACCCCCAGATCCTGTCCCCCCCCCTCTATGTGACAAAGAAAGTGTAAATAAATGTAAAAAAAAAAAAAACGGACACCGTTGGGAAAGTCCTTTATTAAAAATAAAAATGTAAAATTCCAGCGGTTGTAATCCACTCTCGGTCTCTGCTCCAACGCTGTCGGTATCCTGCGACGGGTGATCTCCTCTCCAGTGTCCAGCAATGAGAAGATCTCCTCTTTATCCTGGTCCAAGATCCAGCGATGAGATGTCCATCCAGCTCATCGAGAGCATCACCCGGCAGTATATGTGCAGTGGCCGGGTGGGAAGTAGTTAAACTATCTCTTAACTTTTAGGGTCCATGCATACTGGGGGAAGAAAAAAAAATGCCAGAACCTTTGACAGCTGCATAAAAAATGCTCATAGTGGCTCGTATTGCACAAGAGAGTTTATGCGCGTTTATGGGCATTTGCTTTTATAAGCCCTTTTCTCCAATACATTCCTCTCCACTAATTTTTCAATGTACACGTGAAAACACCAAACACTCCATAAATGCCGCGTTTGAGCGTTTTTATCTGCTCAAAAGATCGTACTTTTGATGGGGTTTTTTTTTTCAGCCTGAAAATGCTCCTCTACAAATATGCTTCTAAATTCCCTACGCATGGACACATAGGCTAATATAGCTATATACATATATTATAATTATATTGAGTTACCTTTATAGGCTTAAGAAAAAAATGCCAAAAGCCAGTATAAGTACCATTTTTTTTATGCCCAGTGTGCATGCACCCTAATGGACCTTTGGAATAAATGTCACAAGGCAGTTCTGAGTATGAGCCTCGGAATGGACTTCTAAATTGAAATTAGAAATATTTATGCCATCAGAAGTGACATCCTCTTGGGCAGTGGTCTCCAAACTGTGGCATAGGGGCGGCATGCAGCCCTTTGCTTGCCTTTGGCTGTCCCCCGGGATACTATTCTTCCCATTGACAACGGAGCTCTATTACATCCCCTAATACCAAAGATGAGGCATTAATTACTACCACTAACACCATGACAATTTCTGTAAAGCCTGAAGGATAGTAAAGTGACCCTTTATTTAAAAAGTTTGGAGACCCCTGCTCTAGGGGGTGCAGCTCTGATATTTTCTTCAGAAGTTAGTAATTTCTTTAATCATTTGCTGACTGCCCTATAACACTTTTACTGCTACAGGACGGAAGCTGTGTGTAGGATCTCCTATATACACGTGATCCTAAACTTCTGCCCGCAGGGGGTGCGCGTGCGCTGCTGGTGGGCCGATCGTTGGTAAAACACAGAATATCTCAGTTCTCAGAGGGGGGAAGGGACTAGAATCGATTTCTTCCCCCTAGTGAAAGCAGCACACAAGTTAACCCTTTAATCACCTTAGATGTTTAACCCCTTCCCAAGCAGTGTCATTAGTACAATGACAGTGCATATTTTTAGCACTGATCACTGTATTAGTGTCACTGGTTTGTGTCCGATTGTCCACCGCAATATCGCAGTCCCACTTTAAGTTGCTGATCACCGCTGCCATACTAGTATAAAAATTAAATTAAAACTCCAAATTGCGTAAGCCAATCAATTCACGCTTAGGCTCCATTCACACTTGTGCAACTTGTCATGCAACTTTGGACATCAAAGAGGCATGACAAGTCGCTCCCCATGCTCTTCAATGATAACCATTCATATATGTGTGACATAAAGTTGCAGCAACTTCAAAAGGTAGTTAATGAACTACTTTAATGAACTACTTTAGTCTGACTAACATGTCTATGACTCTGAAGTTGCCTGAAAGTTGTACCTAAATGTTACACAATGCAACAGTTGTCTATTATCGCTGGTCAAAAGCAGCCAAAGTTGTATCCAAGTTGAACCAATCCAAAGTTGTGTAAAAGTTGTACATAGTTGCACTCTGCTTTGTCTATATGGCACTTTGTTGGTAGGGTGATGTCTGCTTTTTATAATGCTGTCTAGCTTTGCCATTGATTTCCTCCCAGAAAGCAAACGACTGTTAATTTCAAGGCTACAGTCACCGTCTGCCATGATCTTGGAGCCTAGGAAAATAAAAATCTGACAGTTTCCATTTCTTCTTCTATTTGCCAGGGAGTGATGGGACCAGTTGCCATGATCTTAGTTTTCATAATGTTCAATTTCAGGCCCACCTTTGCAGTCTCCTCTTTCACCTTCATTAAGAGACTCTAGTTCTTTCTCTCTTTCTGCCATTAGTGTGATATCGTCTGCATATCTCAGGTTGTTGTTATTTCTCCCAGCGATCTTAATTCCGGCTTGCGTTTCCTCGATCCTGGTATTTTGCATGATATATTCTGTATACAAGTTAAATAAGTACTGTGACATTATACATCCTTGCAGGACTCCTTTCTCAATTTTGAACCAGTCAGTTGTTCCATGTCCTGATCTAACTGTTGCTTCTTGACTTACATACAAGTTTTTAAGAAGACAGGTAAGGTTATCTGGTGTTGCCATTTCTTTCAGTATTTGGAACATCTTGTTGTGATACACACAATCAAAGGCTTTACTACAGTCAATAAAGCAGTAAACATTCTTCTGGAACTCCATTTGCTTCATAAATGATCCAGCAAATGTTGGCAATTTGATTTCTCTTTCCTCTGTCTTTTCGAAATCCAGCTTGTACTTGTGGTAGTTCACATGCTGCTGAAGCCTAGCTCGTAGAATTTTCAGCATAACCTTGCTATCGTGTGAGGTGAGAAAATTTGGCATATTGAGTACAGCATCATGTTTTGGTATTTTAAATAACTCAGCTGGGATACCATCACTTCTGCTAGCATTGTTATTAGCAATTCTTTTTAAGGCCCACTTGACTTCACTCTCCAGGATATCCAGTTCAAGATCAGTGACTGCATCATCGTGGCTATATGGGACGTTCAGATGTTTGTTGTATAGTTCTGTGTATTCTTGCCATCTCTTCTGCTTCTGTCAGTTCCTTCCCATTTTCGATCATCGTGCCCATCTTTGCACAAAATGTTACCTTGATATCTCCAATTTTCTTTAAAAAAAAAACCTCATCTTTCCCATCCTGTTGTTTTCCTCAAATTCTTAGCATCGAGTGTTTAAGGCCAATTCGCATGACAGGAGAGTGTGACGGGCTCTCAATGGAGCTGGTTCACACATCATCGAGGCGGGCGCAGAGAGCACAGCAGAAGAGTCCTGTGAGTCTTTGGCTCTGTTTCAGGTCGTAATTCAAGCAAAAATGTATACTTAATTCAGACCTGAAACTATAAATGGGGGCGCTTTGGAATCCTTGCTGCGAGCCGCGCCACACACAGTGTGAACCCAGCCTTTAGAAGGTCTTTTTGTCTCTTCTTGCTATCCTCTATAAGTCTGCATTCAGTTGGCTAAACTTTCCCCTTTCTCCATTGCCTTTTGCCTTCCTTCTTTGTTCAGCTATTTCACTTGAGTTCCAGATGACATGTTCACTATATTCACTTAATTACCAGATGACATTTATTACTAGTACATTTGCACTTTAAAAGCTAATGTGAAATGTATTTCATTTTACAGCTGGAGCCTGTGACACACGTTTTCCTTTGTAACCCCTTCTCTTCTGCATCCCATAGGATGCCTGGCTCTTGGCTGAGAGCATATTCATTGTTTAGAAAACTTCCCGAAGCAGGGGGAGAATGTAAGGATATAGTACTTCCAAATACTCTTTTTGCCTTTCGTGATATTTAGAGAATTTATTTTTTTCTAAAAAAAGGGGTTCAGCAGTATGAACTTTAAAGTGGAACTTTAGTCACAAAGTCCTGCAAGACAATTTCAGGCTGGCCTCTTTTGCAAGTCTAGCTATATAAAACATTAAAAAGAAGTACGTTTTAGTTTTGCCCCGAAATTTTGGCAGCCGTTGTGCCGAAAGAGAAAAAAGTGCCGATCATATCTGCCAAACACACCTGTGGTTTTACTGTGTTCTCGATGCGATTTTACCTTGCTTATGTTTTCTTTTTTATAGGTCATGTGACTCAAGAAATGCATCAAAAGTGCAACACAGTGCATTTTTTGTGTTCTTGCTGCGTTTTCAATGCATTTCAATAGGGAGGTGCGTTTTTTGTGCAGTTTGCCAAATTTGCACCAAAAATGCAGCAAGCAAGATTTTTAACACTGCTTTTAAAGGTACCAATAATGGCAGACAACAAATTCATATAAAATTCATGATATTAACCTCCTCCCGCCCGCGCTATAGCCTAAATTCCGCTGTAGCGCGGCCCTTAATTGCCAGGAGGGCATCCATAGACGTCCTCTCAAACATAAGCTGTCACCATGTGATCAGCTGCCAGCCAATGACAGATGATCACGTGATGTAAACAGAAGATCTGTAATCATTTTTTTCCCTCACGTAAAAAAAAAGCCGATCACTGGCCTCTGTCAGAGGGACATCAGTCCCTCACACAGAGAGGCACTGCTGTTATGCAGTGCTCACCAGTGCCACCTGTCAGTGCCCACCAGTGCCACCTATCAATGCCCATCAGTGTCTCATCATCAGTGCCATCTACTGCAAGCAATACACAGGGTGCCGTGAAGAGACCTTGCAGCTTATGCATGCGTTTGCAAATGCGTGCCAACTAAACCCCTGTTTTTAACGCAAACTGTTGGATGGGTAAATTTGGTCAGTTGGCAGACTGGTTGGTGAGTTGAGCTATGGAACGTTCTGTCCTTGCCTTTCTTGCGTTTGCCAGTCCATGTGCTCCTTGCTGTGAATGCCAGTTATAGGTGGGGGCAGGGGCCATTTGTTTGTTATTTGTGTATATATGGTCTGGGGATGCACTGGGCTTAGGCTGCCTCCAGGCCCGCCTACCCCTCATCTATCCATATACTTCCATTGTGGTGGCGCTTATTAATTAGATAGCGTTAGGACTGCAAGCAATACACAGGGTGCCGTTAAGAGGCCTTGCAGCTTATGCATGCGTTTGCAAATGCGTGCCAACGAAACCCCTGTTTTTAACGCAGACTGTTGGACAGGTTAATTTGGTCAGTTGGCGAGTTGAGCTATGGACAGTTCTGTCTTTGTCTTTTATTAGTGTCACCTACCAGTGCCAACTCTCAGGTGCCCATCAGCGCAGCCTATCTGTACCCATCAGTGCAGCCTTATCAGTGCACATGAATGAAGGAAAAAAACAATTATTTTTTTCCCAAATTTTCAGTCTTTTTTAGCAACACGAGCGGACCAACACACCCAGTGCAGACCCCTGTCAGGGCTCGGAGCCCCCTGGCCAGGTAAGGCCCAGTCACACAGCGGCCCATAGAATAGGGAGGAGGGAAGGGACGGGATAGAGGAAAGGGAGAGTGGAGAACACCTAGTCGACCTCCCAGGGAATGCCCAGCTGCTCCATCCTGCCAAAACAGGTGGAACCATACTTACCCCTCCTGTGGGAACTGCTGGACACATTCCGGATAGACCCATCACCTTAACGGTACAGGTTGGCTGTCGGCCACAACACTGTGACACGGTCAGCAGTAGCCTGGTCATATGTGTGCCCCAGAGCATATAGCTTACCGCCCCCCCCCCCCCCCCCACTTGATCAGACAGGTTTTTCATGGCCGACCCAGCGCATAGCTAGGACCTGCTCACTCTCAATGGCTGAGCTGTGGAGACTACCAGGATGTATATTATCCAGCCTGTTAGCCATCCCGGCTGTTGATAGTAGATCACAGCAATCAAAAAATTCTGAAAAACTCCAGGACCAATGGTCCCCACTGAGAGCCAGGTCCTTCTACACTAGGCAGAAAAAACTGAGCTGCTGGATGCAGAGTGAGGGGCTATAGCCAGTAGGACTGCCCCCTGGGCGGTACTGTGCAGTTCTTGCTGTTTTAACATTTTAACATGTTCTGCCTAGTCCTCTCCTGAAGGTGCGATAAAACCCTAAGGTCAAGATTTACAGTGCTGTGCCTGTCAATGAACGAAAGAGATTTTTTTTTCTGCTATAGAACGCACCTAATAAAAAAAAATAAGAAATCACATTTATTTATCAATTTAGGCCAATTTTGTATTCTGCTACATTTTTTTGGTAAAAAAATAATAATAAAAAAAAAATCAATAAACATATATTGATTGGTTTGTGCAAAAGTTATAGCCCCTACAAAATAGGGGAAAGATTTATGGCCTTTTTTATTTTATTTTTTTACTAGTAATGGCGGTCATCTGCTATTTTTAGCAGGACTGCAACATTGCGGCGAACAGATCGGACATCCAACTGAATTTTTTTTACACTTTTTTGGGAATCAGTGACATCATTGCACTGATCAGTGCTAAAAATATGCACCAACATTGTACTAATGGCACTGGCAGGGAAGGGGTTAACACCAGGGGCGATTAAGGGGCTAAATGTGTTACCTCACTGTGTTTACTAACTAGGGTTGTCCCGATACCACTTTTTTAGGACCGAGTACAAGTACCGATACTTTTTTTCATGTACTCGCCGATACCGAATACCGATACTTTTTTTAACCACTTCAGTACCGTGGGTGTTTACAAGACTAAAACAGTTTTTTTTTGCTAGAAAATTACTTAAAACCCCCAAACATTATATATATTTTTTTTTTCTAACACCCGAGTCAATGGAAACGGAAATAATTTGTTCCACATTGACTTCTATGGCATGCAATACCTCATGTGGCCAGAGGTGGGGGGCGCCTGAGAGATTTGTAAATACTCAGACCGTTCGGCTGCATTCGGAAACCCTCAGAAAGGCACGGAAACTGAGTATTTCCGAACTGTTTCGGCGCCCCCGCACCTCAGACCAAATGCGGTACTGCACACAGCAGAGGCTTGAATCCTGCTTATTTTGTGAGACAACACTCGCAAACTGAGTCATGATTTAAAAAAAAAATTGCTCGTTTTGCGAAACGCTCGTTAACCGCGTTCCACTGTACTATAAACTTTGTTAATTAGCCACCTAGATGACTCAGTGCCCACCAAGACAGAAACAATAGGTGAATGGGAATTCACACCTAGACAATACTTTTATTAATTAGGAGCTCACTACAGGTCAGACTTGCGGTCACTGAGCCTGACCCAGTGCAATCCACATTATCATAAGTATAACCACAGAACACCTTCAGACAATAGCAGACCTACTTTCAGTAAACACATGCTGGCAGAGACCATCATGGCTTTTTTACTAATGTCCTTTTGTATTACATAACAGAACATCTTTCTAAATGCTTGTAGGTCCCTCAAATGCCAGGGCCCATAGTCGATAGGCAAGCGGCTAGCATTCAGTCCCCTCCAAAAGCCTCTGCCCTGGGTGAGTCTATCACAGCATAAATAGAAAGATCTCCAGTGTTTTTTTTTTTTTTTAGCTTTAAAACATTTAGTCCCATGGGTATGTATGTGAAAATTTAAATCTGGTAACAACATTTATGCTGACACAGTTCCAAGAAACAGTGTAAAAACCAAAAGAGGAAGTAACCAGAAAAGTTTTTTACATAACTAAAATGTTTATGCAACAAACATGAATTAGAAATATTTTTGTTCTAGATTTAAAAAGGTTGTAAAAAATGTGTTGTGTCAAGGCTAATGGACTGTACACACGATCCGAATATCGTACAACTTACGACGCACGGAGGCGGAGATCGGCGCCAAATTCAAAAAAGTAAACAAACACATTACATACAGTTTACTGTAATCTTATAGATTACAGTACTGTATGTAAAAAATACATACCCCCTTGTCCCTAGTGGTCTGCCCAGTGTCCTGCATGTTCTTTTATATAATAAAATCTGTTCTTTCTGCCTGCAAACTGTAGATTGTCCATAGCAACCAAAAGTGTCCCTTTATGTCAAAAGTGATTTTAGAGCAGCTAGAAAACAGCGATAATAAATTATAATCAAAAGTTCACAATCTGCTTTTGATGAAAGTAGATTAATCCCAGAAAGACTATCTTCTGGGATCCATTCTATCAGTAAATACGCAAATAAATAAAGGGGTACATCAAGACAAAAATAATGTACAAGTTAAAGTCTCTGATAAAGGGTGCGTTCTTAGTGGCCCTCTGAAGACGTGAGCCTATCACGAAACGCGTCAGGGCGTGGCTACGCGACGCATCGCCCACACAGGTTAAGCTGTACCCGGGTCTTACCAGCTGAGTATTGCCGTGAATACAACCAACCCGCTGAGTAAGCTGAAGGCTTTTACTGTTGATGTGCACTTTATTATTTGAAACCTTGTAAGCATAACTTTGTTGCAGGGGATTTCTTTTACAAACAAATACAGTTTTACATGTTCTGCCTCTCTCTCGCTCACTTACATGAACTCTCACACTGCATGCATGCACCCATGACTGTGAACCAGTATACTCTGGAAGGAGTCTAACTGACGCTGTGTTGGAGCCAGGAGGAGAGTGACGGATGGATTCTTGATTTCAAGGAGATTTCTAAGGCTTTACATATCACCTGGATCTGGTGAGTAGAATACCTAAGTGGATCACGTTTAAAGCACTGTCTGGATACACCTGGAGGGACCGTTTAGAAACCAAGAACGCACCCTTTATCAGGGTGGAATGGATCCCAGAAGATAGTCTTTCTGGGATTAATCTACTTTCATTAAAAGCAGATTGTGAACTTTTGGTTCAGGTGAATCCTAGCATTCATATTCAGCGCTGTTAATGTTTCTATGAGACATACTTTTTTACAAACCCTATATTTTATTATAATAGCTGCTTTTATCTGCGTATATATGTTATATAGCTTGTATTAAACTTACTATATCCATTGAGCGCTCGGATCAGTTGTGTCTTAGGACTCTTTCTGATATTTTTTTACAATAAATTATAATCATTTGCAGAATTGAGCGATAGCGATTTGTGGGGAAATTCGTCATAAAAAAAAATAATAATAATGGCAGCGACAATTCTGCAACTGAGCAAATTTCAGTGATTTTGAGTTGATTACATTATTGAATAATTTTTATTATAATTATATTATTATTTGTTATAATTATTTATAATTATTTATTATATTATAATTTTGTTTTAAAAAAAAGGTCATACCCGGGATGCCTATTAGACTCTTGTTTGGTCAGATTTAAGTGAGTTATCCCTAAGAATTACAGGCCTACAGTATAAAACGCCAAATTTCCTTGCAAATAATGGTACCGCTTTCAGCACCTAAAATCTGAAAGAATCATACCGCCAGGGAGGTTAAGAGAGCATTTTGCATTCTTTCAAAGATTGCAAAGTGTTCATTGATATTGGGTGAGGTAGGGGTGTAACAACCTCCACCTTGTCCTATTAGAGAACATTTGGCATTCACTGAGAAAATGCAAAGTGTTCTCTGAATTGTGCCTGTGCCAAGCAAGTGACCTTCTGTGTTCACTAAGCAGCCGGGCAAGGGATCCGCAGTGCCTACTACAGTGATTAACAGCTTTCACGGGGATCAGCCAGAGATGGCACATGATTACTTTCACAAGGAATAGCACGGCAACAGGCATTTCTGCAACACAAGCTGTGTGAATGGGCCCTGAGTGAATAAAAGGCAATTATTAACGCATTGCAGAATGCTATATTAAAGAAAAGAAAAATCACATGACCAAAGGGATCTTATCAGTATAACACAAACATAGCTTACCCTTTTCATCAGAAAAACAAATTTCCTTGGATCTCTCCATTATCATCCCAGCAAAAAAAGATGATACACCTTCTGCAGAAAAACAGTAAGTCTCAAGATCCGAAATAGAAAATGTAACTTTACATGCTAAACTGTCACAATCTGTTGCCATCTGCAAAGAAAAAGAAGAAAAATGCACTATGAGGAGAGCTTACCGAGTATGCAGCTTTGTTCTTGTTAGATCCTTGCCCATGTTCCTGCTTAAGCTAGAGCCATGGCCTCTGCCCCAGGTTTTGTGTTCTATGGAGCAACCTTTGTATGCAGGAGTTAGAACTATGTATCCTTACGCTGTGTGCATCAATAGAAACACACAGCCCCGTAGCATTGGAAGGCAGTCTCCTTATCCTACCCCCTCTAAGCTAACTAACTCAACTCAACTGCACAGTTCACTGTTAA
Organism: Rana kukunoris; assembly: GCA_029574335.1. Taxonomy (NCBI): domain Eukaryota; kingdom Metazoa; phylum Chordata; class Amphibia; order Anura; family Ranidae; genus Rana; species Rana kukunoris. The sequence continues at coordinate 348,187,290 of CM056052.1, forward strand.
CTTTTGTGAAGATCAAAGGTTCAGGGAAGAAGCACTGAGACAGCAAGAGCCAGCAGCATTCAAAGTTGTAGATTACAAGTGCTGTGGTATAAGAATTTTAACAAATAGTTTACTGGGAAATGTCTATTTTATTGTGCTCAATGTACTAAGCTAAAAAATGCTAATGAGTTGAATACTACTTTCAAACAAAACATTTCCAGTATATGTTTTTTCTCATTTACTCAGATATACTGTATATAAAATATAATCCTGCATAACCTCAGTCAATCTTGGTCAATCTATAGACGTGGCTAAATATAGCTACTGTTTTCTTGTGAAAAAAAATATAGCTACCATAGTTACCGCTGTTACTTTTTTAAATACAAAACAGTTGAAATCAGGAATAGGATTGTTCAAGCTATGCCCAGAAATAAAGCATTTTGTATACACTATATTACCTAAAAGTATTGGGAGACCTGCCTTTACACGCACATGAACTTTAATAGCGTCTTAGTCCGTAGGGTTTAATATTGAGTTGGCCCACCCTTTACAGCTATAACAGCTTCAACTCTTCTGGGAAGGATATCTACAAGGTTTAGGAATGTGTCTATGGGAATGTTTGACCATTATTCCAGAAGCACATTTGATGTTAAAGAGGAGGTTCACCCTAAATATAATCTTTCCCATGTGATCCAGCATACTGGCGTCTATTTTCCACGGCTTCCGAAAATACCCGATTTAGGACTCGGGTATTTCCGGCGCTATGCGGCGCCTGTGCACAGACCTAGGAGCTGACTGCGCAGGCGCCGTATTTCTCCGAGTCCTATGGCTATGGCGCGTCACGCCCGCCGAAATAGGACTTGGAGAAATACGGCGCCTGCGCAGTCAGCTCCTAGCTTTGTGCGCAGGCGCCGCATAGTGCCGGTAATACCCGAGTCCTAAATCGGATATTTTCGGAAGCCGTGACGGGCTATAGCGGCGCCATCCACCGCGGGGGAAATAAAACCAAATTAAAGATTACACAGTAAGTGGGGCAAAAAAAAAACAGCATACTGGAGCTGACGTCAGTATGCTGGATCACATGGGAAAGATTATATTTAGGGTGAACTCCCGCTTTAATGCCGTGTACACACGGTCGTTTTTTGCGATGAAAAAAAACGTCGTTTTTTTAAAACGTCATTTAAATTGATCGTGTGTGGGCAAAACTTTGTTTTTTGTCTTCAAAAAAACGACCAAAAAAAAAATTCCAACATGCTTGAATTTTTTGTGTCGTTTTTCAAAACGTCGTTTTTTGTTTCACAAAAAGTCACCGTGTGTAGCAAAAACGTCGTTTAAAACGACGTTTTTCAACCCTCGCATGCCCAGAAGCTAGTTATGAAGCGAGCTTCAATGGAAAAGAGTGGTAAACGTAACCTCGCTTTTTGTGAAAAAACGATGTTGTGTATGCAACATCGTCTTTGAAAAGTGACGTTTCAAAAACGTCGTTTTTTACTTTACAGAAAACGTCGTTTTTTTTCATCACAAAAAATTATCGTGTGTACGCGGCATAAGTGCTAATCTAACCTCAAACTATACTATTACAATGAATATTGTTATTTTTGTATTGTTCTATTGTCTAAATGCTGCAGCCATCCTTATTGCAAACGGCATTCTCACATCAAAAAAATAAAAAATAATGGCCTACCTTACTATTATTTCCATAGTATACTTTGTAATTAAGAGTTTCAAGTTCTATTTCATGAATAGAGGGTACTTTCGGGTGAGTAATCTCAATCTCAACGATCTCTTCTCTCTTGAGTACTTTCAACTCTGGAGGACCAATAATTCCTAAAAAGACAACATTATAATAACCTTATTCAAAGTAGACACCATATGTAGTACACAGGGTTCCTACCCACTAGAAGCAACTATGTTAGTGTATGTAAACTCAACATTTCATATTCCTGATATGTGCCTGTTGTACTATGTACTTGTATGAAAAAAAAAAAAGCTGTTCTCTTTGTATTGCTTCCTTTGGGTTGTCCTTAGGGTTATCCCGATACTGATACTAGTATCGGTGCCGATCCCAAGTACTTGTACTCGCACAAATGTTCCCGATGCCAGATCTGATGCCTGGAACCGGAAGTCGGCGGACGAAAGAGGGCTGCCTTTCAGTGCCCATAAGTGCCATCAGTGCCCATAAGTGCCATCCATCTTCAGTGTCAATCTATCAGTGCCACCTATCAGCGCCCATTAGTCAAATGATCACATGACATTAAAAAAACGAATCGGTATCGGCGAGTACTTGAAAAAAAGTAACAGTACTTGTTTGTGACGGTATTAGAGCATATCTCCGCCATCCTCTCCCTTCTTCTCCCATAAAAGAAATCACCCCAATATTCCCCGACTAGGAATATCCCTGGAATCGCCGAATCATCCACACATTAGCCAAGGCTTAATACTGGATCTAACAGGACACACTTTAATGGCAAAACTCTACAGATTTATATACACAGTTGCAAGCTTGTCCTCAATCAAACAACAATGAAATCTCCACCCCCTTTTCCACACACTGGGGGTTTCCATACAGAGGCATTTCGGCACCGCAAGCTTGACACATCACATTCTTGAATTTGAATTCAATTAACCTTTAGAATACACAATCACGGATCTAAAAGACATTTAGTAATTATCTCCCAGAGAGAGGAGCCCCCAGGGGGTAATTACTACCATGAAGCAATCAGAACAACAATTAACATGAGTCAATTATCTAATCGGTTGGCTAGGTCGTCTCGTCTGTGACACGGCTATTCATCTGCAGAACACAATGGAAAGGTATTTCACAAGCCACTTAGCATTGAAAGGTCATTGTCCCGTACTGGCAGCATGGCAATCTGGTTTAAACAGGTTTTACAGATGCCTCTACAAAGGGGAAAGTAATCCAATTATCCAGGCTAGAGGCAGAACCCCATAACACACAGACATTAACATTAGCAGGGAGAGGATTAGACTGAAGTATATAGGCAATTGTATAAAAGTCCTTCACAATGGCCCCCCCTTTTCTCCCTGCTCCGGCAACTCGGTTGGACCTTTCCTGGTCCAGTAGAGTTGACGGGTTCAGAGCTTCTAGTCCGAGGTTAACTCCGTTTGGCGTGACAATCCATCGGCATTCCCGTTTTGCTTGCCTGGGCGGTAATGAATCGTAAAGTCATAGGGCTGTAAGGCCAAGCTCCAGCGTAGCAAACGGCCGTTGTCCCCTGAAACCCGGTTAAGCCACACCATGGGGTTGTGATCGGTGATGAGAGTGAAAGCCCGGCCATAAAGGTAAGGTGTGAGCTTTTTGAGGGCCCATCCGCCTTCCTGGTTTGAGGCCCTGGCCCATAATCGGACGGCAAGAGGCTCGCATTCAGTCCTCTCCAAAAGCCCCTGTCCCGGCTAGGCCTGTCACACATCTCCCCTTTTGGCAGGGGACTAACCCAGTAGGAGACACCAGATGGGTTGTCTCTGAATTCAGTCAGTAGTTCCAGTCCCCCGATGCCGGTATCCATACAGTACCCCAAATCACTTGCTCCAAACCGAGCATTACTCACCCCGCCATCCTCTGCCTCTCTCAGGGAACACGTCTGCCGCTGGGGAGAGGCCTGGACTAGCCCTTCTCCCTGGAGTCCTTTCAGCCGCTGGAGAGATGACAGGGTGGCTGGGCTCAGTCCATCATGCTGTTGGAGATCTGGGCCAACTGGCCACCATTTATGGGGTATACCAGTGGAGACTGAAGTCCCATCCACTGGTGTGAGGTGAAAATCCCCCAGTGCTTGCAAAGCAAAGCCGACATCCTCCTCTTTCAGTCCTGTACCATTTTCTGGGGTTGTGCCAGTGGGGACTGAAGTCCCATCCACTACCCCAGGAACCCCTTCTTCTGTTAGGTGAAAGCAGAGGTCCGGGGCACTCTGCTCTGTTGCCAGCTCTTCCGCTGGGTTGCTGTGAGTGGAGACCACAGTCCCATCCACCGATATCCACTCAAGCTGTAGTGGGGTGCAGCCACCAGTAGCATCCTGTCCTGCTGCCAGTGATTCAGCTGGGAGTAAGAGCTTTACCACCTCAGCTGGTTGCTGGGGAGGGGGGCCAACCGCCCCGGCTCCCTGGAACTCCACAGTTGGTCCTGGTGCTGGGCAGAGATGGCTGGCACTCTGCCCTGTTGCCAGCACTTCTGCTGGGGATGCATAATCCATAACATCCTCTGAACAGTCCATACTTTCTGTAATCTGTGGCTGGGGAGTGATCGCCATCTTCTCACCCTGAGCCTCCAAAACTGCCACAGGGGTGGGGCAGAGGTCTTGAACCCTCTGTCCGGTGACCAGCGCTTCAGCTGGGAAAGTTCTGTGTAACTCCACAAATACTGCTCTTGGGGCTGGGCAGAGCACAGTGAAGTGTGGCCCTGATACCAGCTCTTCTGCTGGAGGCCCATCAGGTTGTTCTTCCTCAGCAGAGAAGTCTATCAGATCCCCTGTCTCTGCAACTGGTGTCTGGGGATAGAGGTTCACCATCACCTGTCTTTCATTTGGTGCTGCTTCTTTAGGCGTTGTCACCGATCGTCGTATTTCTGCAATTCTCAGCTCATGTTGCCGCTCTCGTTCTTTCTCATCAAAAGCTTTAAAAACTCTAAACGGAATCTTCCTTGTGTCTGCTGTGCTGTACTCACTGTTTGGAGAATGTGCGGCTGCTTGTCGAACTGCTGCCAGTTTTAACTGTAGTTCTGCGTTTCTTATTTGTTTAGCCTCCTCCGCTACCAGGGTCATCACTTTCAGCACCACATCCGCCGTTGGTTTCGGACCGAACCATGCTAATTTCTCTCTTATTAGCTTGTTAGCTGGTGATTCCTCATCCTGAATCACTGGTGTCCCCATCTTCTGTACTGCAGGCCTTGCTGCAACCGAGTTCTCCTGGTCTAGCTCCATTTATTCTGCTATGATGACACGCTCGGTTTTGCTGCTAGCAATCCTTCCACAAACTTCCAGTAGTCCTTTCCGTGTATTTCTTTTAAGCAGGGTGTATCAGTCTTCCATTCACTGTTCCCAGTGTCTGCTTGGAATCCTGGTGTAAAGGAAGGTAGAAGGGAACATCCCGCTGCTGCCATCCAGTGTGACGGTATTAGAGCATATCTCCGCCATCCTCTCCCTTCTTCTCCCATAAAAGAAATCACCCCAATATTCCCCGACTAGGAATATCCCTGGAATCGCCGAATCATCCACACATTAGCCAAGGCTTAATACTGGATCTAACAGGACACACTTTAATGGCAAAACTCTACAGATTTATATACACAGTTGCAAGCTTGTCCTCAATCAAACAACAATGAAATCTCCACCCCCTTTTCCACACACTGGGGGTTTCCATACAGAGGCATTTCGGCACCGCAAGCTTGACACATCACATTCTTGAATTTGAATTCAATTAACCTTTAGAATACACAATCACGGATCTAAAAGACATTTAGTAATTATCTCCCAGAGAGAGGAGCCCCCAGGGGGTAATTACTACCATGAAGCAATCAGAACAACAATTAACATGAGTCAATTATCTAATCGGTTGGCTAGGTCGTCTCGTCTGTGACACGGCTATTCATCTGCAGAACACAATGGAAAGGTATTTCACAAGCCACTTAGCATTGAAAGGTCATTGTCCCGTACTGGCAGCATGGCAATCTGGTTTAAACAGGTTTTACAGATGCCTCTACAAAGGGGAAAGTAATCCAATTATCCAGGCTAGAGGCAGAACCCCATAACACACAGACATTGACATTAGCAGGGAGAGGATTAGACTGAAGTATATAGGCAATTGTATAAAAGTCCTTCACATTGTTGTCAGGGCATTAGAGCTGCCCGTTCGCGGCCGTTTACCGCGGGCGCGCGCATGCGCGGCTCGGGCGCGCGCGTGCATGTATTAGGCGCGCGTGCGCGGTATAGGCGCGCGGCGCGGGCGCGCACGGACACGCTCTCCATCCGGCCAATCAGTGGCTTAGGCGGGCTATTTAAGCCAGCCTCTTCCTCCTGTCTGGTTGCTGGCTTGTCACAGCTTCTAAGTGAATCTGATACCTACGACCTTTTGATCCTGATCCTTTGACCTTTGGCTATTGTTACCGGACTGCTGCTGTCTCCTGCTCTTGACCTTTGGCTTGAACTATCGGACTTCCTGATCTCTCCAACCCTCCTGACCACGGCCTGTTTCCCGGATTAATCTTCTGCTTGTTCCCAGCTCCAGCTATCTGGACTTCCGGACTATCTCCGTGTGCTTCCTCAGCTGACCCCAGTGACCTGCTTCCGGATCAGTCTCTGCTCCACGGATCCAGTCTTCATCCACCTGTCGGTACCGGTGCCTCCCGGTGCGTCCGTCCCCCTGTACCCACTCCAGGGGGCGGATCGCGCTAGGTCGCAAAGGGAGCCGCCCTCAGCATCTTGGCCTTGGTGAGTTTATCTTTAACTACCGTGATACTTGTACTCTGTCTTAAAAAAGTGGCATCGGGACAACCTTAGTGTGAATACCCAGCGTTCATGCCAGTCCCTCTGCTTTCTTAATAAAAACTGACCTCCCCAACTCTCTATGCAGCAGAGAACAGAGGGAAAGTGATCACTTTTAATAAATAGGGGGGAAAAGGTATTTATAATGTATATACACGAATGTGTTGCCTTTCATTTCTGTTTTAAAAGACTATGTTATTTTACAAAATAAGGGTTTACAATCACTTTAACCCTAACCTGATTGAAAGTTATACTAAAGTTACCATGGCTACCTTTAATAATTTCCATCACTGCAAGTAATAACCCTCTGCAGCCTTTTGGTATGACAGGTGGGGGGGGGGGGGGTGGGCAGTGTGACAGGTCAGCATTGTTATAGTAAGACACACTCATCCGGCTAGCAGTTCTCTTCCCGAGTGTCAGTGTATATAGTGGAGGGAGATGGGAGGGGGCTATCGGAAGCTCTGTGATGTTTCATTCAGAATACTGGCTAGCAGTTCACTTCCTGAGTGTCAGTGTATACAGTGGAGAGGGGAGGGGCCTCTGACCCGGACAGGCACCACAAATGGGTCGCTCTACTTGTACAATCTTGCAGATACCTGCCCAGGTCAGAGGCCCTTTCCTTTTCCACTGTATACACTCCGGAAGAGAACTGCTAGCCGTTATTATAAATGGGACATCCCGTGGACATCACAGAGCTTATGATCACCCCTCCCGCCCCCCCCCCCCCACTGTATAGCTGCCAGCCAGAGGTACAGAGGGAGATGCTGGGTCTTGGCCCCCCCCCCCCCCGGGCTAACGTGATTAGCTGTGTCCAATCACAGCTGATCACACGTAAACAAGTATATGCCGGTTGTTGGCTCGCCTCACTCTGACAGAGTGTGAGGAGAGGAGAGACAATCAGCAGCATTTCCTCACAGGGGAGACCTGTACAGATAATTAGGGCACTGATCAGTGCAGCCCCAACAGTGCCTATCAGTGTTGCAAGTCAGTGCTGCCATTCAGTGCCGCCTATCATTGCCCACAAGTGTCGCCTATCAGTGCTCATTAGTGCTTCATATCAGTGCCGCCTATCAGTTCCCATCAGTGCTGCATACTGGTGTTCTTTAGTGCCGTCTCATAAGTCCCAAAAAACCCAGTGCTGATTAAATGCCACAAAAAGAAAGCTCCATTTGGGTACAGTGTTGCATGACTTTGCAATTGTCATTAAGACAGCACTGGAAGCTGAAAATTTCCCTGGGCAGGAAGGGGGTAAAAGTGCCCAGTATTGAAGCGGTTAAACTTCTCCACAACTTCATCCCTGACCTGTCTGGTGTGTTCCTTAGCCTTCATGATGCTGTTTTTTTAACTAAGGTTCTCTAACAAACCTCTGAGGGCTTCACAGACAACTGTATTTATACTGAGATTAAATCACACAAAGTTATTTACTAATTAGGTGACTTCTGAAGGCAATTGGTTCCACTAGATCAGGGGTGGGGAACCTGCGGCCCTCCCCGTGCCCCTCAGTGTGTGTCCGCAGAGCTGTCAGAAGGAGCCGATGTTTACCTTGTAGTTCCGGCTCCTTCTGACAGTGTGAGTCACAGGCGGAGTGCATTCAATATCACTCCGCCTGTGAGAGAAGGCGCCTTACAGATGAAGCAGCGGCTTTCTCTCTACTACAGCCGCCGCTTTCTCTGTACGGCACCTTCTCTCACAGGCGGAGTGCATTTGATATCACTCCGACTGTGCGCACTGGGATCAATAAATGTCCACAGTGACGCCGCAGCCCGCCCACGGAGCCCAGGCCTCAGAAGCACCACAGAGCCCAGCAGCACCACAGAGCCCAGCACCACAGAGCCCAGCACCACAGAGCCCAGCACCACTGGAACCAGGGATTGAGGTGAGGGATTGCATTGTGCTTTTTGGGGGGTGAGGGAATGCAGATTGTGTTTTGGGGATTGGGGGAATCACATTGTGGGGATTGTGTTTTTGTATGTGCCACTTTGTGGTCTATCACATAAAATCTAAATAAAATATATTTAAGTTTTTGGTTGTAACATGACAAAATGTGGAAAATTTCAAGTGGTATGAATACTTTAAGGGACTGTATGTGTCAAATCAGTGTATTTATTTTTTATTGCATTTAAAATGGGTTGTAAAGCTTTGTGTTTTTTTACTTTTTCGAATAAAAAAAAAAGACAACAGTAAAGTTGGTCCAATTTTTTCATACATTGTGAAAGATAATGTTACGTGGAATAAATGGATTATCAACATGTCATGCTTCAAAACTGTGCCCGCTCATGAAATGGCGACAAACTTTGACCCTTGATAAACTCATAGGCAACGTTTCAAAATGTCTACAGGTAGACATTGGTGCCTGTCTTTTCTGTAAATATCTCCTAAACCTTTTAGGTGTGGGAGACATTTGTTGCACCTACAGGTAATCTAGGCATACCATCAGGTTAAAGTGGGTTAAAGGTGTTTACAACCACCTTAAAGGGGCTGTAAAGGTTTCTTTTTTTATTTTATTTTAACAAACATACCACTTTAACCTCCACAGAGTTGCCCTGATCCTCGTCTTCTAGAATCCCTCGGTGGCTGTCTCAGCTTCTCCCCACAAGAGCGAACCCCCCTCTGGTAAGGGCTGTCTCAAGGGGGTTAGATTGCGGGCGCGCTACCGTGTGATACAGTTGGCGACCATAGGGCATTTGGGCATCCTCTACCGTCCCTTGGAGAGTGTTTTTAAATTTTTATGTTGTATCATACACTGTGCTTATTGTGTTGTTCCCTTCCTCATTCTCTCTTGTTACACTTGGTGCACTTCTGTCCCCGGTGATATTTATTTGTATATATGTATAAAAAGTTATACTTGCTGCTGTGTACATACACCTTGATTGTCGAGGACTACCTGTTAACAAGTATCAACCGAATCTTGCTCGATCCATTTAATACAATTTCTTCCTGTCCCACTTCCTCCTTAATAGCCTACAGCAGCCCCTCCCTGTAGGTGATCGCATGGGACACATGACAGGTCCCATGCGATCGACTGTCCAATCAGCGGCAGGCCGCGCCGCTCGCACATGCGCAGTGCCGCTTGCGCATGCGCAGTGGGTGCCCGGCCGTGAAGCCGAAGGTGGTCACAGCCGGGTGCCCACAGTTGCGATGAGGACGCCGGCTGGGGAGGGGGGAGAGGAGCGGAGCCCCGGTCGGCGCATTGCTGGAACGCTGGAGCAGGTAAGTGTCTGTTTATTAAAAGCCAGCAGCTACACTTTTTGTAGCTGATGACTTTTAATAAACACAAATATTGTCTGGAACACCCCTTTAAGGTGAAAAAACACGAAGCTTTAGAACCCCTTTAACCACTTTCCGCCCAGTCAATAGTAAATTGACATCCGAGAAGTGGTTGTGTAATCCTGACTGGACGTTTGACATCCAGCAGGATTACATGCCGGCGCGCAGCACAGCGATGCAGGGTGTCAGTCTTACACCCTGCATCTCCGATCTCGGTAAAGAGCCTCCGGCAATCACGGCAGATCACGATGTAAACAGGAAGAGCCGTTGATTGGCTCTTCCTCACTCGCGTCTCACACTCGTTTATCAGCGCAGCCCCCCCTCGGATGCCCACACTGGGCCACCAGGGAAGGGGGCAAAAAATAAAATAAAAAAATGAGAATAGATGCCAATCAGTGCCCATAAATCAACATGGGCACTGACTGGTTATAATATGGGATTAAAAAAATAAATGCCCAGCAATGCCATCAGTGCCACCCTTCAGTGTCCATCAGTGTCCATCAGTGCCACCCTCAGTGCCCATCCATGCCCAGTGCCCACCTATCAGTGCCCATCTGTGCCACCCATAAGTGCCCATCAGTGCCGCCTATGAGTGCCCATAAGTGCCCATCAGTGCTGCCTATGAGTGCCCATCAGTGCCGCATACCAGCGCCGCCTATCAGTGCCCATCAGCGCCACCTATCAGTGTCCATCAGTGCCGCCTTATCAGTGGCCATCAGTGCCGCCTCATCAGTGCCACCTCATCGGTGCCCGTAATCGAACAACTTTATTTTTTTTAGTTGTTGCGCAAAAAATAAAAATTGCAGGTGATCAAATACCACCAAATAAAATCTCTATTTGTGGGAACAAAATGATAAAAAAAAAAATGTTTGGGTACAGAGTAGCATGATCGTGCAATTGTCATTCAAAGTGCCTGGTATATAAGTGGTTAAATGCAAACATTTCCCCTTTAAGACCAATGGGCCATCATTCCCTCAGTCGGCTCCAGGCTACTGAGGGGGGAGGAAGCAATCGGCTCCGATAAGTGGCGGAGACCCCTGATAAAAGTGATCACTTTTATCTGAAAGAGGACAGTTGACCGCCATCTGCTGCCATAACCCCGGTATTCTACGTCAAGTACGTAAGTGGTTAAATAATATGTAAATCCAACATTTTATATTGCTGATAAGTGCCTGCTGTACCATGTACTTTTATGAAAAACTATCATGTTCTCTTTGTATTACTTCCTTTTCTATTAAAAGCTGACCACACTAAGCATGACAGCACAGCATGGTAAGCAGTTCTCTAGCTGTGCTGAGAACTTATCCTGTTCTCTGCCAATGATCAGACTTGTGCTGTCTCCCCTGCACAGCCACACACTGTGGAGTTCCATGTACCGCTGTTTCTCTTTCCCTAGCTCTCTGAGCTCTTAATGTAGCTTAGGCTCCATTCACACCTAGGCGTTTTGTCGCCTGTAGCGCGACGCTCACAAACACCAGAGGGAGAAAAATACATGAAAGCCTATGGAGATGGTTCACATCTGAACGCTGATGCGCCTGACGCCCATCGCCTGTAGTTAAAAAAAGTTCCGGACCCTTTTTTGACGCGCGTATCGGGCGGTTTGGGCGTATTTGAGCGTTTCCATTTCCCATAGAAAGTAATGGAAACGCTCGATTCAAGCGACTAGCGCGACAACGAGTGTTTGCTACAGGCGTTTTGTCGCTTTAATCAATAGAACTTTTCACCCAGGCAGAAGATTAAACAAATCTACCAACATAGCAACAAGTGATGAAAAGATGATAATTTTTCCTATTGGCTAAAATAAAAAACGTCAAAGTACAAAAAAACGTCGGACGACGCTGTATGCAAACGCACAAATAAGCATGAATACGCGCGACAAAACGCTGGAAAAAAACGCCCAAAAAACGACCGTCGCTCAGGTGTGAATGCAGCCTGAGGCCGCGTACACACGAGGGGATATGTCCGCTGAAAACGGTCCGATGGACCGTTTCAGCAGACATCTCCGCTCGTGTGTATGGGCTAGCGGACAGATTTCTCCATGCGTGCATGCTTTGAAATCTATCCGGTGGGAATCTGTCCGCCCGACATGTCTGCTGGTTAGTACACTTACCAGCAGACATGTCGTCCCCCACCGCCGCCGCCGAATGGATTCGGCGCATGCGCGGAAGTGTTTAACTTCCTGGTGCGGTGACGTGGCGGTGACGTGGCGGCGTCAACGTCACCGCGCCGTCCGGCGGCGGGGAATTTGATCCGATGGTGTGTACACGCCATCGGATCAAACTCCCGATCGGACATATCCGATGGAAATGGTCCGCGGACCGTTTTCATCGGATATGTCCAATGGTGTGTACGCGGCCTTAGAGTGGAGTTTAGAATGGTATGCGATCAAGGTGTTTATAATGTTTTTTTTAAATCTATACACAAATGTTTTGCCTTCCATGTCTATTTTAATCTGAATGGGTTGGTTAAGGGTCCTTTCACACGGAGCGGACCGTTTTTGTGTCCGCTCCGTGTGTGTCCGTCGGCTCAGCGGGGATCCCCGCTGAGCTGTCTGCGCACAGGGCGGTCCCCGCACACTGTGCAGGGAACGCCCTGTTTTTCTCCGCTCTCCCCTATGGGAATCGGATGAATACGGATCGTGTGTCCGTTTTCATCCGATACGCCGGAAGGAAGAAAAATAGGGTTTTCTTCCGTCCGAAAAACCGGATCCAGACGGACGCGGATCCTTGCGGTCGTTAGCGGATGCATCATCCGCTAACGGACACGATCCCATAGGGCCCCATTCTAAGTCAGTTTACGGACTTAGAAAAAGCGGACCGTTCGTCCGCACGTGTGAAAGGGCCCTTACAAAGCGAGGGTTCACATATTTAGCTTAGTTATCCCATATATTGAACTGTACAGAGAATACAGACATAGAACCGATCATACAATCTTAAAGTAGATGTAAACCCCCAAATTTTTATTTAAGGCTTGTACCTGATACAGCATAGGATTTCATGTCATCTGTGCCCAGTCTTGCCAAGAAGTTTATCCAGCTCTGAGCAACCCTCTTATCTTCTTTCAGTGAGATAAAAATTGACAGACAGAGGAATAACAGTCAGTTCTTCCCCCTTGCTGTGAGTGATAGCTTATTTCCTTATCTCATGCACTAGCATGGGAGAGACTTTCCCAGCGTTGTCATCCCCCTTTCTTAGCGTCTCACAGCTATTACTACAGCCTATGTTATGTAGCACATGCGCAGGAGTCACAGGGGGCCGTGAGCGCATTCTGCTTCCTTTGTGTCGCTGTCTGGCCAAAGGGGAGTGTAGAGATGGGTGGGTCTAATGAAATCACAACTCCACCCACTTAGTTTCGGCCATAGACCCGTCCATGGATTTCCAAAATTTGCGGGGCTCAGTGTGCAGAAGGGGGTTATTTTTTAAAAGGTAGGGATACATGCAGGAGGCACCCATACATATATCCATAAGATGACAATAGTAAGAGAATCAGTTGAGTGGTGGGTTTACATCCACTTTAATATAAGTATTCATTTGGTTAGATAAGAGCAGGCTGTCAAAATTCTAGTTTAAAACTAAAATTGAAGTAATGGAATATGAAAATTTGAGCAGAGTATAAAACACATTTCAAAGGTTTAATAATCACTTACCTACAGTGTTTACGCTGAACTCCACTTTTGCAGCGCTACTTATTTTAGATCCAACTAAGGCTTTAACTCTAACTTTATAGTTGGCTAGAGGATCTGAATCTATCTCATGAGTAAGGTCACAGTAGCGATATGAAATATTCTGGCAAGTCTCAATACCTTTCCAATTCATTTCTCTGAAAAATAAGTTCAAAATAAAAGTGATTATTTTTTTAAAGTAGATATCATTTCTTTCTGAATCCATATTTTCTAACGTTCCCTGCTTATAGACAGTACTAAAAATAAGAAGTGAATATGAAAAGGTGTAAGTATGGCACTGTTCTGATTGTATCAAGGTGCTATAATTAAATAACATAATCCTGCTTGTTCCGAGTGTAAAAAAAAAAAAAAAAAAATCAACTAATTTTAATTATATTTCAGACAGGAGGCTCATATCTTGCATTAACTTTCTTTACTAATGCTCATAGCAGAAAACAGAATTCAATACTTTAAAAAGAAAAATTTTACAAAGAGAACTTTACTACAAATCCCAGAATCCCTGAGACCGGAAACCCCTCCCCCAGGAGATCCTATATAACGTCTGCATGAAACCAGGAACTTCCTCTTTCTTTCTGCTCATGGCCAGTTAAGTACCTCATATTCTTGCTTTTTGTCTATGGTGTAAATTGTATTGTAAATTGTATTGTTTATTCGATTGTGAGGCGCGGCTGCGCTTCGTTTTACTGGCGCTTCAAACGCCTTTAGGCTGTGTCACCCCCCCCCCTTTCCCCCCCCCCACTTGCGCGTGTGTCCCTTGAACTATATACCTCAGGGCGATTCGCGCCCTTCTTGTAGGAGGGGGCGGGCCGATCACAGACTCTCTCCCTCCTTGTATACCCGCGTTCGTTCGACCAATGGCAGCGCTCCGGTGACGTCACCGCGACGCGCCGAACACAGGACCTGCCCACCGCTCTTCACCGCTGCATTCAGCGGCTGATCTACTAGGGGAAGGTGCTGTGCAGGCTTGGCTGCTGGATTCATATTCTCCCTGATAGCGTGACCACTATCAGGGCACGGTAGACTTACACACACATATTTCACCTCAGGCAGTTTATTGAATAGACGGAGCACTGTAATCAGTGGTCTGTAGGAAACGGTTTGCCTGAGCAAAATTCCTTGTTTACTACTAATATGGCAGAAGGTTCTAGGAACCTAGCTTCACATGGAGCAGATCAGGGTATCACCCCTGAGACCCCTCAGTTGCTCACAGCTGCTCAAATTCAGGACATCATTAATAATTCTATTCAAGCAGCATTAGCTGCCACTGTGACCAACATCTTACCTCACCCTGAGGCAATGAAAGTGGGAAAAGCCTCTTGCAAGAGGAAACATTTGTTGACCCACACCGACTCCCCGGCAGGGGAAGTAAAACTCATGCTTGAGGCAGGACCCTCCACGGCCTGCCGACCCAGACATCCGAACAATGAACGACCCTTGACAAACAAGGAGATCACTAATAAAAAATTTATTTCTGCCCACCGGGTTAAACCGGACTCGTTTAACGAGGAATCAGACGAGGAGTCACCTGACGGATCTCTGATCCTTTCATCGGACGATTCCGATGCGGAAATGGAGGATGCTGGGTACATGGTTCCTGAAACGGAAACCAACTCACAATTGCAGTCCACAACTATTCTGGACTCTCTGGGTGAACCTTTCTTTAATCCCGAAAGTATCACACACCCTAGGTCAGGGGACTGGGCCCCGATTCCGCAAGTTTCACAATATGTGGAACATTGGGTCAGGAAGATCCTTGATAGGAAAGACCAAAATAAACTAAGGGCAGAATGTCCCAGGCCATTCGTACCCCATAAAGCGGCAGTCACCCCAGAGATTGACCCGATCCTGCTTAAGTACCTGACAAAAACAGGGAAATATGCTAAAAAGGGCATTGAACGCTCCTTTAAGTCGATCCAGGATCGCATCTTAGACCTGCTGGGACCCTTAACAAAGATCCTGAACCTGTCTGAACAGGCGGCCAACACCGATGAACCGGTAGATCTAGTGCAGTTACGGGGTTGGGCCCAGCGGGCCATATGCCTTCTAGGTTCAGCCAACACGACCTGTGCCATAGAACGGCGCAGGTCTCTTTTGATGAAGCTGGACCCACAGCTTTCTCATCTAGCAGAGTCTGAGCCAGGTCCCTCGGCTGAGGGTCTCCTATTTGGGGAGGACCTAATTAAAAATATTAATAAATTTGTGGGTCTGTTCAATAGCCTGGACAAGGCCCAGTCGTCCCTGAAGAAGTCCGGTTCAGGTACCCGGGTTTTTGCCAAGGCCGGCAGAGGTAGAGGCCGCTCTGCCGGCCGTGCTGGTTACTATAGGGCCTTCTCAAGGGTCCCCAATCAGGCCTTTACGCCAACACAACAGCAATATACTACCACCCTTGCACAACCGGCACCATTTTTCCCCCCTAGAGGACGTCCATGGAGGAGTCGCGGCGGCAGGGGCTTCCCGAGATCCCGACCTCCTACCGGTGAGTGTCCCATACCACCCTCACATACCAATAGGGGGCAGACTGAAACATTTTACCCATGCCTGGTTCATGATTACGGCAGACGATTGGATTCTGTCCACAATTCAGGGTTACCAGATAGACTTCATGACTATACCTACCATGACGGGGACCCCGCACCCCATTCATTTTTCAGAACACAACAGGAACCTCATAGACTTAGAACTACAAGACCTGATCGCAAAACACGCTGTCATAGAGGTAGACCCCGAGTCTCCGGGGTTCATAAACAACCTTTTCCTGGTTCGAAAGAAGGATGGTGGATATCGTCCGGTAATAAATCTAAAAAATCTGAACCAATACGTGGTCTATCGCCACTTCAAGATGGAGGGTATCCATATGCTCAGGGACCTTCTTGTCCAGGGGGATTGGCTAGTAAAGATAGATTTAAAAGATGCATACCTGACGGTTCCTATGCACCGATCCTCCCAAAAGTATCTGAGATTCAGATGGCGGGGACATACGTGGCAGTTTACCTGCCTTCCCTTCGGCCTTTCAGCGGCCCCTTGGTGTTTTACCAAGATAATGAAACCGGTTATCGCCATGCTGCGTCGCAGGAGGGTACGTCTGATAATTTATCTAGACGATCTTCTCATTATGGCTCGCTCGAAGTCTCAAGCCGAAACACACAAATGTTGGGCGATATCTCTCCTGGAAGGTCTAGGTTTTCTCCTAAACCACAAGAAGTCCATACTATCTCCGGCCCAGGAGATGGAATTCTTGGGGTTCTCGGTGGACACCAGACAAGCGGTTTTACGCTTACCACACCACAAAATGGCTCTGATTCGGAAGGAAATCAGGACGGTTTTGCACAAACGGCAGATATCTCTCAGACTCCTGTCCCGGATAGTCGGTCTGTTGTCGTCATCCATTCAGGCTATTTTCCCTGCGCCCCTTCACTACCGAGCCCTTCAACGTCTAGGTGCCCTTCATTTGCGTCGAGGTCTTCGGTACTCGGACAAAATTACCCTTTGTCCGGATTCGGAAGCGGAGCTCCGATGGTGGCTTCACCATGCCCTGGAATGGAATGGGAAAACGATCTTCAGCCCCCGCCCGGACATTGTCCTGGAATCAGACGCCAGTCGCCTAGGCTGGGGAGCTCGCTGCGGCCCGGACTCCACAGGAGGGACGTGGTCCGTAGAAGAGTCTCCTCTCCACATCAACGCGTTGGAACTCCTGGCGGCATTTTTCGCCGTCAAGAGTTTTCTCTCGCAGAGATCCAATTGTTGCGCTCTCTTACGTTTAGACAACGTAGCGGCGGTGCAATATATCAATCGTTTAGGAGGCACGAAATCCAAACAATTGGCGGATATTGCCTCCGAACTTTGGAATTTCTGTCTCTCTCGCAATATTTCCCCTGTAGCGGAGTACATCCCGGGAGTATCCAATTGGGTAGCAGATTGGAACTCCCGTCATCTGTCCGATTCCAGCGATTGGACCCTGGACAGATCTGTGTTTCTGGAGTTACACGACCTCTGGGGTCCTTTGCATATGGACCTTTTCGCTTCCCGGCTCAATCGACAACTGCCGAGTTTCTACAGTTGGAGACCGGACCCGGAAGCCGTGGCTGTAGACGCGTTCCTTCAATGGTGGCCAGACGGCCCACATTACGCTTTCCCCCCCTTCTCCATGATCACCAGGCTACTCCTCCAGGTGGTCAACCTGGGATCCACAGTGGTCCTGATCGCTCCTTGGTGGCCGACCCAACCATGGTTCCCTCTGGCCTTAGGGATGTCGGTCGACTACCCCAGGCTTCTTCCCCACTCGACTCACCTCCTGTCCAATCCCTCCAAGGGTCCACATCCTTTACTGCTGGAGGGCAATCTTCCCCTCCTCGCATGGTTGGTATCGGGCTGCCAGAATCTAGTACTGGACTTTCAGAATCAGCTAGAGACCTCCTCGCCTTGGCCTGGGCCCCAGGGACTAGATCGGCTTATCGATATGCCTGGGGGCTGTGGGCTCGTTGGTGTGATCAACGACAAATTGATCCCATTCAGGCCCCTGTCTCCGCGATTGTAAATTACCTCGCGGAGTCCTACGCTTCGGGCAAGGCATATAGCTCCTTGAATGTCTATAGATCCGCCATCTCAGCATATCACTGCCCGGTCGATTCCCTCCCTGTAGGGAAACATCCTTTGGTGTGTCGCCTTCTCCGCGGCGCAAAATTCAACCGACCTCCCCGGCCACGTTATTCCTCCACTTGGGACGTTTCCAAGGTTCTTCGATTGTTTTCTTCCTGGGAAGACAATGACCTCCTTTCCCTAAAACTGTTATCTCTGAAACTCACTACTCTTCTATGCCTAATCTCTATCAAACGCGTCTCGGACGTGAGAGCCCTGGATGTTTCCAGACGGCAATTTTCTCCAGAAGGAGTGAGATTCTCAGTAGTACGCAGGACAAAAACCCACTTGCACTCGGTTTTCTACCCTTTTTTCCCGGCCCATCCTCGACTATGTGTGGTTCGATGCCTGCAAGCCTACGAAAATCTCACGGCGCATCTTCGCCCTCCTAGGTTTTCACAACTTCTAATCTCATTTGTGCAACCACACCATCCGGTGACTTCAGCCACCTTGGCTAGATGGGTGCGTGCGGTCATGGACATGGCGGGGATAGATGTCTCTCTTTTCGGCGCACACTCGACCAGGGGGGCCATGGCCACTAAGGTCTTTTCCACAGGGTGCTCTCTATCAGACCTTTTACTAGCGGCCGACTGGTCGTCCGAATCGACCTTTCGCGAGTTCTACTTTAGACCAGGAAATCATGTCTCTCTATCGGTACTGAATTCTTGATCGTGATACTCTGACTCAGCTAGTACTTACCTCGCCCTTCAGGGAGAATCTAACGTACATGTAGTTATGTAGAGGACTGTAGGCTCACTCGTTTGTGGTAGGGTTATATATACTGTTGCATGATCTATGACTGTGCTTTAAACATGCAAGATATGAGCCTCCTGTCTGAAATATAATTGGAGATTTTCCTAGCTGGTGACGGAAAATATTAGTTATATGAAGACAGGAGGCGAGTATCTTCCCACCCTACCCACCCTATGATGCATATTCTTTATCATTTCAGGATACTGATGTCTTACACATAACTCTGGACACAGTTCAAAGATGCCCTCTGGACCCCGTTGGGTCGAAGTTAATCGCGCTATAGATTAAAGCGTTATCTGTTGAAGATCTCTGGGAGACGAAGCTCTGCGCCAGGATTCGTGAGGCCTAGAGGCTGTTCTCAGTGGTTCAAGGATTCCGGCCCGGATGGACGCGGAAGGTTTGGACTTTTTTGTTCCAGCAGTTGGAGTTACACCTGGAGTATTCGCATCCAGAAAGAGGAAGTTCCTGGTTTCATGCAGACGTTATATAGGATCTCCTGGGGGAGGGGTTTCCGGTCTCAGGGATTCTGGGATTTGTAGTAAAGTTCTCTTTGTAAAATGTTTCTTTTTAAAGTATTGAATTCTGTTTTCTGCTATGAGCATTAGTAAAGAAAGTTAATGCAAGATACTCGCCTCCTGTCTTCATATAACTAATATTTTCCGTCACCAGCTAGGAAAATCTCCAATTATAACGCACATACAGAGCCAACTACTTTTAGCTGATCTCCTTGCAGGCCAATGGGTGTTTATCTTTTGGTGTGCACAAAATAAAATATATAAAGTAGAACTCTGTTGTCCGCTGGAGCAAAGAAACATAGGAGTAGAGAAAGGAGAGCCCTTGCAGTGCACAACGCCAAACATATCCGGAGCTGGCTATCTTCCAGATTGCTACACAGTGGCATATACTGAGGCCGAGCTATACAGCAGAAAACTCTGGTGAGTGCATATATAGAACAAGCATGGATAATCACGCACACCGCAAGGAAATTGAAACTAGCATCGGTTCACCAAACACTGGACTTTATTTATGAGCACAAGTCACCATTTGTCACTAAATGTGTTACTTAGTTTACGCTTGTTTACTTACAAACTGGTTTCTTGCAGATATAATTCATGTAATCTATTGATGTATACTATAATGTGTCACATAAATTAAGAAAGCATTTTTTACTAAGGCAACACCTGGCTGAGGGTGTAACACACCATCAACACTTTATATATTTTATTTTGTGCACACCAAAAAGGTAAACACCCATTTGAGGGTGTAATACAACACCAGCACTTCACATTTCTTTTACACAAAAAAATAAGGTAAACACCCGCCGGTGGTGTTACACTCCATAAGCATCTCACATATATTTTTTTTGCACATTACAAAGGCTACGGCCAGAAGAGGGCGTAACACTTTATAAGCACTATATATATATATATATATATATATATAGTGACAGGAAGTCAGGTAAATCTGTGGGTGTTGTCACAGACGGTAGATACATTTCTGCCTTGTTTAGACAATTACCAATTATTATTAAGTGTCGGCTGCAGAAATAGCCAGAAAGGTTTAGGGCGTTGGAGTACTTCAGCTGTTCAGAATGAGGCAATTAAGGCCTCTATAAGTCATCCAAAAGGTTGACTACTGATGGCTGCATCCTGAGGCTTTTTGAGTCAAGGAGAGCAGTGAGGTGAGTAAGACTTCTGAAGAGGTGAGGTGGTGTTGATTTTTCTGTGTGATAAAAATCAAAAAGACTATTGTTTTTCTGCTGTCTGACCAGCAGTGTCTGCCCAGCAGTAAGCTGTGCCAGACTCCATAGGTAGGTTCCTGTGTTGTGAAGGTAGATGCCCCAAGTGGCAAGGGTTTATTTTATGTTTTGTTTATGCCGTTTTGATGCTTGTACTTGTATCCAGCAATATGGAAGAATAAACCATATTCTTTGTTTTCAACCATCCTCAACTGCCTTTTTGTATAGTTCAGCGTGTAGTGAACCCATCCAGGGGGTCACACACACCCACTACCGAGCGAATCCCTCACAATATACACACACATATATATATATATATATATATATATATATATATGTTTTTTAACACTCGGAACAAGCAGGATTATGTTATTTAATTATAGCACCTTAAACAATCAGAACAGCGCCACTCTAAGGCCCCATACACACGAGCGGACAGATTTGTTCAAATCTGTCCGTCCGACAGATTTGAACAAATCTGTCTGCTGGGATTTTGGTTTGCTCGCGTGTACACACGAGCAAACCAAAATCCCCACCAGCAGACGGCGCGCTGACGTGTCGGTGACGTGGCGGTGACGTTGACGCCGCCACGTCACCGCACCAGGAAGTAAAACACTTCCGCGCATGCGCCGAATCCATTCGGCGGCGGCGGTGCGGGACGACATGTCTGCTGGACATGCTTTGAAATCTGTCGGGTGGACAAATCTGTCCGCTAGCCCATACACACGATCGGAGATGTCTGCTGAAACGGTCCATCGGACCGTTTTCAGCGGACATATCCGCTCGTGTGTACGAGGCCTTACACCTTTCATATTCATTTCTATACTCCGCCTAGGTGGCAGTATTTTGTAGGGGAAGCAGTTCTTCTCTCTTGTTCAGCACTCTTCTTTTTTCCTTTGTATGGAATCACATAGCCCTTTTATATCTAAAAACAAGAAGGCCTAGCATACAGAGGTAAAACAAAAAGTCACTGTTTGTTTAGTTACTATCAGCTGTTATTTAAAAGAGAAGGAAAAACCATCAAGTCCAAATCACTTAACCACTTGACCTCGGGAAGATTTACCCCCTCCAATGAACAGGCCATTTTTTGCGATACGGCACTGAGCTATTTTAAATGATTTTTGCGCGGTCATGCAACGTTATACCCAAATAAGATGTATGTGCTTTTTTTATTTTTTGCGCTTTCAAAAAAAATGGAAATTTTGAAAAGAATAAAAACATCTTTCACTTTGTGCTATAAAACATATCCAATGTAAAATTGAAAAAACAAAAAACAAAACAAATTTCTTCATAAATTTAGGGCAATATGTATACTGATACATGTTTTTGGGAAAAAAAGTTCCAATAAGCATAGATTATAGCATCTACAAACTGGGATATTTTAATTTTTCTAACTAGTAAAGGCGACCATTAGCGACTTATCCTTATAGCGGGACTGTGAAATTCTGAAACTGACACTTTTTGAGGACCAATGACACTAATACAGTGATCAGTGCTAAAAAGTATGCACTGTCACTGTACTAATGACACTGGCTGGGAAGGTGTTTAACATCAGGGCGATAAAAAGGTTAATTGTATTCTTAGCCTGTATTTTACTATACTGTGTTAGGTGCTTTTACTGGAGGAAGAGATGGAATGTATTCCCTGCTTTGCAAGGACACAAATTACATTCCTCCCCTTCTGTCAAAGAACAAAGGCAGCATATAAACAAGGCAGATCGCTGCGCTGTCTCTCTGCCTAACAATCAGTGGGTGCTGGAGGACATTGGGTACCGTGCATCCGCCGATCGGCTTCCGCTGTGAGTAATCACAGTGGAAGCGAGCCGGAGGTGGCACACGCTTCCTACAGGGAGAGTTGGATCATGTGTATATATACGTGATCCGGCGCAGAGGTGCCGCTCTGTAGCAATAAATCTGTGGTTAAAAGATCATGAAGTTCTGGGTGGATGGCAATAGAGACAAATGCATTTGCCACTATGGACAATAAAGGGAGCAAAAAAAAATGAAGTTTACAGTTTACATATACTTTTGCCTTTCAGTAGGTATCACATGGCCAAGGACCTAGACCTTTAGGCAGGCCATCTTAGCTGGTTCCTGCTGAACCGGTGCACAGTCATACTCCGCTCCCCATCACAGAATGCTGCGGAAGTGCTGTGGTGGCCAACTGCGCATGCGCGATGCATTGCAATGGATTTACGACAGTGCACACCAGCGACACCTCGTTCGGCATCCAGGCTCTTTCCTTAACATCCCCGTGGATTGGAGGATGTTAAAAAAAGAGCCAGGAGGCCGAGCGAGCAAAATTTGCCCCATATATGGCCGGCCTTAAACATGGCCAGCACATAATGGCACATTCACCAGCATTGTTCCCAGGAAAGATAACTACTGCAGTAACTATTGAACAGTTGCAATCAACTGGAAAAAAATCCAACCATGCCAACTCATTGGCTTTTTGAACCCAAAGTTGGTCAGCCAGTGATGCCGGTATATTTTTATAGGTGAAATTATTTAAAATCAAAAATAGGTCTCCTAAAAGGTCTTTGGACATCTTTATTTTGCAGTAAAAAACATTATATAATGAATAATTAACAATACTTACAAGAGTTGTAATATTTCCACAGAAAAATAAGGCTTAATTTCCATTCTATTGTAGTCCCAGTGCAAAGCTGTGTTGAGATTATATGAATTAACCGTCAAGTTGAAAGGTTCTGGAACTGTAGAGAGAGGGAAAAAAAGAACACAACAAATTAGTAAAGCAATGTCACCGGTTGGGAATAAAACAGTATATTCCCAGTAAGAGAGCGAGGTACGGCTTGAAGCTAAACAAACTCTGCGAAAGCTCCTCCGGCTATGTGAATGCCTTTCGTGTGTACGAAGGCAGAGACTCCCATCTCCAGCCCCCTGAGTGTCCATCGTATATGGGAATAAGCGGGAAAATTGTATGGGAGTTGGCATTCCCACTCTTCCAAAAGGGGTATCACATATACATGGACAATTACTATACCAGTCTGCCCCTTTTTCGCCACCTATTCCTGAATAAAACTTTGGCCTGTGGTACTGCACGTAAAAACAGGAAAGGCTTCCCACAGAGTTTAGTTACCAAAAACCTACAAAGGGGGCAATCGGCAAGCCTGAGGAACGAAGAAGTTTTGGCCGTGAAGTGGAGGGATAAGAAAGACGTTTACATCTTGTCGACTATCCACAATAACACCTCAGTGGAACTTCACAAGAGACGCCGTACCGTTCGAAAGCCTTGCTGTATCAACGAATATAATAAGTACATGGGGGGGGTGGATCTAAACGATCAAATGCTGCAGCCCTATCTCTCAATACGAAAGACTCTTTTCTGGTACAAAAAAGTTGCAATATACTTCTTTCATTTGGCCCTATATAATTCATATGTCATTTATCAAAAATCAACGCAAAGGCCCACCCCCTTTATCAGATTCATCGAAAATGTCGTCACTGCCCTGATCTATCAGCAAGGCTCTGCCCCACAAAGAATTCGCTCTGATTGTGTCAGCAGACTGCACGAGCGCCATTTTCCTGACAGAATTCCACCATCAGCAACCGGAAGAAAACGCCCAAAAAAATGTCGGGTGTGCAGCAAACGTGGAATTAGGAAGGACACCAGTTGCTATTGCCCCGACTGTCCCGGCCAACCTGGCCTATGTATGACACCATGCTTCAAGCGATATCACACTTTAGAAAATTATTAATCCAAAATTCCTAATAGACTGCCACTTCCCCGTTTTCAATTTCTGTGCTGATTTCCCTGCTGCCTCAACCAACCAACCTTGTGCCTCAACTCAACTGACCCTGGCCTGTTTATTGACTATGCCTCTGCCTGCCGTCTGCATTGTTTATCCGCCATGTTTCTGCTTTTCACATGAACTGACCCTGGACTATCGACTATGCCTCTGCCTGCCGCCTGCATTGTTTATCCGCTATGTTTCTGCCTTTCACGTGAACTGACCCTGGACTGCTTCTCGACTATGCCTCTGCCTGCCGTCTGCATTGTTTATCCGCCATGTTTCTACCTTTCACATGAACTGACCCTGGACTGTATCGACTATGCCTCTGCCTACCGCCTATTTCTGCCTTTTACCTGCACTGACCTCGGCTTGTTGACCATGTTTTTGCCTGCCCCTTGGACTGATCTTGCACCCTGCCACACAGGGGTCTCACATATGTGAGGGGCTCCAGAATAGTGTTCGGAGTTCAGAAAACCAGTTTTTGGTTTTCTGTGTTCCTATAACAGGGTCTGGTTGCCCGGAGGCTCCAAAGCGATTTGGGTGGGAGAAGCCTCTACCCCTGTCCCCATTCTTTCCTGACCGAGGCCCTAAACTTGATGGTTCTGCCTGCTGCCTGGACCAATACTTTGGCTGCACTAACCATATCTCTGCCTGCTGCATGTACTATGGACAGTATTCCTGCATGCTGCATGGACGATCCTTTCGCTGCTGCTGACCACATCTGCCTGCTACCTGGACCGATGCTCTCCTCTGTGGACCACTGCACCACCAAGACAGCAGGTAATCTTTTCTTTACTCAGAAGAATGTATTTTGGTTTGTAATTGGTATGTACAGTACATGTTATGGGTTAGAAATATGAAGGACCTTCAACAATGTCATAGGTTGGCAGGAATTTGTGTGTGTAATTTATGCTCCTAGAATGCCTAAAGGTGCTACTTCAATGTTCGGCCTCTGTATGTGGCCAGGCTGTGTAAAAGTCCCACACATTTGGTATCCCCATACTCAGGAGGAGTAGCAGAATGTATTATGGGGTGTAATTTTTTCCATGTGCATTCTATGTGTTAGAAATATCTTATAAATTGACAACTTTGTGTAAAAAAAATGCGTTTTCATTTTTTTTCCACATATTCCAAAAACTTCTGGAAAAAAATTAACCGTTCAAAAGACTAATTATGCCTCAAAGATTATAGGTTGGGGTGTTAGCTTTCCAAAATGGGGTCATTTTGTGGGCATTTCCATTGTCCTGGTGCTCCAGGGCCTTCAAAATTGTAACTGGTAGTTGAGAGATTAGATGTGTAATTTATGCTCCTAGAATGCCTAAAGGTGCTACTTCAATGTTCGGCCTCTGTATGTGGCCAGGCTGTGTAAAAGTCCCACACATTTGGTATCCCCATACTCAGGAGGAGTAGCAGAATGTATTTTGGGGTGTAATTTTTTCCATGTGCATGCTATGTGTTGGAAATATCTTATAAATTGACAACTTTGTGTAAAAAAAATGTGTTTTAATTTTTTTTCCACATATTCCAAAAACTTCTGGAAAAAAATTAACCGTTCAAAAGACTAATTATGCCTCAAAGATTATAGGTTGGGGTGTTGGCTTTCCAAAATGGGGTCATTTTGTGGGCGTTTCCATTGTCCTGGTGCTCCAGGGCCTTCAAAATTGGAACTGGTAGTTGAGAGATTAGATGTGCAATTTATGCTCCTAGAACGCCTGAAGGTGCTACTTCAATGTTCGGCCTCTGTATGTGGCCAGGCTGTGTAAAAGTCCCACACATTTGGTATCCCCATACTCAGGAGGAGTAGCAGAATGTATTTTGGGGTGTAATTTTTTCCATGTGCATGCTATGTGTTGTAAATATCTTATAAATTGACAACTTTGTGTAAAAAAAATGCGTTTTAATTTTTTTTCCACATATTCCAAAAACTTCTGGAAAAAAATTAACCGTTAAAAAGACTAATTATGCCTCAAAGATTATAGGTTGGGGTGTTGGCTTTCCAAAATGGGGTCATTTTGTGGGCGTTTCCATTGTCCTGGTGCTCCAGGGCCTTCAAAAGTGTAACTGGTAGTTGAGAGATTAGATGTGCAATTTATGCTCCTAGAACGCCTGAAGGTGCTACTTCAATGTTCGGCCTCTGTATGTGGCCAGGCTGTGTAAAAGTCCCACACATTTGGTATCCCCATACTCAGGAGGAGTAGCAGAATGTATTTTGGGGTGTAATTTTTTCCATGTGCATGCTATGTGTTGGAAATATCTTATAAATTGACAACTTTGTGTAAAAAAAATGCGTTTTCATTTTTTTTCCACATATTCCAAAAACGTCTGGAAAAAAATTAACCGTTCAAAAGACTAATTATGCCTCAAAGATTATAGGTTGGGGTGTTAGCTTTCCAAAATGGGGTCATTTTGTGGGCGTTTCCATTGTCCTGGTGCTCCAGGGCCTTCAAAATTGGAACTGGTAGTTGAGAGATTAGATGTGCAATTTATGCTCCTAGAACGCCTGAAGGTGCTACTTCAATGTTCGGCCTCTGTATGTGGCCAGGCTGTGTAAAAGTCCCACACATTTGGTATCCCCATACTCAGGAAGAGTAGCAGAATGTATTTTGGGGTGTCATTGTAAGTATGCATGTGCTGTGTGAGAGAACTAACTTGTTATTATGACATGTTTGTGTAAAAAAAAATAAAAAATCCAAAATCCACCATGCCTCTTACTAAATACCTTGGAATGTCTACTTTCCAAAAAGGGGTAATTTGGGGGCTATTTGTACTTTTCTGGATTGTTAGGCTGCATTCACACCTGAGCGGCAAGCCTGTCGCGCGACGCTCGTGCCGCTGGAATTTCCCATTCATGTCTATAGGATGGTTCACATCTCTGTCCGAACGCCTGTCGCCTGAAAAAAAGTCCCGGACCCTTTTTTTCAGCGACATTGGCGTTCGCCCATAGACAGATGGGAAGATTTGAAAAAAAATAAATAAATAAATAAATAAATCGAAGCGCGGCAAGTAAAGCCGCGTATGCGGCGTTACTTGCCGCTCATGTGAATGCAGCCTTATTCAAGAAATGATAGGACGTCAGTACCATATCAGATGTGATAATTTTTCTCAATGCACCATAGCTTGTACTCTATAACGTTCACAGAGACCAAATAATATCCACAAATTTTGGTTATTTTTATCAAAGACATGTAGCAGTATACATTTTGGCCCAAATTTCTGAAGAAAAATTATTTTTTTGCAAAATTTTAAGATAGAAACTTAAAAAAAGTGTTTTTTTTTCAAAAATGTCTCTCTTTTTTTGCTTATATTACAAAAAATAAAAAACCCAGCGGCGATTAAATACCTCCAAAAGAAAGCTCTGTTTGTGAGAACAAAATGATAAAAAATTTGTTTGGATATAATGTACCATGACTGAGTAATTGTCATTCAAAGCGTGAGAGAACTGAAAGCTGAAAATTGGTCTGGGCAGGAAGGGTATATTAATGCCCTGTATTGAAGTGGTTAATAAACAGACACTTACCTTGTCCATGGTTCCAGCGACGCGCCGGCTGGGGCTCCGCTCCTCTCCCCCCCTCCCCGGCCGGCATCTTCATTACAACTGTGGGCACCCGGTCGTGACAGCCTTCGGCTTCACGGCCGGGCACCCACTGCGCATGCACGATCAGCACTGCGCATGCGCGGACGGCGCTACGCCGTCCCATTGGACAGGAGATCGCCTGGGACCTGTCAGTGTCCCAGGTGATCGCCTACAGGGAGGGGCTGAAGTTAGGCGATTAAGCTTAATCGCCTAACCAGCAGCTCGGCGGGAAGGAGGAAGTGGGGCAGGAAGTCCTCCTGCACTAGCTTAAAGTAAACTATTTAGAAAAAAATAACCAAAAAAAAAAAGATCCTGTTCCTTTAAAGCATGTTATACAGCACAGTGCCTGTGTAATTTGGCCCTTTGTATCACCTGAAATACCTGCTTGATCCTGCCTGGTTCTGCCCTTCCCCCTGTAATCTGACCACAGTTTATCATGGCTGCTGAGCCCTGATACTTTTCAGTTCATGTGCCTTTATAATCCGCAGCTCTCTGTCCTCCTCCTCCCTCCCCCACCAGCTGTCAGCTAGTGACAGTGTCCACCCCTCCCCTCCTGCTGCTGAAATTACTTTTAACCACTTATGGACCGCCCACTGCAGGAATACGTTGCTACTTTGAAGAGGAATACTGTTGTTATGGTAGCAAACAGCTACCATAACCCTAGTATCCTCTTCTTCAGCAGGCGGTCCTTTTATCGGCGACCACTTTTATCGGCGGCGGGAAAGGACCCCCCTCGGCAGCGACGGAGGGGATCGGATGAAGATGGCTCCCACCGTCTCCATATCACTACAGGGCGGAAGCAACATCAAAATGTTCTTTCCGCACAATGCTCTTAAAAGGGATTTTTTTTTTTTTACATGACAAGTTATTATTTTAATTTTTGTTATTGCATTTTAGTCTAAATATGAGATCTTAGGTCTTTTTGACCCCAGATCTCATATTTAAGAGGACCTGGCATGCTTTTTTCTATTACATGTGATTAGGGATGAGCTTTGAGTGTTCACGGCAAATTCGAAAAGCCGCGGAACACCCTGTAGAAGTCTATGGGAGAAATATAAAGTGCTAATTTTAAAGGCTAATATGCAAGTTATTGTCCTAAAAAGTGTTTGGGGACCTGGGTCCTGCCCCAGGGGACATGTATCAATATATACATTTTTTTTGCAAAACGGATGTTTTTTCGGGAGCAGCGATTTTAATAATGCTTAAAGTGAAACAATAAAAGTGACATATTCCTTTATTTCGTACCTAGGGGGGGTGTATAGTATGCCTGTGAAGTAGCACTTGTTTCTCGTGCTTAGAAGTGTCCCTGCACAAAGTGTAATTTCGGGAGGAAACAAAGTCATTTAAAATCACTCGCGGCTATGATGAATTGTCGGCTCCCGGCAATACAGAGAAAGGTCATTTATAAAAAATAAAAAAATGTGTGGGGGTCCTCCCAAATTCGATTACCAGGCCCTTCAGGTCTGGTATGGATATTAAGGGGAACCCCGGGTCAAATTAAAAAAAAAACATGATGTGGGGTTCCCCCCAAGTATCCATTTCAAACCCTTTAGGTCTGGTATGGATTTTAACCACTTGCTTACTGGGCACATATACCCCCTTCCTGCCCAGGTGAAATTTCACCTCTCAGCACTGTGACGCTTTAAATTAAAATAGCGCGGTCGTGTGACGTGCCTCCCAAACAAAATTGACGTCCTTTTCCCCCCATAAATAGAGCTTTCTTTTGGTGGTATTTGATCACCTCCGCGGTTTTTATTTTTTGCGCTATAAACCAAAAAAAAAAATGAAAAAAAAAAAAAACACAATATTTTTAACTTTTTGCTAGAATAAATATCCCATTTGTTTTTTTTTAAACATTTTTTTTCTCAGTTTAGGCCGATATGTATTCTAGGTTATAGTGACTACAAAATAGGGGATAGAATTCTGACATTTTTTTTTTTTTTTATTTTACTAGTAATACGGCGGGCGATCTGCGAATTTTGTCAGGACTGCGATATTGCGGCAGACACATCGGACACTTTTGACACATTTTTGGGACCATTCACATTAATACAGCGATCAGTGCTATAAAAAAAAGCATTGATTACTGTATAAATGTGACTAGCAGGGAAGGGGTTAAATGTTTATCCTGGGTGTGTTCTAACTGTGGGGGAGGGGGACTGACTGGGGGAGGTGACCGATGCTGTGTCCCTATGTACAAGGGACACAGCATCTGTCTCCTCTCCCTGACAGAACGTGGAGCTCGGTGTTTACACACAGAGCTCCACGTCCCTGCTCTAAAACTGCCGATCGCGGGTACCTTGCGGCCATTGCGGCCGCCAGACAAGCGCATCGGCATCCCCCTAGTGGCCAGAGGACTAAAGGACGTCATATGACGTCCTCCTGGATTTACAGAGCCACTGTGAGGCCGTCATGTGACAATGGCCCGGGGCTCAAGTGGTTAAGGGGAACTCCATCCCAAATTAAGAAAAAAAATGGTGTGGAGTTCCCCCCAAAAATCCACACCAGACCCTTTACCCGAGCACGCAACCTGGCAGGCCGCATGAAAAGAGGGGGGATGAGAGAGCGCCCCCCCTTCTGAACCATACCAGGCCATATGCCCTCAACATGGGGGGGGGGGGGGGTCTGTGACCCCTCAAAGCGCCATGTCCCCATGTTGATGGGGACAAGGACCTTATTCCCACAACCCCTGCCCGGAGGTTGTGGGGGTCTGCGGGTGGGGGGGCTTATCGGAATCTGGAAGACCCCTTTAACAAAGGCGACCCCCAGATCCTGCCCCCCCTCTATGTGACAAAGAAAGCGTAAATAAATGTAAAAAAAAAAAACGGACACTGTTGGGAAAGTCCTTTATTAAAAATAAAAATGTAAAATTCCAGCGGTGGTAATCCACTCTCGGTCTCTGCTCCAACGCTGTCAGTATCCTGCGACGGGTGATCTCTCCAGTGTCCAGCAATAAGAAGATCTCCTCTTTATCCTGGTCCAAGATCCAGCGATGAGATGTCCATCCAGCTCATGGAGAGCACCACCCGGCAGTATATGTGCAGTGGCCGGGTGGGAAGTAGTTAAACTATCTCTTAACTTTTAGGGTCCATGCACACTGGCGGAAGAAAAAAAATGCCAGAACCTTTGACGGCTGCATAAAAAATGCTCATAGTGGCTCGTATTGCACAAGAGAGTTTATGCGCGTTTATGGGCATTTGCTTTTATAAGCCTTTTTCTCCAATACATTCCTCTCCACTATTTTTTCAATGTACACGTGAAAACACCAAACACTCCATAAATGCCGCGTTTGAGCGTTTTTATCTGCTCAAAAGATCGTACTTTTGATGGGGTTTTTTTTCAGCCTGAAAATGCTCCTCTACAAATATGCTTCTAAATTCCCTACGCATGGACACATAGGCTAATATAGTTATATACATATATTATAATTATATTGAGTTACCTTTATAGACTTAAGAAAAAAATGCCAAAAGCCAGTATAAGTACCATTTTTTTTTTATGCCCAGTGTGCATGCACCCTAATGGACCTTTGGAATAAATGCCACAAGGCAGTTCTGAGTTTGAGCCTCGGAACGGACTTCTAAATTGAAATTAGAAATATTTATGCCATCAGAATTGACATCCTCTTGGGCAGTGGTCTCCAAACTGTGGCATAGGGGCAGCATGCAGCCCTTTGCTTGGCTTTTGCTGTCCCCCGGGATACTATTCTTCCCATTGACAACGGAGCTCTATTACTTCCCCTAATACCAAAGATGAGGCATTAATTACTACCACTAACACCATGACAATTTCTACTCTGGCCCCCTGTAAAGCCTGAAGGATAGTAAAGTGACCCTTTATTTAAAAAGTTTGGAGACCCCTGCTCTAGGGGGTGCAGCTCTGATATTTTCTTCAGAAGTTAGTAATTTCTTTAATCATTTGCTGACAGCCCTATAACACTTTTGCTGCTACAGGACGGAAGCTGTGCGTAGGATCACCTATATACACGTGATCCTAAACTTCTGCCCGCAGGGGGTGCGCGTGCGCTGCTGGTGGGCCGCTTCTGTTGTGATAATTGCCGATCGTTGGTAAAACACAGAATATCTCAGTTCTCAGAGGGGGGGAAGGGACTAGAATCGATTTCTTCCCCTTAGTGAAAGCAGCACACAAGTTAATCCTTTGGTCACCTTAGATGTTTAACCCCTTCCCAAGCAGTGTCATTAGTACAATGACAGTGCATATTTTTAGCACTGATCATTGTATTAGTGTCACTGGTTTGTGTCCGATTGTCCACCGCAATATCGCAGTCCCACTTTAAGTTGCTGATCACCGCTGCCATACTAGTATAAAAAAGAAATTAAAACTCCAAATTGCGTAAGCCAATCAATTCACGCTTAGGCTCCATTCACACTTGTGCAACTTGTCATGCAACTTTGGACATCAAAGAGGCATGACAAGTCGCTCCCCATGCTCTTCAATGATAACCATTCATATATGCGTGACATAAAGTTGCAGCAACTTCAAAAGGTAGTTAATGAACTACTTTAGTCTGACTTTCATGCAACTTTTGAGTGTTAATATTTATGTCTATGACTCTGAAGTTGCCTGAAAGTTGTACCTAAATGTTACACAATGCAACAGTTTTCTATTATCGCTGGTCAAAAGCAGCCAAAGTTGTATCCAAGTTGAACCAATCCAAAGTTGTGTAAAAGTTGTACATAGTTGCACTCTGCTTTGTCTATATGGCACTTTGTTGGTAGGGTGATGTCTGCTTTTTATAATGCTGTCTAGCTTTGCCATTGATTTCCTCCCAGAAAGCAAACGAAATGTTAATTTCAAGGCTACAGTCACCGTCTGCCATGATCTTGGAGCCTAGGAAAATAAAAATCTGACAGTTTCCATTTCTTCTTCTATTTGCCAGGGAGTGATGGGACCAGTTGCCATGATCTTAGTTTTCATAATGTTCAATTTCAGGCCCACTTTTGCAGTCTCCTCTTTCACCTTCAATAAGAGACTCTAGTTCTTTCTCTCTTTCTGCCATTAGTGTGATATCGTCTACATATCTCAGGTTGTTGTTATTTCTCCCAGCGATCTTAATTCCGGCTTGCGTTTCCTCGATCCTGGTATTTTGCATGATATATTCTGTATACAAGTTAAATAAGTACTGTGACATTATACATCCTTGCAGGACTCCTTTCTCAATTTTGAACCAGTCAGTTGTTCCATGTCCTGATCTAACTGTTGCTTCTTGACTTACATACAAGTTTTTTAGAAGACAGGTAAGGTTATCTGGTGTTGCCATTTCTTTCAGTATTTGGAACATCTTGTTGTGATAGACACAATCAAAGGCTTTACTACAGTCAATAAAGCAGTAAACATTCTTCTGGAACTCCCTTTGCTTCATAAATGATCCAGCAAATGTTGGCAATTTGATTTCTCTTTCCTCTGTCTTTTCGAAATCCAACTTGTACTTGTGGTAGTTCACATGCTGCTGAAGCCTAGCTCGTAGAATTTTCAGCATAACCTTGCTATCGTGTGAGGTGAGAAAATTTGGCATATTGAGTACAGCATCATGTTTTGGTATTTTAAATAACTCAGCTGGGATACCATCACTTCCGCTAGCATTGTTATTAGCAATTCTTTTTAAGGCCCACTTGACTTCACTCTCCAGGATATCCAGTTCAAGGTCAGTGACTGCATTATCGTGGCTATATGGGACGTTCAGATGTTTCTTGTATAGTTCTGTGTATTCTTGCCATCTCTTCTGCTTCTGTCAGTTCCTTCCCATTTTCGATCATCGTGCCTATCTTTGCACAAAATGTTACCTTGATATCTCCAATTTTCTTTAAAAAAAAACGTATCTTTCCCATCCTGTTGTTTTCCTGAAATTCTTAGCATCGAGTGTTTAAGGCCAATTCGCATGACAGGAGAGTGTGACCGGCTCTCAATGGAGCTGGTTCACACATCATCGAGGCGGGCGCAGAGAGCACAGCAGAAGAGTCCTGTGAGTCTTTGGCTCTGTTTCAGGTCGTAATTCAAGCAAAAATGTATACTTAATTCAGACCTGAAACTATAAATGGGGGCGCTTTGGAATCCTTGCTGCGAGCCGTAACATAAGCTGTCACCATGTGATCAGCTGCCAGCCAATGACAGATGATTACGTGATGTAAACAGAAGATCTGTAATCATTTTTTTCCCTCACGTAAAAAAAAAGCCGATCACTGGCCTCTGTCAGAGGGACATCAGTCCCTCACACAGTGTGAACCCAGCCTTTAGAAGGTCTTTTTGTCTCTTCTTGCTATCCTCTATAAGTCTGCATTCAGTTGGCTAAATTTTCCCCTTTCTCCATTGCCTTTTGCCTTCCTTCTTTGTTCAGCTATTTCACTTGAGTTCCAGATGACATGTTCACTATATTCATTTAATTACCAGATGACATTTATTACTAGTACATTTGCACTTTAAAAGCTAATGTGAAATGTATTTCATTTTACAGCTGGAGCCTGTGACACACTTTTTCCTTTGTAACCCCTTCTCTTCTGCATCCCATAGGATGCCTGGCTCTTGGCTGAGAGCATATTCATTGTTTAGAAAACTTCCCGAAGCAGGGGGAGAATGTAAGGATGTAGTACTTCCAAATACTCTTTTTGCCTTTCGTGATATTTAGAGAATTTATTTTTTTCTAAAAAAGCAGTATGAACTTTAAAGTGGAACTTTAGTCACAAAGTCCTGCTAGACAATTTCAGGCTGGCCTCTTTTGCAAGTCTAGCTATATAAAACATTAAAAAGAAGTACGTTTTAGTTTTGCCCCGAAATTTTGGCAGCCGTTGTGCCGAAAGAGAAAAAAGTGCCGATCATATCTGCCAAACACACCTGTGGTTTTACTGTGTTCTCGATGCGATTTTACCTTGCTTATGTTTTTTTTTTTATAGGTCATGTGACTCAAGAAATGCATCAAAAGTGCAACACGGTGCATTTTTTGTGTTCTTGCTGCGTTTTCAATGCATTTCAATAGGGAGGTGCGTTTTTTGCCAAATTTGCACCAAAAATGTAGCAAGCAAGATTTTTAACACTGCTTTTAAAGGTACCAATAATGGCAGACAACAAATTCATATAAAATTCATATTAACCTCCTCCCGTCCGCGCTATAGCCTAAATTCCGCTGTAGCGCGGCCCTTAATTGCCAGGAGGGCGTCCATAGACGTCCTCTCAAACATAAGCTGTCACCATGTGATCAGCTGCCAGCCAATGACAGATGATTACGTGATGTAAACAGAAGTTCTGTAATCATTTTTTTCCCTCACGTAAAAAAAAAGCCGATCACTGGCCTCTGTCAGAGGGACATCAGTCCCTCACACAGAGAGGCACTGCTGTTATGCAGTGCTCACCAGTGCCACCTGTCAGTGCCCACCAGTGCCACCTATCAATGCCCATCAGTGTCTCATCATCAGTGCCATCTACTGCAAGCAATACACAGGGTGCCGTGAAGAGACCTTGCAGCTTATGAATGCGTTTGCAAATGCATGCCAACTAAACCCCTGTTTTTAACACAAACTGTTGGATGGGTAAATTTGGTCAGTTGGCAGACTGGTTGGTGAGTTGAGCTATGGAACATTCTGTCCTTGCCTTTCTTGCGTTTGCCCTTCCATGTGCTCCTTGCTGTGAATGCCAGTTATAGGTGGGGGCAGGGGACATTTGTTTGTTATTTGTGTATATATGGTCTGGGGACGCACTGGGCTTAGGCTGCCTCCAGGCCCACCTACCCCTCATCTATCCATGTACTTCCATTGTGGTGGCGCTTATTAATTAGATAGCGTTGGGACTGCAAGCAATACACAGGGTGCCGTTAAGAGGCCTTGCAGCTTATGCATGCGTTTGCAAATGCGTGCCAACGAAACCCCTGTTTTTAACGCAGACTGTTGGACAGGTTCATTTGGTCAGTTGGCGAGTTGAGCTATGGACAGTTCTGTCTTTGTCTTTTATTAGTGTCACCTACCAGTGCCAACTCTCAGGTGCCCATCAGCGCAGCCTATCTGTACCCATCAGTGCAGCCTTATCAGCGCACATGAATGAAGGAAAAAAACAATTATTTTTTTCCCAAATTTTCAGTCTTTTTTAGCAACACGAGCGGACCAACACACCCAGTGCAGACCCCTGTCAGGGCTCGGAGCCCCCTGGCCAGGTAAGGCCCAGTCACACAGCGGCCCATAGAATAGGGAGGAGGGAAGGGACGGGATAGAGGAAAGGGAGAGTGGAGAACACCTAGTCGACCTCCCAGGGAATGCCCAGCTGCTCCATCCTGCCAAAACAGGTGGAACCATACTTACCCCTCCTGTGGGAACTGCTGGACACATTCCGGATAGACCCATCACCTTAACGGTACAGGTTGGCTGTCGGCCACAACACTGTGACACGGTCAGCAGTAGCCCGGTCATATGTGTGCCCCAGAGCATATAGCTTACCGCCCCCCCCCCCCCCCCTTGATCAGACAGGTTTTTCATGGCCGACCAAATTTTTATTATAATTATATTATTATTTGTTATAATTATTTATTATATTATAATTTTGTTTTTAAAAAAAAGGTCATTGGAGGGCGTGACCGGATGTGATCGAGGCAGCAAGTGTTTCTCTGGAGCTCTGTGCTGATCCTGACTATCAATCCGTTTTTCGGGCGATATACTGCACTTTTAGGAGCTTTGCACGGCCGGGCAGAGTTGGTGACATCCTGGTCATGAGAAGGAGTGGGCACAAGCAGGGGAGGACACCGCAGAACTCGCAGCGCCAGACCCGCTCTACACGTGGCATTGATCCGGGAGCAGCCGCGGCCATCTTGCCTCCCAGTGTAACTACCCGAAACGTGGGGAAGAAGAGCAGGGATATGGCGGAGCCTGCAGTGAGTGGCAACAACGGTCCGGAGGGACCCCTGCCTGATCCCCAGGGCCATGGAGCGCAGTCGGATGCTATCACCAGACCCATCCTGGAGGCCATAGACGCTAGCAAGGCGGCAGTGATGGTGAGAATTGACCATGTTGCCACGGAGTGCACGCTTATTCGGCATGAACTAGACAAGTTCCGGGGCCGGCTCACTGAGGCTGAAGGGCGGATTTCTGAGGTGGAGGATGTGGCTCACTCTCATGGAGCACAGCTGATGGAGCTGAGGGACCAGGTGAATGCCCTCCAACGCAGAGCTGACGACGCAGAAGACCGCCAAAAGAGGGACAATGTCCGGGTGGTGGGGCTGCCTGAGGGGGCTGAGGGGACCGCGGCTGTCACCTTTGCAGAACGCTTCTTTAAACAAATCCTGCAATTGGGGGATCTCCCCCCTACTTATGTGGCTGAAAGGGCGCATAGAGTCCCTACAGGAGTGCGCCCCCCAGGTGCGTTCCCGCGCCCCTTCCTCGTTCGGTTTCTCAACTATCGAGATCGGGACATGATTCTGCGGGAGTCCAGGAAGCATCAGGAGCTGCGTTTCGAAAACACCAAGGTGATGCTCTTCCCTGACTTTTCAGCAGAAACCCAGCGCAAACGCCGATCCTTTAACGACATCCGCAAGAGGCTGAGGGAGAAAGGGATCCAATACAGTATGCTGTACCCCAACAGGCTCCGGGTTTAACATAATGGATCGGTCAAGTTCTTCGAATCCCCAGGGGAGGCATGTGAGTGGCTGGACCGCAATCCATGATAGGAGCAGCAGTTGAACATGCTGCCTTCTTCCCATTGTGTTTGGGGGTGTCCTCACCTTCCATCTCCATTTTCCCTTCACTCTGTGTCCATTTATTTATTTTTATTTTTTTATTTTATTTTTTACTTGGGGGGCTGGCATATCTTACCTTCTCCTGGAGCGGCTGCAAGAGACCTGATTTTCCTGGACCTTCGGTGCTACACTTTCTTCATGTCTCAGGTACGTCTCGGGTTTCCCCCATTTTTTTTTTTTTTTTTTTTTTCATCTTCTAAGTCCTTTCCTGAGCCAACTGTCCTCTTAGTGGCATTTGAGTGGCCACTAGGTGGCGTTCTTGGACTACAGGATTGCTATATGCAGCTCGGCCAGTGCAGAGTGCCTATCCAAGCTTTTCATCTGTCCCTGTCTCAGTGCATGGAGCTCCCTGGAGAGACACAGGACCTTTTTTTTTATTTTATTTTTTTCTCAAGATCTTTTTTTGCTGAACAATTCGTTAAGAGGTCAAGGATTCTCCATTTAGATTTTTGGTTTTCTCCCATTTTTTTATTGGGAGTTTGGGACTAAGCTTCGTACCAAGTCGTTTCTTTTTGTTTAACCTGTTTGGTTTTGGTATGATAGCAGGGGGGGGGGAGTTATAACTCAGTGCACCACCTACTGTTGAAATTCTGTGTTGCGCATCTATGGCGTGGGTATGAGGTATCTGCCAGCTCAGGTGGTATATTTCAAGTGTTACACCCGGGTCGGGTACAGTCAGTATTTTACATGGCTTGTTCTCTACTGTATGTGTATATTATCTTTTTTCAGTGGATAGATGGCGGATAGGGTTAATCTAGTGTCATGGAATGTTCAGGGTCTGAATAACAAATTTAAGAGGGCCTCGGTTTTTCAAATGCTTAAACAGTGTAAACCGCATATCGCCCTTCTGCAGGAGACGCACCTGGATGGCAGTAGGGTCCTGGCTCTACGCAGGGCCTGGGTCCAGAAGTCCTTTCATGCTACCTACTCCACCTTTGCAAGGGGGGTGACTATCCCAATTAGTAAAGCTCTGCCGTGCACCATACATCAGGTGTTTTCGGATCCGGGGGGGCGATATGTGGCGGTTCTCCTGGAGGTATTCCAATACAAAATGCTGTTGGTGAATGTTTATCTGCCCCCGCCTGTAAATGTTCAAGTGTTATATGATATGTTTGCTCGGCTGGCCCCCTTTGCTCACCTTCCTATGGTGGTAATGGGCGACTTCAACGCCATTTTGGATGCGTTGGACTCGTCCAACCCCGGGAGGCAGGGGTCAGCGGAACTGCTAGCGTGGGTATCAATGGCAGGGCTGACAGAGATGTGGCGAGCTCGGAACCCTCTTCGGAGGGCTTACTCCCACGTCTCTGCGGTCCATCACTCCTCGGCCAGGATAGATCTGGTTTTTGGTAACTCGGCCCTGTTGCCTTTGGTACAGGATGCTGCTTACCTGGCTGGGGGAGTATCTGATCACTGCCCCCTATCTCTCACTCTCGGCCTGTCTGCTGGGAGGGGGAGGGGGGGATGGCGGTTGTCACCAGGCTGGCTGCAAAATGATAAGGTGGTGGATCTCCTAAGAGAGGCGGCTGCTTCTTATTGGCCAATAAATGTGGATACAGCAGATCCACCGGTGGTTTGGGACTCCTTTAAGGCAGTAATGAGGGGTAAATGTATATCCGCCATCAAGGCAGAGAGGGCGACTCATAATGCTGAACTACATACACTGCAGGAGGCCGAACAGGAGTGGACGGAGAGACATGCCAGCAGCCCCTCTGATGCTTCCTATTTATCCCTGATGGATGCTCGGCGTTCTCTGTCCCTGCACTTCTCAGATCTGGCACACACTGAGGTTAGACGTAGAACCGAATCGATTTTCTCAGAGGGGGACAAGAATGGGAAGCTGCTGGCAAGATTGGTAGCGATAGACAATCAGGTCACCAATATTCCCGCAATTAAGAATAAGGAAGGGACCCTGGTTAGCGACCCCACTGAGGTGCTGGGGTTTTCCAGGAATACTTCTCTGATCTCTATAAGCCAATCCCGAGCTATGACACTACTGCGTTGGATGCCCTCTTGGGGGGCCTGGCCCTCCCGGGGTTGTCCGACAGTGACCGAGGATCCCTGGATGCTCCCATTACTAACAAAGAAATAGTGGCAGCCATTTTTGCTTTTCCCCCCCCATAAAGCCCCGGGACCGGATGGTTTCCCGGCAGACTTTTATAAATGTTTTGCTGAGGAGATAGCCCCTAGATTAAATGCCCTCCTGGCTCAATGTTTGAAGTTGAACAGGCTCCCTGCCTCCATGCTAGACGCCTACATGGTGTTACTGCCCAAGCCCGGTAAGGATCCGCTAGATTGCTCTGCATACAGACCTATTGCCCTTCTGAACGTGGATCTAAAAATCTTGACAAAGGTTCTGGCCACACGGCTGGTGGGGGTGATCTCCTCCCTGGTCGACATTGACCAGACGGGGTTCATGCCCGGAAAGTCTACGGACACCAATCTACGGCGATTGTTCACACATCTTCAACTCCCCGGGCCTGAGGGGGGTACCAGGATTATTGTGTCGATAGACATAGAAAAGGCATTTGACTCGATTGATTGGGGGTATATGCATCAAGTTCTGGAGAGGATGGGGTTTGGTCCGGTTTTTAGGCAATGGGTAACGTTATTGTACAGTGCCCCCAGAGCTGCCATTAGACTGGGCCACTCTGTCTCCCCCTTCTTCTCAGTGGGTCGGGGAACTAGACAGGGGTGCCCATTGTCCCCTTTTCTTTTTGCCCTCACCATGGAGCCCCTGGCTGTGGCGCTTAGGAAGTCTACCGAAGTAGGGGCTATTAGAGTGGGCACCATACGGGAATGTCTGGCATTATATGCTGATGACATGTTACTATTTCTTGAGGATCCTGGTCCTTCGCTTCGGGCGGCCCTACGGATTCTGAATGATTTTACTATTTTTTCTGGTCTGAAGGTGAACTGGGGCAAGTCCTCGGTTTTGCCGTTGGTTAAGGGGCCAGGGGGGGAGCGGATCCAGACTTGCCCCTGCAGTGGGTTTCGTCCATCACTTACCTGGGGGTTAGGATCACGGCCAACAGCGCAGACTATTTGACTCTTAATTTAACCCCCCTACTATCCTTTTTTAGGCAAAAAGCCCAGGCATGGCAGAAACTACCGCTCTCACTGATTGGAAGAATAAGCCTGCTTAAAATGAAAATTCTCACAGGCAGCACACTTTGTAGAATTAGAAGGATGGCCGACAGTGACTTCATTGGTATCCTTAGAAGGACAATATGGGGTTAATGATTGGCAGGCGATACAATTATGCCATTTTTTGAACTCACTAGGTCCAACGAGTAGATTCAAAAGGGAGTTAACACAATTCGAAAGATATTGTGAGAATCAGGAACCCCCGGCAAGATTACTGTCTAAAATGTATAGATTAATAATATCCCCCCCCAGAAGCTCAGGAATTACCATCAATGAAAGAATGGGCAAAAGATATGGAGAGGAATTTTACCCAAACCCAACAGCAAAAGATAATCCACTTAGCTATGAAAACATCAACTTGCACCAGGCTACAGGAATTAAACTATAAAATTTTAAATAGATGGTATTATACACCGGAGAAGCTGAGTAGGATGTTCCCGGGAACATTAGACTCCTGTTGGAGATGTAAGAAGAGTAAGGGAACTCTGTATCATATACTCTGGGCATGTCCTAAAATCAGGAAATATTGGCAGGAAGTCCAAAAGATATCTCAAAAATTTACAACCTACCAAATACAAGACGACCCAGCCTTCTGCCTGCTACATTTATCACAGATCCCAATAAAAACATACAAAAAAATCGATCATCTGTCATATGATGAACGAAGCTAAGGCGGGCATAATATTAAATTGGAAAAGGACTAAAGTGCCAACGATAAGGGACTGGCTGAATGGAGTTAGAAAGGTGGGTGCGATAGAAGACCTGGTGCTATCCGCACAAGACCGAAAGGAGCAATATAATGTAACTTGGGGAACATGGAATGTATTCATATACTCAGAGGAAGGGAAGGAATGGATGGGGAAAAAGGATGGAGAACAGGAGGGACCACGCGCCCAGGTCAACGGAAGTGAAGGCAATACCGGAAGGGAGGAGGAGGATAGGGGGGATCTAGAGGAGGACGGGAGAGGGGGTAGTTAATCATTTAACCTTACTATTGATTTATATTTGCGAACCCCCTCCCCTCCCCCGCCCCCTGGGCTGGGGGTTTCTGGGGGCTTTTTCTTTTCTTTTTTTTTTTTGGGGGAGTGGGAGGGAGGGAGGGAGGGAGGAGGTTAGAGGGGTGGGTGGGGT
Organism: Rana kukunoris; assembly: GCA_029574335.1. NCBI lineage: Eukaryota > Metazoa > Chordata > Amphibia > Anura > Ranidae > Rana > Rana kukunoris. The sequence goes on from CM056052.1 coordinate 348,229,171, forward strand.
GGGAGGGGGAAGGGATTAGGGTCAAAATGGGGTAGGTATTCTAAATAGAACACAAGAAGTCATCTCTTAAGAATAGATACAGGAAGGGAGTACAGGCAAGACCGAGCTATAGAGTGGGATTAAAAGAAGACGGGGGAATCGGGATATTGATGGCCTAGAAGGAACTTATCCAGACATAGCAGATGAGCCCTAGATAAACAAGGAGTGAAACTTGGTCTAGGATGAGACCCTAGGTGGGTCTATGGGGTTCCTCTTCCATGCCCTAAATTCCCCCCTCCTGTATCTCCCACCAGCAGCGGGAGACTATTATCATTACTATTCTTTAGCCAAATATGACAAGGTTTAATTGTTTTTTTTTCTTTACCCTTTTTGCCTCCATGCAATGAAAGATTAACTTTACCCGAAGTGGAAAGTGTGAGCCATTAAGATATTGTTTGTATAGAGCTATGGACGATTATTCATTGTATGTACAGTACTTACCCAAATAAAACGTTTAAATTCAAAAAAAAAATAATGAAAATTCTCCCGGTGATTTTGTATTTCTTACGGCACGCTCCAGTGCGAATCCCTAAGTCCTTTTTTAAACAATTGGACGGCATTACTAGTTCCTTTTTATGGGCCCCCAAAATGCCGCGTGTAGGGCTCAAGGTGCTTCAGGAACCCTGGGGTCAGGGGGGGCTAGCTCTGCCGGATTGTAGAAAGTACTATCTCGCGGGCCAAATGGTTTTTGTTCACAGGTGGCTATCCACTGATGATGGGGACTCTGCCACGGTACTGGAAGCAGCCCACTTGGGGTCTTACGAGACTCTGAGACTGGCTATTCATAGGGGTGGGGGGTCTGACCTACCGCTGGCGTCAGCCATGCGGGCGACTGTCAGAGCGTGGGACGAGGCAGTGGCCCTGGCCTGCCCCAACTATTTGGGATTCTCGCCGCAGACTCCGCTGTGGGGGAATCCCAAACTGCCTCATTTTTATTCTTACTCGGATCCAGTGGTATGGGCAATTAGGGATATAAAGCTTCTCAAGGACATAACTAGCTATGGGGAGTTGCTCACTTTTGACCAGCTTAAGGCTAGATTTGATCTCCTGAACTCCTATTTTTTCAGGTACATTCAGCTTCGTCATGCCTTCCAGGCTCAGTTCCGGGAGAGGGCGGTTGCATCTATCAGATCGTCTCTCGAGGACATGCTAATGGAGGAAGATCTTCCTAAGACCTTATCGGTTACATACAAAGAGATGTTTAAAAAGAGCCCGGCGGCCCTAATTAAATGTAGGGAGAGGTGGGAGAGAGAGGTGCCTGATATAGATAGTGAAGATTGGGACGACATGTGGGACTGTCCCTTTCGGCACTTGGTGTCGGCGAGAGATAGATTGATACATTTCAAATTTCTGCACAAAATCTATTTCACCCCGGCGAGACTCTCTGTTTTGTTCCCCTCAGTCTCCTCGGAATGCTGGAGGTGCTCCTTCTCGCCGGCTGATGCTAAACATATTTTCTGGGAATGCCCGCAAATAAAAGTGTTCTGGGAAGGGGTGGTTTCTTGCCTAACGGATATCCTACATGTGCCTGTTCCGTTATCGGTGCAGGTCTGTCTTCTGGGCTTAGTGGATGAAGTGGTCCCCTCCAGGGCCCTTAGAACACTACTGAACATTTTATTGTTTTATGGGAGGAAGGCCATCCTACTTTAGTGGAAATTACCTGCCCCGCCGGGGCTAGCGTTCTGGAAGGGCCTGGTGAACTCAATGATGCCCCTGTACAAAGCAACTTATATATCCAGAGGGTGTGAGAAAAAGTTTAATAAGGTCTGGCGGGCTTGGTTCGACGCGGACATCACTGCAGGATAGATTGTAAGGCTGAATAGGGGGTTTCATTCCTGAAATAGTTACCTTGCACGTAACACCGATGGGTGTGCCTCTGCTGCAGCGGTGGAGGGGGAGCCATGCTGACTCCTGTTGAGACCGGTCGCAGGGTGGGGTGAGATATGGACGGGGAGTGTGTCCTATTTACTGAACTGTATACTATGTTTATGTTAATAACTGTCTATGGTAATGATCCCAAGTACAGGACTCTCCTTTTGCTTGTGCAAACACCAGATATGGTGGTGGACTGAGTTATAGGGTTACGGGAGGGAGGGGGGGTGGGAGAGGTTGGGGGGGCGTGTTTTGTTAGACAGTTACCTATGTTAGGTAAGAGGTCAATGTTATGACCATGTTGGTCGCGAGGGGTATGGTGTTGTGCCATGGCTCTCTCTTTTGTTTGTATCTGTATGTCTTGTTGAAAAATCTCAATAAAAATAATTTTCAAAAAAAAAAAAAAAAAGGTCATTATCAGGGAAGCCTATTAGACTCTTGTTTGGTCAGATTTAAGTGAGTTATCCCTAAGAATTACAGGCCTACAGTATAAAACGCCAAATTTCCTTGCAAATAATGGTACCGCTTTCAGCACCTAAAATCTGAAAGAATCATACCGCCAGGGAGGTTAAGAGAGCATTTTGCATTCTCTCAAAGATTGCAAAGTGTTCATTGATATTGGGTGAGGTAGGGGTGTAACAACCTCCACCTTGTCCTATTAGAGAACATTTGGCATTCACTGAGAAAATGCAAAGTGTTCTCTGAATTGTGCCTGTGCCAAGCAAGTGACCTTCTGTGTTCACTAAGCAGCCGGAAGTAGCTGGGCAAGGGATCCGCAGTGCCTACTACAGTGATTAACAGCTTTCACGGGGATCACTCACTTACCTGCCAGAGATGGCACATGATTACTGCGCATTCACAAGGAATAGCACGGCAACAGGCATTTCTGCAACACAAGCTGTGTGAATGGGCATTTTTTTTGGTGGAAACCCCCTTTAACAGCTTTCAGTGAATGGCAAAACTTTCACAAGGAATAGCACGGCAACAGGCATTTCTGCAACACAAGCTTGTGAATGGGCCCTGAGTGAATAAAAGGCAATTATTAACGCATTGCAGAATGCTATATTAAAGAAAAGAAAAATCACATGACCAAAGGGATCTTATCAGTATAACACAAACATAGCTTACCCTTTTCATCAGAAAAACACATTTCCTTGGATCTCTCCATTATCATCCCAGCAAAAAAAGATGATACACCTTCTGCAGAAAAACAGTAAGTCTCAAGATCCGAAATAGAAAATGTAACTTTACATGCTAAACTGTCACAATCTGTTGCCATCTGCAAAAAAAAAGAAGAAAAATGCACTATGAGGAGAGCTTACCGAGTATGCAGCTTTGTTCTTGTTAGATCCTTGCCCATGTTCCTGCTTAAGCTGGAGCCATGGCCTCTGCCCCAGGTTTTGTGTTCTATGGAGCAACCTTTGTATGCAGAAGTTAGAACTATGACGCCAGTATGCTGTTTTTTTTTTTGCCCCACTTACTGTGTAATCTTTAATTTGGTTTTATTTCCCCCACGGTGGATGGCGCCGCTATAGCCCGTCATGGCTTCCGAAAATACCCGATTTAGGACTCGGGTATTTCCGGCGCTATGCGGCGCCTGCGCACAGACCTAGGAGCTGACTGCGCAGGCGCCGTATTTCTCCGAGTCCTATGGCTATGGCGCGTCACACCCGCCGAAATAGGACTCAGAGAAATACGGCGCCTGCGCAGTCAGCTCCTAGGTCTGTGCGCAGGCGCTGCATAGTGCCGGTAATACCCGAGTCCTAAATCGGATATTTTCGGAAGCCGTGACGGGCTATAGCGGCGCCATCCACCGCGGGGGAAATAAAACCAAATTAAAGATTACACAGTAAGTGGGGCAAAAAAAAAAAAAAACAGCATACTGGAGCTGACACCAGTATGCTGGATCACATGGGAAAGATTATATTTAGGGTGAACTCCCGCTTTAAGTGCTAATCTAACCTCAAACTATACTATTACAATGAATATTGTTATTTTTGTATTGTTCTATTGTCTAAATGTTGCAGCCATCCTTATTGCAAACGGCATTCTCACATCAAAAAAATAAAAAATAATGGCCTACCTTACTATTATTTCCATAGTATACTTTGTAATTAAGAGTTTCAAGTTCTATTTCATGAATAGAGGGTACTTTCGGGTGAGTAATCTCAATCTCAACGATCTCTTCTCTCTTGAGTACTTTCAACTCTGGAGGACCAATAATTCCTAAAAAGACAACATTATAATAACCTTATTCAAAGTAGACACCATATGTAGTACACAGGGTTCCTACCCACTAGAAGCAACTATGTTAGTGTATGTAAACTCAACATTTCATATTCCTGATATGTGCCTGTTGTACTATGTACTTGTATGAAAAAAAAAAAAAGAAGCTGTTCTCTTTGTATTGCTTCCTTTGGGTTGTCCTTAGGGTTATCCCGATACTGATACTAGTATCGGTGCCGATCCCAAGTACTTGTACTCGCACAAATGTTCCCGATGCCAGATCTGATGCCTGGAACCGGAAGTCGGCGGACGAAAGAGGGCTGCCTTTCAGTGCCCATAAGTGCCATCAGTGCCCATAAGTGCCATCCATCTTCAGTGTCAATCTATCAGTGCCACCTACCAGCGCCCATTAGTCAAATGATCACATGACATTAAAAAAAACGAATCGGTATCGGCGAGTACTTGAAAAAAAGTAACAGTACTTGTACTCTGTCTTAAAAAAGTGGCATCGGGACAACCTTAGTGTGAATACCCAGCGTTCATGCCAGTCCCTCTGCTTTCTTAATAAAAACTGACCTCCCCAACTCTCTATGCAGCTGAGAACAGAGGGAAAGTGATCACTTTTAATAAATAGGGGGGAAAAGGTATTTATAATGTATATACACGAATGTGTTGCCTTTCATTTCTGTTTTAAAAGACTATGTTATTTTACAAAATAAGGGTTTACAATCACTTTAACCCTAACCTGATTGAAAGTTATACTAAAGTTACCATGGCTACCTTTAATAATTTCCATCACTGCAAGTAATAACCCAGGTAGCCCTATTTTTACATTTGTACACCCTCTGCAGCCTTTTGGTATGACAGGTGGGGGGGGGGGGGGGGGGGCAGTGTGACAGGTCAGCATTGTTATAGTAAGACACACTCATCCGGCTAGCAGTTCTCTTCCCGAGTGTCAGTGTATATAGTGGAGGGGGATGGGAGGGGGCTATCGGAAGCTCTGTGATGTTCCATTCAGAATACTGGCTAGCAGTTCACTTCCTGAGTGTCAGTGTATACAGTGGAGAGGGGAGGGGCCTCTGACCCGGACAGGCACCACAAATGGGTCGCTCTACTTGTACAATCTTGCAGATACCTGCCCAGGTCAGAGGCCCTTTCCTTTTCCACTGTATACACTCCGGAAGAGAACTGCTAGCCGTTATTATAAATAGGACATCCCGTGGACATCACAGAGCTTATGATCACCCCTCCCGCCCCCCCCCCCCACTGTATAGCTGCCAGCCAGAGGTACAGAGGGAGATGCTGGGTCTTGGGCCCCCCCCCGGGCTAACGTGATTAGCTGTGTCCAATCACAGCTGATCACACGTAAACAAGTTTATGCCGGTTATTGGTTTGCCTCACACTGACAGAGTGAGAGGAGAGACAATCAGCAGCATTTCCTCACAGGGGAGACCTGTACAGATAATTAGGGCACTGATCAGTGCAGCCCCAACAGTGCCTATCAGTGTTGCAAGTCAGTGCTGCCATTCAGTGCCTGCTCATCAGTGCCGTCTATCATTGCCCACAAGTGTCGCCTATCAGTGCTCATTAGTGCTTCATATCAGTGCCGCCTAACAGTTCCCATCAGTGCTGCATATTAGTGTTCTTTAGTGCCGTCTTATAAGTCCCAAAAAACCCAGTGCTGATTAAATGCCACAAAAAGAAAGCTCCATTTGTGTTCTAAAAAAAAAGATAACAAATTTAATTTGGGTACAGTGTTGCATGACTTTGCAATTGTCATTAAGACAGCACTGAAAGCTGAACATTTCCCTGGGCAGGAAGGGGGTAAAAGTGCCCAGTATTGAAGCGGTTAAACTTCTCCACAACTTCATCCCTGACCTGTCTGGTGTGTTCCTTAGCCTTCATGATGCTGTTTTTTTAACTAAGGTTCTCTAACAAACCTCTGAGGGCTTCACAGACAACTGTATTTATACTGAGATTAAATCACACAAAGTTGGACTCCATTTACTAATTAGGTGACTTCTGAAGGCAATTGGTTCCACTAGATCAGGGGTGGGGAACCTGCGGCCCTCCCCGTGCCGCTCAGTGTGTGTCCGCAGAGCTGTCAGAAGGAGCCGATGTTTACCTTGTAGTTCCGGCTCCTTCTGACAGTGTGAGTCACAGGCGGAGTGCATTCAATATCACTCCGCCTGTGAGAGAAGGCGCCTTACAGATGAAGCAGCGGCTTTCTCTCTACTACAGCCACTGCTTTCTCTGTACGGCACCTTCTCTCACAGGCGGAGTGCATTTGATATCACTCCGACTGTGCGCACTGGGATCAATAAATTTCCACAGTGACGCCGCAGCCCGCCCACGGAGTTCAGGCCTCAGAAGCACCACAGAGCCCAGCACCACTGGAACCAGGGATTGAGGTGAGGGATTGCATTGTGCTTTTTGGGGGGTGAGGGACTGCAGATTGTGTTTTGGGGATTGGGGAATCGCATTGTGGGGATTGTGTTTTTGTATCTACCATGACACAAAAACTTATACGTCTGGCATGCATTTTTTTCCAGGACTGCTTTGCATTCCCAGTCAGGACCAACTCAGAGGATAGTCAGTGCCAGGAAGGCGAAAGTGTTAACACACACTGGATAGTTAGTTATTAAAACTATAAAAAGTGGCGTGCGATCATATAAATGGCGACTATTATACAAAAAAAATGTTTGACCAAATATAACAGGCTAATTTTGAGGTTGATCATTTTGTACGGCCCCCGAATGATGTTACAAAAATCAAAATGGCCCTTGGCAGAAAAAAGGTTCTCCACCCCTGCACTGGATGTTAGTTAGGGGTATCAGATTAAAGGGGGCTGAATACAAATGCACTCCACACTTTTCAGATATTTGTAAAAAAGAAAAAAACGAGAACCATTTATAATTTTTCTTCTACTTCACAATTATGTGCCACTTTGTGTCGGTCTATCACATACAATCTAAATAAAATATATTTAAGTTTTTGGTTGTAACATGACAAAATGTGGAAAATTTCAAGGGGTATGAATACTTTTTTAAGGCACTGTATGTGTCAAATCAGTGTATTTATTTTTTATTGCATTTAAAATGGGTTGTAAAGCTTTGTGTTTTTTTACTTTTTCGAATAAAAAAAAAAGACAACAGTAAAGTTGGTCCAATTTTTTCATACATTGTGAAAGATAATGTTACGTGGAATAAATGGATTATCAACATGTCATGCTTCAAAACTGTGCCCGCTCATGAAATGGCGACAAACTTTGACCCTTGAAAAACTCATAGGCCGCGTACACACGGCAGAGAACCTCGACGGGCAGAACACATCGTTCCGCCCGTCGAGGTTCTCTCCCGGCTGTCGAAATCAGGCGACCCGCCCGTCGGGAATGGCAACCAGCCATTCATCCAGGCGGGCCATCGAGGAAATAGAGAGCGTGCTCTCTATTTCTGCTCGACGGGCTTCCCGACGGGAAGCTCGCCGAGACCGTACACACGGCCGAGGTCCTCGCTGGAATGCACATTCCAGCGAGGTTCTCGCTGGTTTTCAGCGAGAACCTCGGCCGTGTGTACGGCGGCTCAGGCAACGTTTAAAAATGTCTACAGGTAGACATTGGTGCCTGTCTTTTCTGTAAAGATCTCCTAAACCTTTTAGGTGTGGGAGACATTTGTTGCACCTACAGGTAATCTAGGCATACCATCAGGTTAAAGTGGGTTAAAGGTGTTTACAACCACCTTAAAGGGGCTGTAAAGGTTTCTTTTTTTATTTTATTTTAACAAACATGCCACTCTAACCTCCACTGTGCAGTTCGTTGCGCACAGAGTGGCCCTGATCCTCGTCTTCTAGAATCCCTCAGTGGCTGTCTCAGCTTCTCCCCACAAGAGCGAACCCTCCCCTCTGGGAAGCGCTGTCTCAAGGGGGTTAGATTGCGGGCGCGCTACCGTGTGATACAGTCGGCGACCATAGGGCATTTGGGCATCCTCTACCATCCCTTGGAGAGTGTTTTTTCATTTTTATGTTGTATCATACACTTTGCTTATTGTGTTGTTCCCTTCCTCATTCTCTCTTGTTACACTTGGTGCACTTCTGTCCCCGGTGATATTTATTTGTATATATGTATAAATAGTAGGGCTGTTACTGATCAAAATTTTTGTGTTCGATTAATCGTTTTTTATTTTAATCGATTAATCGACTAATTTCGATTAACTATAACGCACATACAGATCCAACAACTTTTAGCTGATCTCCTTGCAGGCTGATTCCCAGTGCAGCTGCCAACAGCAGGATACAAAAAAAACACACAAAAGCAGCGCTCGATGGGAATAGCATTAAAACTTTTATAATCTTCAAGTAGGTAACAAAATAAATATTGCACTGGAGATAAAATCGATGTAGCTACATAAACTGTAATAATGTTGCGAGTAATACCAAATGGTACCAAAAGCAGTCATAAAAATATGTAGCCAAGTATGATACTGGTATAAAAATGTGTACAACGATACCACTGCTGAATCCAGATGAGGAGAGGTTACCATCAGTCTGTCGGCATGTATCTGTCCCATGAAGGGAACTATCACAACTCCAAGTGGATGGTTGTAAAATCCCAGGTTAATAAAAGGAAGTGATAGAGGGAAATGTAACAGCTACTATGTGGCAGATAGTAAGGTCCGCCACCATGCAGATATGAAGGCACAGCTAAGGAGCCCTTCAGATGGATACGGCAAGCCCCGCCGGTGTCCGTGACGTTACTGGATCTCCGACGGAAGCCCCAGAAGCCGGCGGAGAGGCGAGTACCAATCAAAATAATTTTAATCGATCAAAAATATTTTGATCGATCAAAAAACTTAAAGATTAATCGATTAATTAAAAGTTAATTTGCACAGCCCTAATAAATAGTTATACTTGCTGCTGTGTACATACACCTTGATTGTCGAGGACTACCTGTTAACAAGTATCAACCGAATCTTGCTCGATCCATTTAATACAATTTCTTTATAATTTTTTTTTATTATTTCTGAGCATGGCCTTTAAAGTCCCATTTTGGGGGTATTTTTCTTTTTCTTACACATACCAGGGATATGGCCATTCTTATGGAACATGGATCTATGAATTCCTCTCCTTATAGCCGCTGAATGTATTACTCGGCCCCGGCCCCCCGCGTCATTGATTTGATTGACAGCAGCAGGAGCCAACGGCTGCGCTGCTATCAATCATCCAATGAAGAGCTGGGGAAAGCAACATGGGATCGTGCCCACAGAGATTTGGGGCTCAGGTAAGTAAAAAACGGGGACTTGGGGGGGCCAGAGAGTGCAAGGTGTTTTTACCTTAATGCATAGGATGCATTAAAGCTGAGTTCCACCCAAAATTGGAACTTCCGCTTATCCCACTCGTCACCCCCTTACATGCCACATTTGGCATGTATTTTTTTTTTTGGGGGGGGGGGGGGGGGGAGTGGGGGCTTCAGGAGGAGTGGGACTTCCTGTCCCACTTCCTCCTTCCGCCGAGGGGCTGGTTAGGCGATTAAGCTTAATAGCCTACAGCAGCCCCTCCCTGTAGGTGATCGCATGGGACACATGACAGGTCCCATGCGATCGACTGTCCAATCAGTGGCAGGCCGCGCCGCTCGCGCATGCGCAGTGCCGCTCGCGCATGCGCAGTGGGTGCCCGGCCGTGAAGCCGAAGGTGGTCACGGCCGGGTGCCCACAGTTGCGATGAGGACGCCGGCTGGGGAGGGGGGAGAGGAGCGGAGCCCCGGTCGGCGCGTTGCTGGAACGCTGGAGCAGGTAAGTGTCTGTTTATTAAAAGCCAGCAGCTACACTTTTTGTAGCTGCTGACTTTTAATAAACACAAATATTGTCTGGAACACCCCTTTAAGGTGAAAAAACACGAAGCTTTACAACCCCTTTAACCACTTCCCGCCCAGTCAATAGTAAATTGACATCCGGGAAGTGGTTGTGTAATCCTGACTGGACGTTTGACATCCAGCAGGATTACATGCCGGCGCGCGCCCGTGGGGGCGCGCAGCAGGGCGATGCAGGGTGTCAGTCTTACACCCTGCATCTCCGATCTCGGTAAAGAGCCTCCGGCGGAGGCTCTTTACAATGTGATCAGCCGTGTCCAATCACGGCAGATCACGATGTAAACAGGAAGAGCCATTGATTGGCTCTTCCTCACTCGCGTCTCACACTCGTTTATCAGCGCAGCCCCCCCTCGGATGCCCACACTGGGCCACCAGGGAAGGGGGCAATAAAAAATAAAAATAAATGAGAATAGATGCCAATCAGTGCCCATAAATCAACATGGGCACTAACTGGCCATAATATGGGATTAAAAAAATAAATGCCCAGCAATGCCATCAGTGCCACCCTTCAGTGTCCATCAGTGCCACCCCTCAGTGCCCATCCATGCCCAGTGCCCACCTATCAGTGCCCATCTGTGCCACCCATAAGTGCCGCCTATGAGTGCCCATAAGTGCCCATCAGTGCCGCCTATGAGTGCCGATCAGTGCCGCATACCAGCGCCGCCTATCAGTGCCCATCAGCGCCACCTATCAGTGTCCATCAGTGCCGCCTCATCAGTGCCACCTCATCGGTGCCTGTAATCGAAGAACAACTTTATTTTTTTTAGTTGTTGCGCAAAAAATAAAAATTGCAGGTAATCAAATACCACCAAATAAAATCTCTATTTGTGGGAACAAAATGATAAAAAAAAAAAAAAAAAAAATGTTTGGGTACAGAGTAGCATGATCGTGCAATTGTCATTCAAAGTGCCTGGTATATAAGTGGTTAAATGCAATAATAATAATAAAAAAAAAAAAAAAGTATTCCTACCCCCCCCCCAAAAAATTAAATACATTTCCCCTATTAAGGCCATCTTTCCCTCAGTCGGCTCCAGGCTACTGAGGGGAGAGGAAGCAATCGGCTCTGATAAGTGGCGGAGACCCCTGATAAAAGTGATCACTTTTATCTGAAAGAGGACAGTTCACCGCCATCTGCTGCCATAACCCCGGTATTCTACGTCAAAGTACGTAAGTGGTTAAATAATATGTAAATCCAACATTTTATATTGCTGACAAGTGCCTGCTGTACCATGTACTTTTATGAAAAACTATCATGTTCTCTTTGTATTACTTCCTTTTCTATTAAAAGCTGACCACACTAAGCATGACAGCACTGCATGGTAAGCAGTTCTCTAGCTGTGCTGAGAACTTATCCTGTTCTCTGCCAATGATCAGACTTGTGCTGTCTCCCCTGCACAGCCACACACTGTGGAGTTCCATGTACCGCTGTTTCTCTTTCCCTAGCTCTCTGAGCTCTTAATGTAGCTTAGAGTGGAGTTTAGAATGGTATGCGATCAAGGTGTTTATAATGTTTTTTTTAAATCTATACACAAATGTTTTGCCTTCCATGTCTATTTTAATCTGAATGGGTTGGTTAAGGGTCCTTTCACACGGAGCGGACCGTTTTTGTGTCCGCTCCGTGTGTGTCCGTCGGCTCAGCGGGGATCCCCGCTGAGCTGTCTGCGGACAGGGCGGTCCCCGCACACTGTGCAGGGAACGCCCTGTTTTTCTCCGCTCTCCCCTATGGGAAACGGATGAATACGGACCGTGTGTCCGTTTTCATCCAATACGCCGGACGGAAGAAAAAATAGGGTTTTCTTCCATCCGAAAAACCGGATCCAGACGGACGCGGATCTTTGCGGTCGTTAGCGGATGCATCATCCGCTAACGGACACGATCCCATAGGGCCCCATTCTAAGTCCGTTTACGGACTTAGAAAAAGCGGACCGTTCGTCCGCACGTGTGAAAGGGCCCTTACAAAGCGAGGGTTCACATATTTAACTTAGTTATCCCATATATTGAAATGTACAGAGAATACAGACATAGAACCGATCATACAATCTTAAAGTAGATGTAAACCCCCAAATTTTTATTTAAGGCTTGTGCCTGATACAGCATAGGATTTCATGTCATCTGTGCCCAGTCTTGCCAAGAAGTTTATCCAGCTCTGAGCAACCCTCTTATCTTCTTTCAGTGAGATAAAAATTGACAGACAGAGGAATAACAGTCAGTTCTTCCCCCTTGCTGTGAGTGATAGCTTATTTCCTTATCTCATGCACTAGCATGGGAGAGACTTTCCCAGCGTTGTCATCCCCCTTTCTTAGCGTCTCACAGCTATTACTACAGCCTATGTTATGTAGCACATGCGCAGGAGTCACAGGGGGCCGTGAGCGCATTCTGCTTCCTTTGTGTCGCTGTCTGGCCAAAGGGGAGTGTAGAGATGGATGGGTCTAATGAAATCACAACTCCACCCACATAGTTTCGGAGCATAGACCCGTCCATGGATTTCCAAAATTTGCGGGGCTCAGTGTGCAGAAGGGGGTGATTTTTTAAAAGGAGGCACCCATACATATATCCATAAGATGACAATAGTAAGAGAATCAGTTGAGTGGTGGGTTTACATCCACTTTAATATAAGGATTCATTTGGTTAGATAAGAGCAGGCTGTCAAAATTCTAGTTTAAAACTAAAATTGAAGTAATGGAATATGAAAATTTGAGCAGAGTATAAAACACATTTCAAAGGTTTAATAATCACTTACCTACAGTGTTTACACTGAACTCCACTTTTGCAGCGCTACTTATTTTAGATCCAACTAAGGCTTTAACTCTAACTTTATAGTTGGCTAGAGGATCTGAATCTATCTCATGAGTAAGGTCACAGTAGCGATATGAAATATTCTGGCAAGTCTCAATACCTTTCCAATTCATTTCTCTGAAAAATAAGTTCAAAATAAAAGTGATTATTTTTTTAAAGTAGATATCATTTCTTTCTGAATCCATATTTTCTAAAGTTCCCTGCTTATAGACAGTACTAAAAATAAGAAGTGAATATGAAAAGGTGTAAGTATGGCACTGTTCTGATTGTATCAAGGTGCTATAATTAAATAACATAATCCTGCTTGTTCCGAGTGTAAAAAAAAAAAAAAAAAAAATCAACTAATTTTAATTATAACGCACATACAGAGCCAACTACTTTTAGCTGATCTCCTTGCAGGCCAATGGGTGTTTATCTTTTGGTGTGCACAAAATAAAATATATAAAGTAGAACTCTGTTGTCCGCTGGAGCAAAGAAACATAGGAGTAGAGAAAGGAGAGCCCTTGCAGTGCACAACGCCAAACATATCCGGAGCTGGCTATCTTCCAGATTGCTACACAGTGGCATATACTGAGGCCGAGCTATACACCAGAAAACTCTGGTGAGTGCATATATAGAACAAGCATGGATAATCACGCACACCGCAAGGAAATTGAAACTAGCATCGGTTCACCAAACACTGGACTTTATTTATGAGCACAAGTCACCATTTGTCACTAAATGTGTTACTTAGTTTACGCTTGTTTACTTACAAACTGGTTTCTTGCAGATATAATTCATGTAATCTATTGATGTATACTATAATGTGTCACATAAATTAAGAAAGCAAAACCTGGCTGAGGGTGTAACACACCATCAACATTTTATATATTTTATTTTGTGCACACCAAAAAGGTAAACACCCATTTGAGGGTGTAATACAACACCAGCACTTCACATTTCTTTTACACAAAAAAATAAGGTAAACACCCGGCCGATGGTGTTACACTCCATCAGCACCTCACATATATATTTTTTGCACATTACAAAGGCTACGCCCAGAAGAGGGCGTAACACTTTATAAGCACTATATATATATATATATATATATATATATATATATATATATATAGTGACAGGAAGTCAGGTAAATCTGTGGGTGTTGTCACAGACGGTAGATACATTTCTGCCTTGTTTAGACAATTACCAATTATTATTAGGTGTCGGCTGCAGAAATAGCCAGAAAGGTTTAGGGCGTTGGAGAACTTCAGCTGTTCAGAATGAGGCAATTAAGGCCTCTATAAGTCATCCAAAAGGTTGACTACTAATGGCTGCATCCTGAGGTTTTTTGAGTCAAGGAGAGCAATGAGGTGAGTAAGACTTCTGAAGAGGTGAGGTGGTGTTGATTTTTCTGTGTGATAAAAATCAAAAAGACTATTGTTTTTCTGCTGTCTGACCAGCAGTGTCTGTCCAGCAGTAAGCTGTGCCAGACTCCATAGGTAGGTTCCTGTGTTGTGAAGGTAGATGCCCCAAGTGGCCAGGGTTTATTTTATGTTTTGTTTATGCCGTTTTGATGCTTGTACTTGTATCCAGCAATATGGAAGAATAAACCATATTCTTTGTTTTCAACCATCCTCAACTGCCTTTTTGTATAGTTCAGCGTGTAGTGAACCCATCCAGGGGGTCACACACACCCACTACCGAGCAAATCCCTCACAATATACACACACACACACACACACACACACACACACATATATACAGTGCGGAAAATAAGTATTTGAACACCCTGCTATTTTGCAAGTTCTCCCACTTGGAAATCATGGAGGGGTCTGAAATTGTCATCGTAGGTGCATGTCCACTGTGAGAGACATAATCAAAAAAAAAATTCCAGAAATCACAATTTATGAATTTTTAACTATTTATTTGTATGATACAGCTGCAAAGAAGTATTTGAACACCTGTCTATCAGCTAGAATTCTGACCCTCAAAGACCTGTTAGTCTGCCTTTAAAATGTCCACCTCCACTCCATTTATTATCCTAAATTAGATGCATCTGTTTGAGGTCATTAGCTGCATAAAGACACCTGTCCACCCCATACAATCAGTAAGAATCCAACTACTAACATGGCCAAGACCAAAGAGCTGTCCAAAGACACTAGAGACAAAATTGTACACCTCCACAAGGCTGGAAAGGGCTATGGGGAAATTGCCAAGCAGCTTGGTGAAAAAAGGTCCACTGTTGGAGCAATCATTAGAAAATGGAAGAAGCTAAACATGACTGTCAATCTCCCTCGGACTGGGGCTCCATGCAAAATCTCACCTCGTGGGGTCTCAATGATCCTAAAAAAGGTGAGAAATCAGCCCAGGACTACACGGGAGGAGCTGGTCAATGACTGAGCTGAAGAGCTGGGACCACCGTTTCCAAGGTTACTGTTGGTAATACACTAAGACGTCATGGTTTGAAATCATGCATGGCACGGAAGGTTCCCCTGCTTAAACCAGCACATGTCAAGGCCTGTCTTAAGTTTGCCAATGACCATTTGGATGATCCAGAGGAGTCATGGGAGAAAGTCATGTGGTCAGATGAGACCAAAATAGAACTTTTTGGTCATAATTCCACTAACCGTGTTTGGAGGAAGAAGAATGATGAGTACCATCCCAAGAACACCATCACTACTGTGAAGCATGGGGGTGGTAGCATCATGCTTTGGGGGTGTTTTTCTGCACATGGGACAGGGCGACTGCACTGTATTAAGGAGAGGATGACCGGGGCCATGTATTGCGAGATTTTGGGCAACAATGTCCTTCCCTCAGTTAGAGCTTTGAAGATGGGTCGAGGCTGGGTCTTCCAACATGACAATGACCCGAAGCACACAGCCAGGATAACCAAGGAGTGGCTCTGTAAGAAGCATATCAAGGTTCTGGCGTGGCCTAGCCAGTCTCCAAACCTAAACCCAATAGAGAATCTTTGGAGGGAGCTCAAACTCCGTGTTTCTCAGCGACAGCCCAGAAACCTGACTGATCTAGAGAAGATCTGTGTGGAGGAGTGGGCCAAAATCCCTCCTCCAGTGTGTGCAAACCTGGTGAAAAACTACAAGAAACGTTTGACCTCTGTAATTGCAAACAAAGGCTACTGTACCAAATATTAACATTGATTTTCTCAGGTGTTCAAATACTTCTTTGCAGCTGTATCATACAAATAAATAGTTAAAAAAATCATACATTGTGATTTCTGGATTTTTTTTTTTTTATTATGTCTCTCACAGTGGACATGCACCTACGACCCCTCCATGATTTTCAAGTGGGAGAACTTGCAAAATAGCAGGGTGTTCAAATACTTATTTTCCGCACTGTATATATATATATATATATATATATATATATATATATATTTTTTTTTTTTTAACACTCGGAACAAGAAGGATTATGTTATTTATTTAATTATAGCACCTTAAACAATCAGAACAGTGCCACTCTTACACCTTTCATATTAATTTCTATACTCCACCTACTGTAGGTGGCAGTATTTTGTAGGGGAAGCAGTTCTTCTCTCTTGTTCAGTACTCTTCTTTTTTCCTTTGTATGGAATCACATAGCCCTTTTATATCTAAAAACAAGAAGGCCTAGCATACAGAGGTAAAACAAAAAGTCACTGTTTGTTTAGTTACTATCAGCTGTTATTTAAAAGAGAAGGAAAAACCATCAAGTCCAAATCACTTAACCACTTGACCTCGGGAAGATTTACCCCCTCCAATGAACAGGCCATTTTTTGCGATACGGCACTGAGCTATTTTAAATGATTTTTGCGCGGTCATGCAATGTTATACCCAAATAAGATGTATGTGCTTTTTTTATTTTTTGCGCTTTCAAAAAAACTGGAAATTTTGAAAAGAATAAAAACATCTTTCACTTTGTGCTATAAAACATATCCAATGTAAAATTGAAAAAACAAAAAACAAAACAAATTTCTTCATAAATTTAGGGCAATATGTATACTGATACATGTTTTTGGGAAAAAAAGTTCCAATAAGCATAGATTATAGCATCTACAAACTGGGATATGTTTATTTTTCTAACTAGTAAAGGCGACCATTAGCGACTTTATCCTTATAGCGGGACTGTGAAATTCTGAAACTGACACTTTTTGAGGACCAATGACACTAATACAGTGACCAGTGCTAAAAAGTATGCACTGTCACTGTACTAATGACACTGGCTGGGAAGGTGTTTAACATCAGGGCGATAAAAAGGTTAATTGTATGCTTAGCCTGTATTTTACTATACTGTGTTAGGTGCTTTTACTGGAGGAAGAGATGGAATGTATTCCCTGCTTTGCAAGGACACAAATTACATTCCTCCCCTTCTGTCAAAGAACAAAGGCAGCATATAAACAAGGCAGATCGCTGCGCTGTCTCTCTGCCTAACAATCAGTGGGTGCTGGAGGACATTGGGTACCGTGCATCCGCCGATCGGCTTCCGCTGTGTGTAATCACAGTGGAAGCGAGCCGGAGGTGGCACACACTTCCTACAGGGAGAGTTGGATCATGTGTATATATACGTGATCCGGCGCAGAGGTGCCGCTCTGTAGCAATAAATCTGTGGTTAAAAGATCATGAAGTTCTGGGTGGATGGCAATAGAGACAAATGCATTTGCCACTATGGACAATAAAGGGAGCAAAAAAAATGAAGTTTACAGTTTACATATACTTTTCCCTTTCAGTAGGTATCACATGGCCAAGGACCTAGACCTTTAGGCAGGCCATCTTAGCTGGTTCCTGCTGAACCGGTGCACAGTCATACTCCGCTCCCCATCACAGAATGCTGCGGAAGTGCTGTGGCGGCCAACTGCGCATGCGCGATGCATTGCAATGGATTTACGACAGTGCACACCAGCGACACCTCGTTCGGCTTCCAGGCTCCTTCCTTAACATCCCCGTGGATTGGAGGATGTTAAAAAAAGAGCCAGCTATCCTATTCCTGACATCCCTATAGCACATACCAGACTTATACACACATTATTTAGCTCAATACACTGGGCTATAGCTCTCAACTGGCGATCCCCCACAGTGCCATGGTCCCAAATTATGAATCGCATGCTTACCATCAAGTTATCAGAACATATCCATCACACATTATTCGACACTATGGACACATATAATAAAAAATGGAAACCTTGGGATATTTCTCTGTTAGGTCAATGATCCACTATGTGACACTGTCATTATGTTTTTATTAATGAACAAACTCATAAGGTCATTATGCCTCTAAAAAGTTTTATGAATGATTCATTCTTACATCCCAATGTTTGTATTCATCCCTCCTATATTACTGCTACTTATGCATTATACTGATATTCTCTGCACCCTTTGTCATGTATGTATCCCTTGCCAATGCAAAGTTATTTTTGTACTGAGACTTATATTTCAATAAACCGTTTGTAAACAAAAAAAATAAAAAAAGAGCCAGGACGCCGAGCGAGCAAAATTTGCCCCATATATGGCCGGCCTTAAACATGGCCAGCACATAATGGCACATTCACTAGCATTGTTCCCAGGAAAGATAACTACTGCAGTAACTATTGAACAGTTGCAATCAACTGGAAAAAAAATCCAACCATGCCAACTCATTGGCTTTTTGAACCCAATGTTGGTCAGCCAGTGATGCCGGTATATTTTTATAGGTGAAATTATTTAAAATCAATAATAGGTCTCCTAAAAAGGTCTTTGGACATCTTTATTTTGCAGTAAAAAACATTATATAATGAATAATTAACAATACTTACAAGAGTTGTAATATTTCCACAGAAAAATAAGGCTTAATTTCCATTCTATTGTAGTCCCAGTGCAAAGCTGTGTTGAGATTATATGAATTAACCGTCAAGTTGAAAGGTTCTGGAACTGTAGAGAGAGGGAAAAAAAGAACACAACAAATTAGTAAAGCAATGTATGTGTTTAAAGGGGTGTTCCAGCCCTTTAATGTTTATTAAAAGTCAGCAGCTACAAAAAGTGTAGCTGCTGGCTTTTAATAAACAGACACTTACCTTGTCCATGGTTCCAGCGACGCGCCGGCTGGGGCTCCGCTCCTCTCCCCCCCTCCCCGGCTGGCGTCTTCATTACAACTGTGGGCACCCGGTCATGACAGCCTTCGGCTTCACGGCCGGGCACCCACTGCGCATGCACGATCAGCACTGCGCATGCGCGGACGGCGCTACGCCGTCCCATTGGACAGGAGATCGCCTGGGACCTGTCAGTGTCCCAGGTGATCGCCTACAGGGAGGGGCTGAAGTTAGGCGATTAAGCTTAATCGCCTAACCAGCAGCTCGGCGGGAAGGAGGAAGTGGGACAGGAAGTCCTCCTGCACTAGCTTAAAGTAAACTATTTAGAAGAAAATAACCAAAAAAAAAAAGATCCTGTTCCTTTAAAGCATGTTATACAGCACAGTGCCTGTGTAATTTGGCCCTTTGTATCACCTGAAATACCTGCTTGATCCTGCCTGGTTCTGCCCTTCCCCCTGTAATCTGACCACAGTTTATCATGGCTGCTGAGCCCTGATACTTTTCAGTTCATGTGCCTTTATAATCCGCAGCTCTCTGTCCTCTTCCTCCCTCCCCCACCAGCTGTCAGCTAGTGACAGTGTCCACCCCTCCCCTCCTGCTGCTGAAAATTACTTTTAAAGCGGAGTTCCACCCTTAAAATCACTTTTTTTCATTACATCCAGCATACTGGCGTCAGCATGCTGTTTTTTTTTTTTTTTTTTTTTTAATGCGCGTACTTACTTTATATCATGTAAGCTGGGGATAGGTAGCGGGTACAAAAGCTCCCTGGGATGAGCCAGCACAGATACCAAAGTCCATCGGATCAGTGAACAACAGTGGGATGTTTATTGGTGCTATACAAAGTCTATTTACAGGTGCTGTACAGTGTGCAGAAAACAAAACAAAAATAGTCAAACAAACACCTAGCCGTGTCTCGGCTCTAACTACACGTTATGCAGGTCCTAACTACTAAGCTAAACAAGCCTCCCGCTTGTTAGCTCAAACACACACTTCTCACCAGTTTTTCAGCAGCCTCCTTGCTCTCACAGATTCACACTGTTTCCCAGGACAGAGCAATGGCTGTTAGCTCAGGTGAGCTTAAATTGGCCTGGGGGAGAGGGCCAACACCTGACCTGGATCAGGGATCAGAGATCCCTGAACGTGTAAGAGAGGAGCCTGGGAGAGGTATAAACCCCGAACTGGACTTTCCCAGGCTCTCTCTGGGACGCTCTGCTACAATCACAACATTGAATTCCAGGCGCACCGCGGAGTGTCGCCGCTATAAGGCGTCACGCCTTCCGGAAACAGCCGATTAGCATTCGGCTTTTACTCGGCGCCTGCGCACAGACCCAGGAGCTGACTGCGCAGGCGCCAAAAATAGCCGGTCCTAGTTTGGGTTTTTTTTGGAGGGCGTGACGCGGCTATATACGGCGCCTGCGCAGTCAGCTCCTCGGTCTGTGCGCAGGCGCCGAGTAAAAGCCGAATGCTAATCGGCTGTTTCCGGAAGGCGTGACGCCTTATAGCGGCAACACTCCGTGGTGCGCCTGGAATTCAATGTTTTGATATAAAGTAAGTACGCGCATTAAAAAAAAAAAAAAAAAACAGCATACTGGCGCTGACGCCAGTATGCTGGATGTAATGAAAAAAAGTGATTTTAAGGGTGGAACTCCGCTTTAACCACTTATGGACCGCCCACTGCAGGAATACGTTGCTACTTTGAAGAGGAATACTGTTGTTATGGTAGCAAACAGCTACCATAACCCTAGTATCCTCTTCTTCAGCAGGCGGTCCTTTTATCGGCGATCACTTTTATCGGCGGCGGGAAAGGACCCCCCCCTCGGCAGCGACGGAGGGGATCGGATGAAGATGGCTCCCACCGTCTCCATATCACTACAGGGCGGAACCAACATCAAAATGTTCCTTCCGCACAATGCTCTTAAAAGGGATTTTTTTTTTTTTTAAATGACAAGTTATTATTTTAATTTTTGTTATTGCATTTTAGTCTAAATATGAGATCTTAGGTCTTTTTGACCCCAGATCTCATATTTAAGAGGACCTGGCATGCTTTTTTCTATTACATGTGATTAGGGATGAGCTTTGAGTGTTCACGGCAAATTCGAAAAGCCGCGGAACACCCTGTAGAAGTCTATGGGAGAAATATAAATTGCTAATTTTAAAGGTTAATATGCAAGTTATTGTCCTAAAAAGTGTTTGGGGACCTGGGTCCTGCCCCAGGGGACATGTATCAATGTATACATTTTTTTTCAAAACTGATGTTTTTTCGGGAGCAGCGATTTTAATAATGCTTAAAGTGAAACAATAAAAGTGACAAAAAAAAAATTTTGTCAGGACTGCGATATTGCGGCGGACACATCGGACACTTTTGACACATTTTTGGGACCATTCACATTAATACAGCGATCAGTGCTATAAAAAAAAGCATTGATTACTGTATAAATGTGACTGGCAGGGAAGGGGTTAACACTAGGGGGGCATGGAAGGGGTTAAATGTTTATCCTGGGTGTGTTCTAACTGTGGGGGAGGGGGACTGACTGGGGGAGGTGACCGATGCTGTGTCCCTATGTACAAGGGACACAGCATCTGTCTCCTCTCCCTGACAGAACGTGGAGCTCTGTGTTTACATCCTGGATTTACAGAGCCACTGTGAGGCCGTCATTTGACAATGGCCCGGGGCTCAAGTGGTTAAGGGGAACTCCACCCCAAATTAAGAAAAAAAATGGTGTGGAGTTCCCCCCAAAAATCCACACCAGACCCTTTACCCGAGCACGCAACCTGGCAGGCCGCATGAAAAGAGGGGGGATGAGAGAGCGCCCCCCCTTCTGAACCATACCAGGCCATATGCCCTCAACATGGGGGGGGTCTGTGACCCCTCAAAGCGCCATGTCCCCATGTTGATGGGGACAAGGACCTTATTCCCACAACCCCTGCCCGGAGGTTGTGGGGGTCTGCGGGTGGGGGGGCTTATCGGAATCTGGAAGACCCCTTTAACAAAGGCGACCCCCAGAGAGCACCATGGAGAGCACCACCCGGCAGTATATGTGCAGTGGCCGGGTGGGAAGTAGTTAAACTATCTCTTAACTTTTAGGGTCCATGCACACTGGCGGAAGAAAAAAAAAATGACAGAACCTTTGACGGCTGCATAAAAAATGCTCATAGTGGCTCGTATTGCACAAGAGAGTTTATGCGCGTTTATGGGCATTTGCTTTTATAAGCCTTTTTCTCCAATACATTCCTCTCCACTAATTTTTCAATGTACACGTGAAAACACCAAACACTCCATAAATGCCGCGTTTGAGCGTTTTTATCTGCTCAAAAGATCGTACTTTTGATGGGGGTTTTTTTCAGCCTGAAAATGCTCCTCTACAAATATGCTTCTAAATTCCCTACGCATGGACACATAGGCTAATATAGTTATATACATATATTATAATTATATTGAGTTACCTTTATAGACTTAAGAAAAAAATGCCAAAAGCCAGTATAAGTACCATTTTTTTTTTATGCCCAGTGTGCATGCACCCTAATGGACCTTTGGAATAAATGCCACAAGGCAGTTCTGAGTTTGAGCCTCGGAACGGACTTCTAAATTGAAATTAGAAATATTTATGCCATCAGAATTGACATCCTCTTGGGCAGTGGTCTCCAAACTGGCATAGGGGCAGCATGCAGCCCTTTGCTTGGCTTTTGCTGTCCCCCGGGATACTATTCTTCCCATTGACAACGGAGCTCTATTACTTCCCCTAATACCAAAGATGAGGCATTAATTACTACCACTAACACCATGACAATTTCTACTCTGGCCCCCTGTAAAGCCTGAAGGATAGTAAAGTGACCCTTTATTTAAAAAGTTTGGAGACCCCTGCTCTAGGGGGTGCAGCTCTGATATTTTCTTCAGAAGTTAGTAATTTCTTTAATCATTTGCTGACTGCCCTATAACACTTTTACTGCTACAGGACGGAAGCTGTGCGTAGGATCACCTATATACACGTGATCCTAAACTTCTGCCCGCAGGGGGTGCGCGTGCGCTGCTGGTGGGCCGCTTCTGTTGTGATAATTGCCGATCGTTGGTAAAACACAGAATATCTCAGTTCTCAGAGGGGGGAAGGGACTAGAATCGATTTCTTCCCCTTAGTGAAAGCAGCACACAAGTTAATCCTTTGGTCACCTTAGATGTTTAACCCCTTCCCAAGCAGTGTCATTAGTACAATGACAGTGCATATTTTTAGCACTGATCACTGTATTAGTGTCACTGGTTTGTGTCCGATTGTCCACCGCAATATCGCAGTCCCACTTTAAGTTGCTGATCACCGCTGCCATACTAGTATAAAAAAGAAATTAAAACTCCAAATTGCGTAAGCCAATCAATTCACGCTTAGGCTCCATTCACACTTGTGCAACTTGTCATGCAACTTTGGACATCAAAGAGGCATGACAAGTCGCTCCCCATGCTCTTCAATGATAACCATTCATATATGCGTGACATAAAGTTGCAGCAACTTCAAAAGGTAGTTAATGAACTACTTTAGTCTGACTTTCATGCAACTTTTGAGTGTTAATATTTATGTCTATGACTCTGAAGTTGCCTGAAAGTTGTACCTAAATGTTACACAATGCAACAGTTGTCTATTATCGCTGGTCAAAAGCAGCCAAAGTTGTATGCAAGTTGAACCAATCCAAAGTTGTGTAAAAGTTGTACATAGTTGCACTCTGCTTTGTCTATATGGCACTTTGTTGGTAGGGTGATGTCTGCTTTTTATAATGCTGTCTAGCTTTGCCATTGATTTCCTCCCAGAAAGCAAACGACTGTTCATTTCAAGGCTACAGTCACCGTCTGCCATGATCTTGGAGCCTAGGAAAATAAAAATCTGACAGTTTCCATTTCTTCTTCTATTTGCCAGGGAGTGATGGGACCAGTTGCCATGATCTTAGTTTTCATAATGTTCAATTTCAGGCCCACCTTTGCAGTCTCCTCTTTCACCTTCATTAAGAGACTCTAGTTCTTTCTCTCTTTCTGCCATTAGTGTGATATCGTCTGCATATCTCAGGTTGTTGTTATTTCTCCCAGCGATCTTAATTCCGGCTTGCGTTTCCACGATCCTGGTATTTTGCATGATATATTCTGTATACAAGTTAAATGAGTACTGTGACATTATACATCCTTGCAGGACTCCTTTCTCAATTTTGAACCAGTCAGTTGTTCCATGTCCTGATCTTAACTGTTGCTTCTTGACTTACATACAAGTTTTTTAGAAGACAGGTAAGGTTATCTGGTGTTGCCATTTCTTTCAGTATTTGGAACATCTTGTTGTGATAGACACAATCAAAGGCTTTACTACAGTCAATAAAGCAGTAAACATTCTTCTGGAACTCCCTTTGCTTCATAAATGATCCAGCAAATGTTGGCAATTTGATTTCTCTTTCCTCTGTCTTTTCGAAATCCAACTTGTACTTGTGGTAGTTCACATGCTGCTGAAGCCTAGCTC
The DNA here is from genome assembly GCA_029574335.1 of Rana kukunoris. Taxonomy (NCBI): domain Eukaryota; kingdom Metazoa; phylum Chordata; class Amphibia; order Anura; family Ranidae; genus Rana; species Rana kukunoris. The sequence goes on from CM056052.1 coordinate 348,253,487, forward strand.
GTAGAATTTTCAGCATAACCTTGCTATCGTGTGAGGTGAGAAAATTTGGCATATTGAGTACAGCATCATGTTTTGGTATTTTAAATAACTCAGCTGGGATACCATCACTTCCGCTAGCATTGTTATTAGCAATTCTTTTTAAGGCCCACTTGACTTCACTCTCCAGGATATCCAGTTCAAGGTCAGTGACTGCATTATCGTGGCTATATGGGACGTTCAGATGTTTCTTGTATAGTTCTGTGTATTCTTGCCATCAGAGGCGGCTCTCTAATTAGGCAAATTAGGCGATTGCCTTAGGCCTCGCCCAAAGAAAGGGCCTCGCCATCGCCTAATTTGCCTTTAAGGTGTTGTGAGTCTCATATTGTTGTGCACAGTGCCAGTGAGTGCGGGACAGACAGGGACTCGCAAGCGGCGGGGCGAGCGGGCGCGCGGTACTTGCACATAGCCGTAGACTGAGGCAGCTGAGCCACCGCTGCGATCCGCAGTGGCAGACGAGGCGGGCATTGCTATCATTCCTGGGGTGGATGGTGGGCAGGCTCAGGCTGCCTGCGTCCAATAGCAGGCTGCCTGGCTCCCAGGCTCCACCTAAAGTCGGCGATGGTGGCCCCAGTGCATGCCGGGAGTTGTAGTTCACAGGCACACAGACTTCAACTTGGCCGTCTGGTGCCTGTGTTTTGCAGAGAGACTACAACTCCCAGATTGCACTGCAGGGCAAACTCAGAGAGAGCGCTCAGGGCGGGAGAGTTAGAATTGCTTCTTCCTCAGAGTCCTGCTGCCTTTAGTCGTGGGGGAGGACCAAGTCACCAAGGTGAGAAGCAGAAGGTGGTCTTTTATATAAAACTATATTATCTATATATAGATATATAGATATATATATCTATATATAGATATATAGATATATAGATATTTATGGAAAAAAAATCTGCATGGGCTATTATGAATTCTTTCAACTTTTGATGGGTACAGTGGCAGCGTTTGATGGGCACGGTGGTTGCATTTGATGGCACGGTGGCTGTGTCTGATGGGTAGGGTGGCTGCGTTTGATGGCACAGTGGCTGCGTTTGATGGGCATGGTGGTAGCATTTGATGGGCACGGTGGTTGCATTTGATGGCATGGTGGCTGTGTCTGATGGGTAGGGTGGCTGCGTTTGATGGCACGGTGGCTGTGTTTGATGGGCACGGTGGCAGCGTTTGATGGGCACGGTGGCTGTGTCTGATGGGTAGGGTGGCTGCGTTTGATGGGCACGGTGGTTGCGTTTGATGGGCACGGTGGTTGCGTTTGATGTGCACGGTGGTTGCGTTTGATGGGCACGGTGGCTGCGTTTGATGGGCACGGTGGCAGCGTTTGATGGGCACGGTGGTTGCATTTGATGGCACGGTGGCTGTGTCTGATGGGTAGGGTGGCTGCGTTTGATGGCACAGTGGCTGTGTTTGATGGGCACGATGGCTGCAATTTATGGGCACAGTGGCTGTGTTTAATGGGCACGGTGGCAGCGTTGGATGGGCACGGTGGTTGCATTTAATGGCACGGTGGCTGTGTCTGATGGGCACGGTGGCTGCGTTTGATGGGCACGGTGGCAGCGTTTGATGAGCACGGTGGTTGCATTTGATGGCACGGTGGCTGTGTCTGATGGGTAGGATGGCTGCGTTTGATGGCACAAAGGCTGCGTTTGATGGGCACGGTGGCTGCAATTTATGGGCACAGTGGCTGTGTTTCATGACACAGTGACTGCAATTGATGTGCACAGTGGCTGTGTTTGATGGGCACGGTGGCTGCGTTTTATGGGGCACAGTGGCTGTGTTTGATGGGCACAGTAAGGCTGCAATTTATGTTTTTTTTTTAGTGGCTGTGTTTGATGGGCACGGTGGCTGCTATTAATGGGCACAGTGGCTGTGTTTGATGGCACGGGGGCTGTGTTTGATGGCACGGTGGCTGTGTTTGATGGGCACAGTGGCTGCAATTGGTGGGCACAGTGGCTGAGTTTGGCACAGTGCCTGCGATTGATGGGCACAGTAGCAGCATTTGATGGCACAGTGGCTGTGTTTGATGGGCACGGTGGCTGCAATTGATGGGCACAGTAGCTGCGTTTGATGGCACAGGGGCTGCAATTGATGGGCACAGTGGATGTGTTTGATGGGCACAAACATATATATATATATGAATATGAAAAAAAAAATCTGCATGGGCTATTATGAATTCTGTTGGAGGAGTTTGTTTCTTCATTCATGACAAGTGCTTCTTTTCTCAAATAAATAATTTCAATTGGTCTCATCATCATTGTCTGTACCTTGTCACAGTGGCAACTTTTGATGGGCACGGTGGCAGCATTTAATGGGCACGGTGGTTGCATTTGATGGGTAGGGTGGCTGCGTTTGATGGGTAGGGTGGCTGCGTTTGATGGGCACGGTTGCTGTGTTTGATGGGCACGGTTGCTGTGTTTGATGAGCACAGTTGCTGTGTTTGATGGGCACGGTTGCTGTGTTTGATGGGCACGGTGGCTGCGTTTGATGGGCACAGTGGCTGTGTTTGATAGACACAATGACTGCAATTGATGGGCACAGTGGCTGTGTTTGATGGGCACAGTGGCTGTGTTTGATGGGCACGGTGGCTGCAATTGATGGGCACAGTGGCAGCATTTGATGGGCACGGTGGCTGCAATTGATGGGCACAGTGGCAGCATTTGATGGGCACGGTGGCTGCGTTTAATGGGCACGGTGGCTGCGTTTGATGGGCATGGTGGCTGCGTTTGATGGGCACGGTGGCTGCAATGTATGGGCACAGTGGCTGTGTTTGATAGACACGGTGACTGCAATTGATGGGCACAGTGGCTGTGTTTGATGGGCACAGTGGCTGTGTTTGATGGGCATGGTGGCTGCGTTTGATAGACACGGTGACTGCAATTGATGGGCACAGTGGCTGTGTTTGATAGACACGGTGACTGCAATTGATGGCACGGTGGCTGTGTTTGATGGCACGGTGGCTGCATTTGATGGGCACAGTGGCTGCAATTGGTGGGCACAGTGGCTGAGTTTGGCACAGTGCCTGCCATTGATGGGCACAGTAGCAGCATTTGATGGCACAGTGGCTGTGTTTGATGGGCACGGTGGCTGCAATTGATGGGCACAGTAGCTGCGTTTGATGGCACAGGGGCTGCAAATGATGGGCACAGTGGATGTGTTTGATGGGCACAAACATATATATATATATATATGAATATGACTGCAATTGATGGCACGGTGGCTGTGTTTGATGGCACGGTGGCTGCATTTGATGGGCACAGTGGCTGCAATTGGTGGGCACAGTGGCTGAGTTTGGCACAGTGCCTGCGATTGATGGGCACAGTAGCAGCATTTGATGGCACAGTGGCTGCGTTTGATGGGCACGGTGGCTGCGTTTGATGGGCACGGTGGCTGCGTTTGATGGGCACGGTGGCTGCGTTTGATGGGCACAGTGGCTGTGTTTGATAGACACGGTGACTGCAATTGATGGGCACAGTGGCTGTGTTTGATGGGCACACTGGCTGCGTTTGATGGGCACGGTGGCTGCAATTGATGGGCACAGTGGCTGTCTTTGATGGGCACAGTGGCTGCATTTTATGGGGCACATTGGCTGTGTTTGATGGGCACAGTGAGGCTGCAATTGATGTTTTTTTTTCAGTTTTTATAATATTTTTCCCATTATGGGCGTGAGTGGGGCCTCAGGTCTAAGTTTTGCCTAAGGCCTCACAAAGTCTAGAGCCGCCTCTGCTTGCCATCTCTTCTGCTTCTGTCAGTTCCTTCCCATTTTCGATCATCGTGCCCATCTTTGCACAAAATGTTACCTTGATATCTCCAATTTTCTTTAAAAAAAAAAAAACTCATCTTTCCCATCCTGTTGTTTTCCTCAAATTCGCATGACAGGAGAGTGTGACCGGCTCTCAATGGAGCTGGTTCACACATCATCGAGGCGGGCGCAGAGAGCACAGCAGAAGAGTCCTGTGAGTCTTTGGCTCTGTTTCAGGTCGTAATTCAAGCAAAAATGTATACTTAATTCAGACCTGAAACTATAAATGGGGATGCTTTGGAATCCTTGCTGTGAGCTGTGCCAGACACAGTGTGAACCCAGCCTTTAGAAGGTCTTTTTGTCTCTTCTTGCTATCCTCTGGAAGTCTGCATTCAGTTGGCTAAATTTCCCCTTTTTCTAAAAAAAGGGGTTCAGCAGTATGAACTTTAAAGTGGAACTTTAGTCACAAAGTCCTGCTAGACAATTTCAGGCTGGCCTCTTTTGCAAGTCTAGCTATATAAAACATTAAAAAGAAGTACGTTTTAGTTTTGCCCCGAAATTTTGGCAGCCGTTGTGCCGAAAGAGAAAAAAGTGCCGATCATATCTGCCAAACACACCTGTGGTTTTACTGTGTTCTCGATGCGATTTTTACCTTGCTTATGTTTTCTTTTTTATAGGTCATGTGACTCAAGAAATGCATCAAAAGTGCAACACGGTGCATTTTTTGTGTTCTTGCTGCGTTTCCAATGCATTTCAATAGGGAGGTGCGTTTTTTGTGCAGTTTGCCAAATTTGCACCAAAAATGTAGCAAGCAAGATTTTTAACACTGCTTTTAAAGGTACCAATAATGGCAGACAACAAATTCATATAAAATTCATGATATTAACCTCCTCCCGTCCGCGCTATAGCCTAAATTCCGCTGTAGCGCGGCCCTTAATTGCCAGGAGGGCGTCCATAGACGTCCTCTCAAACATAAGCTGTCACCATGTGATCAGCTGCCAGCCAATGACAGATGATTACGTGATGTAAACAGAAGATCTGTAATCATTTTTTTCCCTCACGTAAAAAAAAAGCCGATCACTGGCCTCTGTCAGAGGGACATCAGTCCCTCACACAGAGAGGCACTGCTGTTATGCAGTGCTCACCAGTGCCACCTGTCAGTGCCCACCAGTGCCACCTATCAATGCCCATCAGTGTCTCATCATCAGTGCCATCTACTGCAAGCAATACACAGGGTGCCGTGAAGAGACCTTGCAGCTTATGAATGCATTTGCAAATGCGTGCCAACTAAACCCCTGTTTTTAACGCAAACTGTTGGATGGGTAAATTTGGTCAGTTGGCAGACTGGTTGGTGAGTTGAGCTATGGAACGTTCTGTCCTTGCCTTTCTTGCGTTTGCCCTTCCATGTGCTCCTTGCTGTGAATGCCAGTTATAGGTGGGGGCAGGGGCCATTTGTTTGTTATTTGTGTATATATGGTCTGGGGACGCACTGGGCTTAGGCTGCCTCCAGGCCCACCTACCCCTCATCTATCCATGTACTTCCATTGTGGTGGCGCTTATTAATTAGATAGCATTAGGACTGCAAGCAATACACAGGGTGACGTTAAGAGGCCTTGCAGCTTATGCATGCGTTTGCAAATGCGTGCCAACGAAACCCCTGTTTTTAACGCAGACTGTTGGACAGGTTCATTTGGTCAGTTGGCGAGTTGAGCTATGGACAGTTCTGTCTTTGTCTTTTATTAGTGTCACCTACCAGTGCCAACTCTCAGGTGCCCATCAGTGCAGCCTATCTGTACCCATCAGTGCAGCCTCATCAGCGCACATGAATGAAGGAAAAAAACAATTATTTTTTTCCCAAATTTTCAGTCTTTTTTAGCAACACGAGTGGACCAACACACCCAGTGCAGACCCCTGTCAGGGCTCGGAGCCCCCTGGCCAGGTAAGGCCCAGTCACACAACGGCCCATAGAATAGGGAGGAGGGAAGGGACGGGATAGAGGAAAGGGAGAGTGGAGAACACCTAGTCGACCTCCCAGGGAATGCCCAGCTGCTCCATCCTGCCAAAACAGGTGGAACCATACTTACCCCTCCTGTGGGAACTGCTGGACACATTCCGGATAGACCCATCACCTTAACGGTACAGGTTGGCTGTCGGCCACAACACTGTGACACGGTCAGCAGTAGCCCGGTCATATGCGTGCCCCAGAGCATATAGCTCACCGCCCCCCCCCCCCCCTTGATCAGACAGGTTTTTCATGGCCGATCCAGCGCGTAGCTAGGACCTGCTCACGCTCAATGGCTGAGCTGGGGAGACTACCAGGATGTATATTATCCAGCCTGTTACCCAGCTCGGCTGTTGATAGTAGATCACAGCAATCAAAAAAATCTGAAAAACTCCAGGACCAATGGTCCCCACTGAGAGCCAGGTCCTTCTACACTAGGCAGAAAAAAACTGAGCTGCTGGATGCAGAGTGAGGGGCTATAGCCAGTAGGACTGCCCCCTGGGCAGTACTGTGCAGTTCTTGCTGTTTTAACATTTTAACATGTTCTGCCTAGTCCTCTCCTGAAGGTGCGATAAAACCCTAAGGTCAAGATTTACAGTGCTGTGCCTGTCAATGAACGAAAGAGATTTTTTTTTCTGCTATAGAACGCACCTAATAAAAAAAAAAAATAAGAAATCACATTTATTTATCAATTTAGGCCAATTTTGTATTCTGCTACATATTTTTGGTAAAAAATAAATAAAAAATAAATCAATAAACATATATTGATTGGTTTGTGCAAAAGTTATAGCGTCTACAAAATAGGGGAAAGATTTATGGCCTTTTTTATTTTATTTTTTTACTAGTAATGGCGGTCATCTGCTATTTTTAGCAGGACTGCAACATTGCGGCGAACAGATCGGACATCCAACTTAATTTTTTATACACTTTTTTGGGAATCAGTGACATCATTGCACTGATCAGTGCTAAAAATATGCACCAACATTGTACTAATGGCACTGGCAGGGAAGGGGTTAACACCAGGGGCGATCAAGGGGCTAAATGTGTTACCTCACTGTGTTTACTAACTAGGGTTGTCCCGATACCACTTTTTTAGGACCGAGTACAAGTACCGATACTTTTTTTCATGTACTCGCCGATACCGAATACCGATACTTTTTTTAACCACTTCAGTACCGTGGGTGTTTACAAGACTAAAACAGTTTTTTTTTGCTAGAAAATTACTTAAAACCCCCAAACATTATATATATTTTTTTTTTCTAACACCAGAGTCAATGGAAACGGAAATAATTTGTTCCACATTGACTTCTATGGCATGCAATACCTCATGTGGCCAGAGGTGGGGGGCGCCTGAGAGATTTGTAAATACTCAGACCGTTCGGCTGCATTCGGAAACCCTCAGAAAGGCACGGAAACTGAGTATTTCCGAACTGTTTCGGCGCCCCCGCACCTCAGACCAAATGTGGTACTGCACACAGCAGAGGCTTGAATCCTGCTTATTTTGTGAAACAACACTCGCAAACTGAGCCATGATTTAAAAAAAAAATTGCTTGTTTTGCGAAACGCTCGTTAACCGCGTTCCACTGTATTATAAACTTTGTTAATTAGCCACCTAGATGACTCAGTGCCCACCAAGACAGAAACAATAGGTGAATGGGAATTCACACCTAGACAATACTTTTATTAACTAGGAGCTCACTACAGGTCAGACTTGCGGTCACTGAGCCTGACCCAGTGCAATCCACATTATCATAAGTATAACCACAGAACACCTTCAGACAATAGCAGACCTACTTTCAGTAAACACATGCTGGCAGAGACCATCATGGCTTTTTTACTAATGTCCTTTTGTATTACATAACAGAACATCTTTCTAAATGCTCGTAGGTCCCTCAAATGCCAGGGCCCATAGTCGATAGGCAAGCGGCTAGCATTCAGTCCCCTCCAAAAGCCTCTGCCCTGGGTGAGTCTATCACAGCATAAATAGAAAGATCTCCAGTATTTTGTTTTTTTTTTAGCTTTAAAACATTTAGTCCCATGGGTATGTATGTGAATATTTAAATCTGGTAACAACATTTATGCTGACACAGTTCCAAGAAACAGTGTAAAAACCAAAAGAGGAAGTAACCAGAAAAGTTTTTCACATAACTAAAATGTTTATGCAACAAACATGAATTAGAAATATTTTTGTTCTAGATTTAAAAAGGTTGTAAAAAATGTGTTGTGTCAAGGCTAATGGCCTGTACACACGATCCGAATATCGTACAACTTTTTTTGCTTAATAGTCGCAAGTAGAAATTGAATAGGTAACTAAAGTCACGAAAAATGTTGTACAACAGAAAAAAAAAATCGGTAGTGATGTCATGTGTTGTAATGTATTTTTGTATTGTATATTCGGACGACAACTATACTGACTAAACTAAAATTGTACAATCTGGTGTCGTACGAGGAAAATTTTTGTGCTTGTCCGATCTAATAATATAGGATACATTTTCATGATCGGCTCTAGGAAGCTCTGTACTAACGGTCCAATTATCTTATGATTCTTCCTCAGACGACCGCTTTCGTACAATATTCGGATTGTGTGTATGGGCCATTAACCCCCCTGGCGGTATTCCCGAGTCAGACTCGGGGTTACATTTTCATGCTGCGATCGGTAACCCAGAGTCAGACTTGGGCTCGCCTCGCATTGTCCACAGGCAAGGTTTACTTACCTTGTTCCTGGATCCAGCGATGCATCCGCGCTGTGTGAGCGAGCGGGTGCTCGCTCGATACACACAGTGTCCCCGTGTGCCGCCGAGCTCCGTTCCCTGCGACGTTACGTCGCACGGAGGCGGAGATCGGCGCCAAATTCAAAAAAGTAAACAAACACATTACATACAGTTTACTGTAATCTTATAGATTACAGTACTGTATGTAAAAAATACACACCCCCCTTGTCCCTAGTGGTCTGCCCTGTGCCCTGCATGTCCTTTTATATAATAAAAACAGTTCTTTCTCCCTGCAAACTGTAGATTGTCCATAGCAACCAAAAGTGTCCCTATATGTAAAAAGTGATTTTAGAGCAGCTAAAAAACAGCGATAATAAATTATAATCACTTGCAGAATTGAACGATAGCGATTTGTGGGGAAATTCGTCATAAAAAAAAAAAAGTAATGACAGCAACAATTCTGCAACTGAGCAAATTTCAGTGATTTTGAGTTGATTACATTATTTAATCATTTTTATTATAATTATATTATCATTTGTTATAATTATTTATAATTATTTATTATATTATAATTTATAATTTTTTTTTTTTTTAAATGTCATACCCGGGATGCCTATTAGACTCTTGTTTGGTCAGATTTAAGTGAGTTATTCCTAAGAATTACAGGCCTACAGTATAAAACGCCCAAATTCCTTGCAAATAATGGTACCGCTTTCAGCACCTAAAATCAGAAAGAATCATACCACCGGGGAGGTTAAGGTTCATTCCCACAGGAGAAGTGTCCTGCACAGCATGAAGAGCTAGTAAACTTTTTTAGGGCAACAAGCCATAATGCACTGCTTAACCTTTTACCCTTACCATTTGACCTCTGGAAAATTTACCCCCTTCATGACTAGGCCATTTTTTGCGATACCGCACTGCGTTACTTTAACTTACAATTGCACAGTCATGCAATGCTAAATAAAATTTATGTATTTTTTTTTTTTTCAATTAGAGCTTTCTTTTGGTGATATTTGATTACCTCTGTGTTTTTTTATTTTTTTGCGCTATAAACATAAAAATACCGACAATTACAGGCCAAAAGTTTGGACACACCTTCTCATTTCAAGAGTTTTCTTTATTTTCATGACTATGAAAATTGTAGAGTCACACTGAAGGTATCAAAACTATGAATTAACACATGTGGAATTATATACATAACAAAAAAGTGTGAAACAACTGAAAATATGTCGTATTCTAGGTTCTTCAAAGTAGCCACCTTTTGCAGCAGACACATCTCTAGAACAACTGTTAAGAGGAGACTGAATCAGGCCTTCATGGTAGAATATCTGCTAGGAAACCACTGCTAAAGAAAGGCAACAAGCAGAAGAGACTTGTTTGGGCTAAAGAACACAAGGGGCCAGATTCAGGTAGATGGGCGCTTCTTTACTTTGGAGTAACGTTTCTCATTTACGTTACTCCGCCGACACTTTCGGCGCAAGTACTGTTATTCACATAGCACTTGCTCCTAAACTTGCGCCGGAGTAACGAAAATGCGCTGGCGTAACCCGACGCAAGTGGAAGTGGGTGTGATCATATGTAAATGATGGGCGGAGCCCAGCGCAGAGGCTTACGTTCAGCGCATCATCCACAGAGCATGCGCAGTAAGTGAGGCTTCACTCGGCCCCCTGTGCGCATGCTCACAACTTCCGTCGGCACCACTTCACGGGAAACGCCAGCGCAATGTGTTCCGTTGCGTGTATAAAAGCGCCAGCGGAAGCGCCATTCCGGCGCAAAAGTATTTCCGTTTCCCCCCACCCCAGGGAATTTACTTTTGCTCTGTTATGGCTGCTCCCGCTACCCCCAAAGAGAGGAGGAACCTTAATTTTAATGCCCAGGAGGTCTCTGTGGTCATCTCTGCTATGGAGACTTACAATGATTTCCTGCATGGGAAGAAAAGTAGGAAGACCAGCCGGGAGAGGAAGCAGGCCATCCTGGACACCATTGCTGGCAGGGTGAATGTGTTGGGGTACTCCACCCGGACTGCTGGTGATATCCAGAAAAAGATAAATGACCTGCGGCGCAAGGTCCGTGGCAAGTTGGCCACCATTCGGAGCCATGAGCGGGGCACAGGTGGTGGACCCCCATGTCCGGTCAGCCTGACCACAGAGGAGGAGGTGGTCGCCCGCTGCCTGGAGAGGGAGCAGTTGGAGGGGGTACCAGGCTATGATTCTGTGGAGGAAGGCTCCAGGACAGGTAAGTGTTTTTTAACCCCTATTTGGTGTGTTGCATGTGGGGGGGGAGGGTACATGTGCCAAGTGTGTGGGACCACCAACATGTGTCTGCTTTGTGTCATCCACAGATGACGGAGTTGGGCCATCATCTGTCGGCGGCCAGTCCACCCCATCCTCCCAACGGCACCCAGTGCCCGTGCCCCTGGGTGGTGAAGACACCGAGGTGGAGGAGGAGAGTGCCCACACCACACCTGCAGAGGTCGTTGAGGAGGAGACTGTTGGGGCAGAGCAGGACATTATTTTATATTTGGACGAGTCCTCCTCTTCTGCAGGGCCCTCTCAGATCCCCTCCCCCATCATAGGAACCCCCTCAAGGGCGACTCCATCCCCCCGGGGACAACCATCTACTGGCCCCAGGAAGGCCACCCGCAAGACCAGGGGGGGGCTCTGATCTGGTCCAGGACCAGGTGGTCGAGGGATCACGCCAGGCAGACCCAGCAAATGGGGGACATAGTTGGGCACCTGGACAGAGTGGCTGACAGCCTGTGCTCCGTGGCCCAGATTTCTTCTGCAGTGCAGGATGTGAGCTGCAACTGCGCTGCAGTGGTGACCAGTCTGGGGGAGGTGCAGGGTGACATAAGGGACCTCACTGCAGCCGTCCAGGCAAACATTGCTGCCATCCAGGCAAACAGTGCTGCCATCCGGGACCAGGGGAGGCAGAGTCGGCGGGCCCAGCATTATCAGGTCACCCGGCAGCTCAGGATGCAGGCCCAGCAGCTCAGGGTGCAGGCCCAGACCAGTTCGTACCTCGACCGGATTGCCGTGGCCTTGGAGGGCATGCAGGCCACACCTGCCAGGAGTGGCCCACCCGGGGATCAGCCACCTCCAGATGCCCCCCCACCCCCACCCACTTCATCCAGGCAGCTGAGGAGCCAGAGAGGGGCCCCCAGAAGAAGCCCCCGGCATCCCAGATGATTTATTTATTGTTTTTTTGATTGATGCTCAGGACATGAGTTTTGTATTTTTTTTTTTTTTCTGAATGCTCAGGTTATGAGATTTTTATTTTATTCTTAATGCTCAGGTTAGGAGTTATTTTATTTGTGATTATGCTCTGGATATGAGATATTTTTTGTTTTTGATACTGCACACGTTGCAGTGTGAATGGTGTGTGAATGTGAGGGGGTGGCACTCCTGCCAGTAAGGGGTGTCACCCTCGGCCGTGGTGGTGAAGTTAACCCGACGGCTGTATGAATGACGTGTGAAAGGTGTATGAATGGACAGCGACATCATTGGGGCCTTGACGCTGGCGTTGCTGCTCCCAAGTCCTACATGCTGGACTTGGGCTAATCCAATGTGATGTGGATGTGGTGTGTGTGATCTAGGGACATCAGTGGTGTGCATGCATGCATTGTCTGTGTGATCAATGTTTTGGTTTATTGTCCAAAGATGCCTACGGCGAGGACCCTCCTGACTGCTCTTCCATCAGCTGAATGGGTCTCCTCTGGCAGGGGGGGGCTGTCTGGTTGGGGGGTTAGGTCATCACGCATGTCAATCTGCAGGCCCTTTCTCATGGCAAAGTTGTGCAGAATGCAACATGCACCGATGATCTGACACACGAAGGTAGGGGAATACAATAGGGCCCCCCCAGACTTATCCAGGCAGCGGAAACGGGACTTCAGGAGCCCAAATGTTTGCTCCACCACTGCACGGGTTTTGATGTGTGCTTCATTGTATCTTCTCTCTCCTCTGGTTTGGGGGTTCCGGAAAGTAGTCATTAGATGGGGTCCCAGTGCATATGCAGAGTCACCTGTAAGGGAAAAGACAGGAGGATGTTAGTCATGCATGTGCCCCTTGTGATGTGCATCATGGGAGGGGATAGTCATGCCTGCCACCCATGTCACTCACCAACCAGCCAGCTGTCCCCATACATGTTCTGCTCGAATTCTGCTGGGATGGGACTCTGACGGTATATGAAGCTGTCATGGCTGGACCCGGGGTGTTTGGCACGGACGTGCCATATGAGGCGTTGGGCATTGGCTATCACCTGTACGTTGATGGAATGCCAATGCTTCCGATTGCAGTATATGTGCTCTGTGGCACTGGGGGGCTGTAGGGCCACATGTGTGCAATCAATGGCCCCCACAGTGCGTGGGAATCTGGCAATGCTGTAGAAATCTGTCATTGCCTTCAGCCGCAGGTCCTCAGTGGTGGGTCTGATGAACTGGTTGGACATGCGTCTGAGGATTGCAGGGACAACCTGGTGCACACATCTGCTTATGGTGGATTGTGACATCCCAGCCACCACTCCACTTGTACGCTGGAATGATCCACTTGCTAGGAAATGAAGTGTTGCCAGTACCTTCACCAGTGGCTGCACTGCTTGTGAGCGGTGTGTCTTGCTGGTGATGTCCTCCTGCAGGGTTGTGGTTAGTTCAAGTATTGCATCTGGGCTGAATCTGAAGAGGCGATACACCTCCTCATCCCCCATGCCAAAGAGGCTCATGCGCCTGCGGTATATCCTCTCACGTGCCCGCCTCCTCCGTACCGGGGGACCCAGTACTAGTGCTAGGACCGTGACTGCCCCTGGCATGTTGGCACACAGAGGTGTTGTCATTGCAAGTGTGGTTGTTCAGCTTGCTAGTTTCGTCGGTAACGCTGGTGCTGTAGCTGCTCTCCTGCTGACCTGAGGCCGTCTGGAGTAAAGATAAAGCAGCTATTTGTAGAAATAACTTTGCGCCGGACGGACGAGAAATACGCGTGGCGCATGTAGCCAGCGTATGGTGCTAATCCGTTCGCGAATCGGGAAATCTCCCTCATTTGCAGGGGAAATCAATAGGCGCGACTGATGCGCCAAGCGAAATTATGCGCTGATGAGACTCTGGCGTCGGAAAGTTAAGCCGATCGGAAATGGCCCGTTTTCTGTCGCATCTAGTTTGGTGGGTACGGCCACATAGAAACGACGGCGCATATTCACAGTTACGCGGCGCATATCGAAATACTCCAGCGCAACTCTACCTGAATCTGGCCCAAGGAATGGACATTAGACCAGTGGAAATCTGTGCTTTGGTCTGATGAGTCCAAGTTTGAGTTCTTTGGTTCCAACCACCGTGTCTTTGTGCGACGCAAAAAAGGTGAACGGATGGACTTTACATACCTGGTTCCCACCGTGAAACATGGCGGAGGAGGTGTGATGGTGTGGGGGTGCTTTGCTGGTGACACTGTTGGGGATTTATTCAAAATTGAAGCCATACTGAACCAGCATGGCTACCACAGCATCTTGCAGCGGCATGCTATTCCATTCGGTTTGCGTTTAGTTGGACCATCATTTATTTTTCAACAGGACAATGACCCCAAACACACCTCCAGGCTGTGTAAGGGTTATTTGACCAAGAAGAAGAGTGATGGGGTGCTGCGCCAGATGACCTGGCCTCCACAGTCACCGAACCTGAACCCAATCGAGATGGTTTGGGGTGAGCTGGACCACAGAGTAAAGACTAGGGTTGTCCCGATACCACTTTTTTAGGACCGAGTACAAGTACCGATACTTTTTTTTCAAGTAGTCGCCGATCCCGAATACCGATACTTTTTTTAAATGTGTCCCCAAATGCAGCCATGTCCCCCACATATGCAGCCATGTCCCCCACATATGCAGCCATGTCCCTCCAGCCATGTCCCCCACATATGCAGCCATGTCCCTCCAGCCATGTCCCCCACATATGCAGCCATGTCCCTCCAGCCATGTCTCTTCAGCCATGTCCCTCTAGCCATGTCCCTTCAGCCATGTGCCTCTAGCCATGTCCCTCCAGCCATGTCCCCCCAGCCATGTCCCCCACATATGCAGCCATGTCCCCCACATATGCAGCCATGTCCCTCCAGCCATGTCCCTTCAGCCATGTCCCTCCAGCCATGTCCCTTCAGCCATGTCCCTTCAGCCATGTCCCTTCAGCCATGTCCCTTCAGCCATGTCCCTCCAGCCATGTCCCTTCAGCCATGTCCCTCCAGCCATGTCCCTCCAGCCATGTCCCTCCAGCCAAGTCCCCACATACCTTGCCGCCTACACGGAGATCATCACAGCATTCATTTTGAATAGCTGTTTTGCCCGTTCGTATAGACACTCCCCCTTGCTCGGGATTGGACAGATCACGATCACCCATCCAATCCCGAGAAAGGGGGAGTGTCTATATGCGCGGGAACACTACAGCTATTCGAATGAAAGCTGTGATGTTCCCGTTTAACCCATGTGGCGCGGCTTTCGATGCGGCGGCTTTGGCGGCGGGGATATGGGCGGGGGGGAAGTATTCTATTTAGGCTTCGGGGGTATTTGCGGGGTATTTGTAAGTACTCCCGCAAATACTCGGTATCGGTCCCGATATCGGTATCGGGACAACCCTAGTAAAGACAACAAGTGCTAAGCATCTCTGGGAACTTCTTCAAGACTGTTGGAAGACCATTTCAGGTGACTACCTCTTGAAGCTCATCAAGAGAATGCCAAGAGTGTGCAAAGCAGTAATCAAAGCAAAAGGTGGCTACTTTGAAGAACCTAGAATATGACATATTTTCAGTTGTTTTACACTTTTTTGTTATGTATATAATTTCACATGTGTTAACTCATAGTTTTGATGCCTTCAGTGTGAATCTACAATTTTCATAGTCATGAAAATAAAGAAAACTCTTTGAATGAGGTGTGTCCAAACTTTTGGTCTGTACTGTATAGGGCTGAGGAAATTAAAGATTAATTTTTTTGATCGATCAAAATTCTTGACGTCACCAGACAGCCAGGACAGTGAGACTTACCCTGCTGGATGCGAGCAAACTGCACCCATAGGATTGAGGTACCTTTACATCTGTGGAGCAGGAGGATGAATCAGGCTCCATCAGGGGAAGGGGGCAAAAATAACCAATCGTTTTCCTGTCCTAAGCAGTTTTGTGCAGACAATTCTTTGTGCGAAAGACTGTTCAGTTCTTCAGGGTATATTGTCAAAAAAATGCGATCATGTCTGCTTCCAGAAAATGTAAACACTCTGGTATGTTTTTGTGACTGGCTAAAGTGATGCCTACTTGCCTACTATAAAGTGACTGACAGTGAATATACTAGATACGCTTTTAATAAGTTTAATAAGAAAAAAAATACTTACGTTAGTGCTACAGTTTGAATTTAAAACATATTTGTGTAAACTGTGAAGTTAAGTCATGGATTGAAAGCAGAGACACTAAAGAACAAAATGGTGGATGTTGCATATTTATGTCACACAATATTTGCACACACCACTGGCGCTGCAGCTGTGCTTAGACACAGCACAAGCCAATCAGCATCTGCCGGCCAACAGATGTCTACGGAAACCCACTGATTGGCGAGGAGAGACACAAAACAGCCTACGTAAACAAGGCAGAAGTCCATTCTGTCAGCAGGGATGTGGTGCATTTTGCTTCCCTGCAAAGCAGGGAATAAAATCTATCACATCCCTTAGTAAAAACAGCACACAGTAAACATGAAAACACTGGTTAAGCACACATTTATCTATTTGATCGCCCTAAATATCTAACCCATTCTCATGTCATTAGTACAGTGACAGTGCATATTTTTAGCACGGATTACTGTATTAGTGTCATCCGTGCCCACAAAGTGTCAGTTAGTGTCCGATTGACCGCCACAATATCACAGTCCTGCTATAAGTCGCTGAACGCTGCAGCCGTACTAGTATAAAAATAAATAAATACATAAATATAAATTCCAGTACATATCTCATAGTTTGTAGACTCTATAACCTTTGCACAAACCAATCAATATACTCTTATTTATTGGGACTTTCTTTACCAAAACCATGCAGCAGAATACATTTTGATCTGAATTTATGAAGGAATTTGATTAAAAAAAAAATTTGATATAGCAGAAAGTAAAAAAATATTGTGTTTTACTTTCAAAATTGTTAGGCTTTTCTGTTTATAGAAAAAAAAAAATAACCCAGAGGTGATCAAATACCACCAGAAGAAAGCTTGATGTGGGGAAAAAAAAGGATCTAAATGTAATTTATGCAATGTTGCATGACCACGCAATTGTCGGTTAAAGTAACGCAGTGCCGTAATGGAAAAAATATGGCCTGGTCGTGAATGGGGGAAGGGGGGGAGCTAAATCTTCCAGAGGGCAAGTAGTTAATGCACAAAATTGCAATTTAATACACAAGTTTTTGGTAAAATATAAACAATGTTGTTACTGTAAGTAATTAGATACCAAACATGTCATGCTTTATAATTGTGTACTCATGCAACGGTGCCACACTACATACCTAAAAATCTCCATAGGCAACGCTTTTAAAGCCTTTACAGGTCACCAGTTTAGAGATACACAGGAGGTCAGACACTAGAATTATTGCTCTCGTTCTGACATTTGCAGTGATACCTCACATGTGTGGTGCGATCGCCGTTTACATATGCGGGCGGGAATGGAGCGCTTATAAAACATGTTTTTGTCAAATTTTTCTAACAATACCTTTTTTTTTTTTTTTTTTTAATCAACTCGATTAAAAACATATCTTGTGATAGCATGGGCCATGACAGATCCTCTTTATCAAGAGATCTGTGGTCTACGAGACCTCATATCTCTCCTCTGATCTCCAAAGTATCAGATCAAATGGAGATTGGTTTGATCTGATGCTTTCACAAGTCAGTAATGTCTTGTTTACATGAGACCACACAACAGTTTTTTTGCCCGGAGTGGGGCTTTAGTAGGTGTGCATATGCTCCATAAAAGATTTTCTTTAAAATCTATCTGTATAGCCAAAACTTTTTTTTTTTTTGGTATAGTTGTAAAGTATTGAATACCCTGTCAGCTTTTGCTGCTTTTCAGACAAAAAGTAAAGGAAACGTTCAGGCAACAACAACAGAAGTAATGGTGCTCAGAGTTGAGAAATGAGAACCTCTGTCACCAAGTTTCAGCGTGGTCAGTTTTCAGGCTGTGCTAGGAGCACAGCCTGCCTGTCCTGCAATGACAAAGACTTGTGCTGATTCACCTCCCTGCAGCTTAAAGTGGAGTTCCACCCATTTTTTTTTTCTTTGCACTAAAAATCCTAAAATAAATAAAATAAAAAAATTAGATTTTTTTTTTATACTCACCTGAAAGAGCTGTTGCTATGCAGAAGTAGCTCTTCTGCCTCTTCTTCCACCGTGGAGGATTTTCAGGCTCGTCTTACGTCGCCATGTCTTCTTGTGAATGAGCCGCGCTGCCTTCTGGAAACTGTGTATCCCAGGAGGCAGTCGCCCATTCACAAAGCGCTGTGCGAGTCACACATGCGCAGTAGGAAACGGGCATTGAAGCCATAAGGCTTCACTACCTGTTACCCTTAGTAAAGATGGAGGAGCCAGGACTGAGCAATCGCCGTTGAGGGACCGATATCGCGGGCGACTAGGACAGGTAAGTGTCCTTATTAAAAGTCAGCAGCTACACTGTTAGTAGCTGCTGACTTTTAATAAGGATACTTACCTTAAAAAAAATAAAAAATCGCGGGTGGAATCTCGCTTTAAAACTGAGGTTATATAATCACTTGTTTTTTATAGATCTACACACAAGTTTGGCCCTGGATTTCTATTTTAAACTGAGTGTTGTTGTTTTACAAGGTGAAGGTTCACATATACTTTAAAAAGGGAAAATTATGTCAAGTCTGCGGGGTTGGATTTTGGGAATTGTAGCAGTAAAGTAAAAAACTCTTCCATTTAATTTAGGAAAAGAGTAAGTCAAGAAATCTCCCACCAAGATTTTTTTCCTCAGACATTATTGCTAATCATAGTTTCAGGAGTCTTTAAAGAGGTTGTAATTTCTATCTGTATAGTAAAACATTGTCATTCATTACTACAGAACGATAATGCTTCAAAGGAAGTGTTAGACTAATGTGGTTAAAGTGTTAGCCTCACTTTGAACAGATTGATGCAACTGAGAAAATATCTATTGCAATACTATATTACGCCACCTATTTACAGTATTACACTATAGGAATGTATAAAACACCAACACAGGAATGTATAAAACACCAATAATTTATGCAGTGCTTTGCATACTGTATGTTCACATCAGTCCCTGCCCTCAAGGAGCGTTACATTCTAATGTCCATACCTCACATGCATACATACTAGGGCCAATTAACCAACCAGCAAGTCTTTGGCATGTGGGAGGAAACCACAGTACCCAGAAGAAACCCACCCACACCCAATGAGAACAGGCAGATATTGAACTGGCTGAGATTTAAGCCAAAGTCCCCAGTAACGAATTAATCCAAATGTGACTTCTCAAACTTTTCTCTATCCACCAACAAGTTCTCCGCCTTCATTAAAGCGGAGGTTCCGCGGATTATTTTTTTATTTTATTTTTTTAAAGCCAGCAGCTACAAATACTGCAGCTGCTGACTTGGACACTTACCTGTCCAGCGTGCCCGCGATGTCAGCAGATTGGGGAGATCTGCTAACCACTACTTACAAACAACAAAGTGTGTGCTGTTGGCCACAACAGTGATTTGTGGGTTACCAAAAGCTGCACCGGTTACAGACACTCATCAAAAGTGCCAATCATGGTCACTCCTTCAGCCCCTGTCTTACAGGACACACGTCCTTGCTGGTAAGTTGCATTCCTGGGGTTTAATTTTTTTTTTTACTAAACTTCAGCTTTAAAGCGGTTGTATTGTCCGCTTGGCAAAACCCAGAAGAAACGCAAAGGGAACATGTCAGCACCCTCAGCGGTGACCAGACGGGCTGCAGGAGCCTCGTTCTAAGGTAAGTATTACATGTGATGCATTCTAGCACAATATGCTATTGCCTTGCAGGTTGTTGTTTTTTTTTTCAGTGGTTTACTACTACTTTAAAGAGAATCATTCACTTTGCTCATCTAGAGCAGAGTGACAGGTTCTCTTGATCAGCCTTCCATACTAATACTTACCTTTCCTGTGCTCCCTTGTTATTCCATTCAATTGTCAGAGCACTGAGTACCTGTTTAGGCTCTTGTGTTGAATTACTAAAGACTAGGCCTTGTACACACGATCGGACATATCCGATGAAAACGGTCCGCGGACCATTTCCATCGGATATGTCCGATCGGGAGTTTGATCCGATGGCGTGTACACACCATCAGATCAAATTCCCCGCCGCCGGATGGCGCGGTGACGCGGCGGTGACGTTGACGCCGCCACTTCACCGCCACGTCACCGCACCAGGAAGTTAAACACTTCCGCGCATGCGCCGAATCCATTCGGCGGCGGCGCGGCGGCGGTGGGGGACGACATGTCTGCTGGTAAGTGTACTAACCAGCAGACATGTCGGGCGGACAGATTCCACCGGATAGATTTCAAAGCATGCTTTGAAATCTGTCGGGTGGAGAAATCTGTCCGCTAGCCCATACACACGAGCGGAGATGTCTGCTGAAACGGTCCATCGGACCGTTTTCAGCGGACATATCCCCTCGTGTGTACGAGGCCTAACAGGCTGTTCACTTTGCATGTGAAGTTTCACTTTGCAGGGGAATTCTCCCCAGGGCTTAGTGAATAAGGAAATTCCCTTGCAAAGTACACAGCCTATCTGCCTATAGTATATCAACCCCTCTGTGTCAGAGTTAACAGAGGGTAATGGGTAATAAAGGGAAGATGGTCACACGATTTCCTCACACCTGTAACAATTGTGTTGGGCAGCTTGCAAAACATGAATATAAGTTTTAAGATATGGGGGAACAATATAAGTAGGTCAAGGGGATGGGCTTCAAGAGTTGGTCATTTTGTTTGAACTGGCAACAGAAGGTTACACAACTGTTCCAGATAGTATAATAAAACTACCAAAATTTCCCGTATAGTCACTACAACAAACATCTATCAAACCAAGGACAATTTCTAACTTGTGTACAACAAAATGAAAATAAACGAGTTGCCTGGATGGATGGGATTAATGCACTCAACACTTAGACCCCTTTCACATGTACTGATCCCGTGAGGATCCGTACATGTC
Organism: Rana kukunoris; assembly: GCA_029574335.1. Classification (NCBI taxonomy): domain Eukaryota; kingdom Metazoa; phylum Chordata; class Amphibia; order Anura; family Ranidae; genus Rana; species Rana kukunoris. The sequence goes on from CM056052.1 coordinate 348,274,151, forward strand.
TCATCCGCTTGCACGGCGAGGATCGCTCCGTTGATCCTCGCTGAGCCGGCAGATGACAGGGCGGTCCCTGCACACTGTCCAGGGACCGCCCTGTCAGATCTCCATTCTCCTCTATGGGGGCATCGTATAACAGTGTAAATTTGCTGTCCCCTCAAAATAACTCAACACACAGCCATTAATGTCTAGACCGCTGGCAACAACAGTGAGTACGCCCCTAAGTAAAAATGTCCAAATTGGGCCCAAAGTGTCAATATTTTGTGTGGCCACCATTATTTTTCAGCACTGCCTTAACCCTCTTGGGCATGGAGTTCACCAGAGCTTCACAGGTTGCTTTTGGAGTCCTCTTCCACTCCTCCATGACGACATCACAGAGCTGGTGGATGTTAGAGACCTTGCGCTCCTCCACCTTTCATTTGATGATGCCCCACAGATGCTCAATAGGGTTTAGGTCTGGAGACATGCTTGGCCAGTCCATCACCTTTACCCTCAGCTTCTTTAGCAAGGCAGTAGTCATCTTGGAGGTGTGTTTGAAGTCGTTATCATGTTGGAATGCTGCCTACCTCTCCAAAGGGAAGGAATCATGCTCTGCTTCAGTATATCACAGTACATGTTGGCATTCATGGTTCCCTCAATGAACTGTAGCTCCCCAGTGTCGGCAGCACTCATGCATCCCCAGACCATGACACTCCCACCACCATGGTTGACTGTAGGCAAAACAAACGCTTGAACCAAATATGTTTATTTTGGTCTCATCAGACCATAGGACATGGTTCCAATAATCTGCTTGTCTTCAGAAAACTGTTTGCAGGCTTTCTTGTGCATCATCTTTAGAAGAGGCTTTCTTCCTGGAACGACAGCCACGCAGACCAATTTGTTGCAGCGTGCAGCCGTATGGTCTGAGCACTGACAGGCTGACCCCCCCACCCCTTACTGGCAGCACTTATATGTCTATTTCCCAAAGACAACCTCTGGATATGACGTTGAGCACGTTCATGCAACTTCTTTGGTCGACCATGGTGAGGCCTGTTCTGAGCAGAACCAGTTCTGTTAAACCTCTGTATGGTGTTGGCCACCGTGCTGCAGCTCAGTTTCAGGGTCTTGGCAAACTTCTTATAGCCTAGACCATCTTTATGTAGAACAACAATTATTTTTTTCAGATCCTCAGAGAGTTCTTTGCCATGAGGTGCCATGTTGAACTTCCAGTGGCCAATATAAAGTGAAAGTGATGACACCAAATTTAGTACACTTAAGTAGAACTTAAAGAGGAGTTCCACCCAAAAAAACTACTTTTGTTTAATCCCCTCCCCTCCCCCTTTTTTTTGGGGGGGGGAGTGGGGGCTTCAGTAGGAGTGGGACTTCCTGTCCCACTTCCTGCTTCCGCCGAGGGGCTGGTTAGGCGATTAAGCTTAATCGCCTACACCAGCCCCTCCCTGTAGGCGATCACATAGGAAACATGATAGGTCCCATGCGATCGCCTCTCCAATCAGCGGCGAGCCGCGCCGCGCGCGCATGCGCAGTGCGGTTCACGCATGCGCAGTGGGTGCCCGGCTGTGAAGCCGAAGGCTGTCACAGCTGGGTGCCCACAGTCGGGATGGAGACGCCGGCTGGGGAGGGGGGGAGAGGAGCGGAGCCCCGGTCGGCGCGCCGCTGGAACGCAGGAGCAGTTAAGTGAGTGTTTATTAAAAGCCAGCAGCTACACTTTTTGTAGCTGCTGACTTTTAATAAACATAAAAATGGGCTGGAACACCCCTTTAAGGGTGTACTCGCTTTGTTGCCAGCGATAGCGGTTACGTTTTTTTTGCATGCCAATCTCAGATCGAATCTGATGAGTTTGCTAAAGTCGCGAAAATTTGCGCACGACAGAGTAAAAATTCAGAAGCGATTTCATGTGTCGAAATGCATTTGTATTGCATTTTCGAACAGCTATACTGATTAAACAAAAATCGTACAATCTGGCATTGTACGAAAAAAAAATGTGCATGTCTGATCAAATAATTTTGGATGAACTGTCCTGATCGGCTCTCAAAAGCTCTGTACTAACCATCACGATCCGAAGTCTGTATTCTTCATACAATTTTCTGATCATGTGTACCGGGCATAAGAAACGTTTATTGTTTAAGAATGCATATGCAACAGTTGTGGGTGTGTGCGTGTAAGCTCTTCCTCTTAAAGGAGAAGTATGGCCAAAGTTATTTTTCTCATACTTCTATGGTTCACAGGAGTGCAGCTCGTTCTGCATTTTCAGCTGAGAGCAGGCTAAAGCCCACTGTTCAAGAAAAAGAAAACTGTGAGCGCAAACACAAATACAACACGTGATATATGAACAATAAAAGTTCATCAGTCCATAGGAAATAATAAAATAACATTTAACAGTTCTAAGCTGTCCTCAGAGAAAAGCCGACTCTGCAAGCAGATGAGAAGAGGAAAACGCAGGAAGCGCCACCTAAGTATAATATGTTAGGTACAATTTATTGATTCAGTAAGTAATGCACTTACAGGAAGTAAATTAAAAACAGGGTCTTCCTTATCCATCGATCAATGCAGTCCGATCTCTGAAGAATAACACCATGGGTAGGCAGGTGTTGAGGATAGCAGCAGTCCGTCTGGCTGACTTACTGGTGACCACAGGGCAGACTGCTGCTACCTGTGGACGTTATGCTTCAGAGACCGGACTGCATCGATCGATAGATACAGATGAGCCTGTTTTTAATCTACTTCCTGTAAGTGCATTACTTACTGAATCAGTAAATTGTACCTAACATATTACACTTAGGTGGCGCCCATCCGAGGTCTGAAGGTGCAGGAATTGGGGCCCATTCGAGGTCTGAAGGTGCAGGAATTGGGCCTGATCTGGTGTCTAAAGGTGCAGGAATTGGGCCTGATCCGGTGTCTAAAGGTGCAGGAATTGGGGCCAATCCGAGGTCTAAAGGTGCAGGAATTGGGGCCAATCCGAGGTCTAAAGGTGCAGGAATTGGGGCCAATCCGAGGTCTAAAGGTGCAGGAATTGGGGCCAATCCGAGGTCTAAAGGTGCAGGAATTGGGGCCGATCCGAGGTCTAAAGGTGCAGGAATTGGGGCCGATCCGAGGTCTAAAGGTGCAGGAATTGGGGCCGATCCGAGGTCTAAAGGTGCAGGAATTGGGGCCGATCCGAGGTCTAAAGGTGCAGGAATTGGGGCCGATCCGAGGTCTAAAGGTGCAGGAATTGGGGCCGATCCGAGGTCTAAAGGTGCAGGAATTGGGGCCGATTGATCCGAGGTCTAAAGGTGCAGGAATTGGGGCCGATCCGAGGTCTAAAGGTGCAGGAATTGGGGCCGATTCGAGGTCTAAAGGTGCAGGAATTGGGGCCGATTCGAGGTCTAAAGGTGCAGGAATTGGGGCCGATTCGAGGTCTGAAGGTGCAGGAATTGGGGCCGATCCGAGGTCTAAAGGTGCAGGAATTGGGGCCGATCCGAGGTCTAAAGGTGCAGGAATTGGGGCCGATCCGAGGTCTAAAGGTGCAGGAATTGGGGCCGATCCGAGGTCTAAAGGTGCAGGAATTGGGGCCGATCCGAGGTCTAAAGGTGCAGGAATTGGGGCCGATCCGAGGTCTAAAGGTGCAGGAATTGGGGCCGATCCGAGGTCTAAAGGTGCAGCAATTGGGGCCGATCCGAGGTCTAAAGGTGCAGGAATTGGGGCCGATCCGAGGTCTAAAGGTGCAGGAATTGGGGCCGATCCGAGGTCTACAGGTGCAGGAATTGGGGCCGATCCGAGGTCTAAAGGTGCAGGAATTGGGGCCGATCCGAGGTCTAAAGGTGCAGGAATTGGGGCTGATCTGGTGTCTGAAGGTGCAGGAATTGGGGCCGATCCGAGGTCTAAAGGTGCAGGAATTGGGGCCGATCCGAGGTCTAAAGGTGCAGGAATTGGGGCCGATCCGAGGTCTAAAGGTGCAGGAATTGGGGCCGATCCGAGGTCTAAGGTGCAGGAATTGGGGCCGATCCGAGGTCTAAAGGTGCAGGAATTGGGGCCGATCCGAGGTCTAAAGGTGCAGGAATTGGGGCTGATCTGGTGTCTGAAGGTGCAGGAATTGGGGCCGATCCGAGGTCTAAAGGTGCAGGAATTGGGGCCGATCCGAGGTCTAAAGGTGCAGGAATTGGGGCCGATCCGAGGTCTAAAGGTGCAGGAATTGGGGCTGATCTGGTGTCTGAAGGTGCAGGAATTGGGTCTGATCTGGTGTCTGAAGGTGCAGGAATTGGGGCCGATCCGAGGTCTGAAGGTGCTCTGAAGGCTTGCGTCTAAAATCGCAAACCCTGCACCTTCAGGCCACATATCAGCCCCAATTTTTGAACCTTTAGACAGCAGATCAGCCCCAATTCCTTCACACCTCAAAGCAGGCGAAAATCATAAAGTGGTGGACTGACGTGAATGTAAAAGATTTAAAGCAGTGGTCCCCTAACTGCAGCAAGGGAGCTGAATGCGCCCTTTGCTTGCCTTTGTTTCCACTGATACAAGACACTATTCACCTGACTGACATCAGCAATGAGGTACCATTTCTCCCATTAAAACCAAGAATAGGGCACTATTCCTCCCAATGATACCAATGGGGCACTATTCCTCCCAATGATACCAACAATGGGGCACTAGTCCTCCCCCTTATACCAAATATGTTTACAAAGTTTACACCAACTGATGCTAGGAAGATTTCCACTCCTGCTGGACACAGTCCATACTCCCTAAAGTCTGAAGGACATTAAACTGGCCTTTTGCTTAGAGAGTTTGGAGACCCCTGATTCTAGTGTGCAGTCAGTTACAGCCTATTGAAATGGTGTTTTTGGCTGTCAAAAAAACGTGCTGCAGATTGCTAACCCCTTTTATACATGAATTATGCATACTGCTGCTGTTAAACTCATGTTTTTGCAAGTTTTTTTTCCTGAACTTAAATTCCCCTCTGTTATCCTGTGTCCATTTACACATGAAAGTTTTCAGTAATTTAGTAGCAGGGGAGTTTAAAGGCTGTTTTCTGAACGCCCTAAAATCGCATTCAGGAGCAGGAATTATGACCACAAAAACCGCTGAATGCTGTTACATGTGCATAAACTTAAGGTACGTTTAGCACTTCAGCATTCATTTATTTCAATGGCCAGAATAAATTAAAATTCTGGCCAATTAAATAAATAAACTTGCAAACTCCAAACTCTGCTAAACTCACCTAGACTGTTTTGAAAAAATGCAGCTTAGGTGAGTTTATAACGCTGATTTTCTCTTCAGGATAAACAGCATTTACAAAAAACAGTGTGCATGAGGTCTTAAAGGAGAAGTCTTGCCAAAGCTCATTTGGTTGGCTTTTCCTATGGATCACAGAAGTGGAATTCTGCACTCCTGTGACCCGTTCACAGATTTCAGTCCAGGCACCCCATCATCCCCACTAGAGGTCGACCGATATATTGGTTGGCCGATATTTTGCCTTTTTAAAGAAATCGACATTGGACGATTAATATGAAAAAAAAGGAAGTTTGTGAGGGACCTGAGGCAGGGGCGTGCTGGGGGGAATCAGGGGATGAACGGAGCTGTCTTTGGCCAGACGAGGGGATGGAACGGAGCCAGGAACGCTCCACTGGTGGGCACTGATGACCTGTACTGGTGGGCACTGATGAGCTGTACTGGTGGGCACTGATGAGATGCACTGGTGGGCACTGATGGGATGCACTGGTGGGCACTAATGGGATGCACTGGTGAGATGGCACTGATAGGCTGCACTGGTGGGCACTAATGAGATGGCACTGGTGGGCACTAATGAGGTGGCACTGATAGACACTGATAGGCTCCACTGGTGGGTACTGAGGTTGCACTGACAGGCTGCACTGGTAAGCACTAATAGACACTGATAGGCTGCACTGGTGGGCACTAATGAGGTGGCACTGGTGGGCACTGATGGGCTGCACTGCTGGGTACTGATGAGGTTGCACTGACAGGCTGCACTGGTGGGCACTAATGGATACTGATGGGCACTGACAGGCTGCACTGATGGACACTGACAGGCTGAACTGGTGGGCACTCATGAGGTGGCACTGATGGACACTGATAGGCTGCACCCCACCTCTCCACCCTAAACAATAACCTCCTCCCTACCTCTCCACCCTAGATTTTCTGAGAAGAAGAAAAAAAAAATCGGCCTAAAATATCGTGAACATATATCGGCCGCCCCAATTTCTAAATATCGGTATCGGCCAGAGAAAACCCCATATTGGTCGACCTCTTACACCGACAATGGAGTCTGAATCTGCCAGGTGCCTGGACTGACATCCCACTCAGCGAGATGGTCGCTCCCCACCCCTCCACAGTTCAGCGCTCTAATAAGCAAGGAGGGAGAAGAGAAGAACTGTGCCGTACACACGGCAGAGAACCTCGACGGGCAGAACACATCGTTCCGCCCGTCGAGGTTCTCTCCCGGCCGTCGAATTCGACGACCCGCCCGTCGGGAATGGCAACCAGCCATTCTTCCAGGCGGGCCGTCGAGGAAATAGAGAGCGTGCTCTCTATTTCGGCTCGACGGGCTTCCCGACGGGAAGCTCGCTGAGACCGTACACACGGCCGAGGTCCTCGCTGGAATGTGCATTCCAGCGAGGTTCTCGCTGATTTTCAGCGAGAACCTCGGCCGTGTGTACGGCGCCTCACAGTCTGCAGCTCTCTGTTCACAGAGCTATGAAAACCGAGTGATCGGCGGTGTTCGATCGCTCGGCTCTCCGTGTAGAGGCACTGGGGGACAGATGTAGCATTAAACCCTGACTATGTCTGTGTTTAGGTGTGTACATTTGTGTATGTACACTATGTCTGTGTATATGTACACAATGGGCCAGATTCAGAAAGGACTTACGCCGACGTATCTACTGATACGCCGCGTAAGTCCACGGATGCGCCGTCGTATCTACAGGGAGTGCAGAATTATTAGGCAAATTAGTATTTTGACCACATCATCCTCTTTATGCATGTTGTCTTACTCCAAGCTGTATAGGCTCGAAAGCCTACTACCAATTAAGCATATTAAGTGATGTGTATCTCTGTAATGAGAAGGGGTGTGGTCTAATGACATCAACGCCCTATATCAGGTGTGCATAATTATTAGGCAGCTTCTTTTACTTTGGCAAAATGGGTCAAAAGAAGGACTTGACAGGCTCAGAAAAGTCAAAAATAGTGAGATATCTTGCAGAGGGATGCAGCACTCTTAAAATTGCAAAGCTTCTGAAGCGTGATCATCGAACAATCAAGCGTTTCATTCAAAATAGTCAACAGGGTCACAAGAAGCGTGTGGAAAAACCAAGGCGCAAAATAACTGCCCATGAACTGAGAAAAGTCAATCGTGCAGCTGCCAAGATGCCACTTGCCACCAGTTTGGCCATATTTCAGAGCTGCAACATCACTGGAGTGCCCAAAAGCACAAGGTGTGCAATACTCAGAGACATGGCCAAGGTAAGAAAGGCTGAAAGACGACCACCACTGAACAAGACACACACGCTGAAACGTAAAGACTGGGCCAAGAAATATCTCAAGACTGATTTTTCTAAGGTTTTATGGACTGATGAAATGAGAGTGAGTCTTGATGGGCCAGATGGATGGGCCCGTGGCTGGATTGGTAAAGGGCAGAGAGCTCCAGTCCGACTCAGACGCCAGCAAGGTGGAGGTGGAGTACTGGTTTGGGCTGGTATCATCAGATGAGCTTGTGGGGCCTTTTCAGGTTGAGGATGGAATCAAGCTCAACTCCCAGTCCTACTGCCAGTTTCTGGAAGACACCTTCTTCAAGCAGTGGTACAGGAAGAAGTCTGCATCCTTCAAGAAAAACATGATTTTCATGCAGGACAATGCTCCATCACACGCGTCCAAGTACTCCACAGCGTGGCTGGCAAGAAAGGGTATAAAAGAAGAAAAACTAATGACATGGCCTCCTTGTTCACCTGATTTGAACCCCATTGAGAACCTGTGGTCCATCATCAAATGTGAGATTTACAAGGAGGGAAAACAGTACACCTCTCTGAACAGTGTCTGGGAGGCTGTGGTTGCTGCTGCACGCAATGTTGATGGTGAACAGATCAAAACACTGACAGAATCCATGGATGGCAGGCTGCATGAGTGTCCTTGCAAAGAAAGGTGGCTATATTGGTCATTGATTTGTTTTTGTTTTGTTTTTGAATGTCAGAAATGTATATTTGTGAATGTTGAGATGTTATATTGGTTTCACTGGTAAAAATAAATAATTGAAATGGGTATATATTTGTTTTTTGTTAAGAGGCCTAATAATTATGCACAGTAATAGTCACCTGCACACACAGATATCCCCCTAAAATAGCTAAAACTAAAAACAAACTAAAAACTACTTCCAAAAATATTCAGCTTTGATATTAATGAGTTTTTTGGGTTCATTGAGAACATGGTTGTTGTTCAATAATAAAATTAATCCTCAAAAATACAACTTGCCCAATAATTCTGCACTCCCTGTATGCGCCTTATTCTTGAAATAAGATACGCCTGAATTTTGGCTTCATCTGACTGACGTAAGTCTCCTACGCCGTCGGATCAGCATATTTACGCTGACCACAAGGGGCGCTTCCATAGATTTACACGTTGAATATGTAAATGAGCAAGGTACGCCGATTCACAAAAGTACTTGCGCCCGTCGCTGTAATCTACGCCGTTTATATAAGGTGTACGTCCGACGTTACCCCTGATATATGAGGTCATGCAAAGGTATAGATGTCGGAACAGCCATCGAATTTTACGTAGTTTACGTAAGTCGTACGTGAATGGGGGTGGGCGTAGGTTACGTTAACGCTGTAGGCATTGAGTCGTTGTATCTTAGGGAGTATATGCGTGACGTGATTCTGAGCATGCCCGCGCATGCGCAGTTCGTTCGGCCATTTATTTGCACGGGTCACGCTTAATTTAAATAGATCACGCCCACCTCCTTCCTACTTTGAATTAGGCGGGCTTACGCCGGCCAATTTACGCTGCCACAACTTACGGAGCAAGTGCTTTGTGAATACTGTTCTTGCCTCTCTATGTTACTGCGGCGTAGCACATATGAGATGCGCTACGCCCGCACAAATATACGCCGCCCTACGTGAATCTGGCCCTATGTCTGTGTATTCCCCAATGTACTGTACACTATGGGGTTTATTTACTAAAGGCAAGACCACTTTGAACTACAAGTGCAATTGGAAGTGAAGTCCCTGTAGGGACTCTGAGGGGGTGATGCAAGGAAAATAAAAAACAGCATTTATTCTTGCACATGATTGAATGATGAAATCATCAAAACTTCCCCTTGTTTCAGATCTTCCCCTCAGATCTACAGCAACTGCACTTCCAAGTGCGCTTGCAGTGCAAAGTGGATTTGCCTTTAGTAAATCAACCCCTTTGTGTGTGTGTATATGTACACTATAATTTACACTATGTGTGTGTATATGTACACTATAATGTACACTGTGTGTATATGTACACTATAATTTACACTATGTGTGTGTATATATATATGTACACTATGTGTGTGTGTGTATGTACACTATAATTAACACTATGTGTGGTTATATGTACACTAGGTGTGTGTATATGTACACTATAATGTACACTGTGTGTGTATATGTACACTATGTGAGTGTATGTACACTATAAGTGTGTATATATACACTATATCTGTGTATGTATAGTAAGTCCTGCACACCCCTCCCACCACACACTGAACACAACAACATGGAGTGCAGGCAGCACAGGGACACTGCCTACCTTCCTCGGCTTGACTGACCGGACTGGGCCTTCCATTGGTGACACACAGCAGAAGGAGAACCCATGAGAACAGTAGAACAATAACCGCTGCCATAACTGTTCACAGAGAATGTGCGAAAAACGACTACTTCATAGGAGAAAACGGAAATCCTTCCAGTACAAGGAAACGTTCTCTCTATAGGACGGACTCCTGACACGCCTGACTCACAGATCCAGTAAGATCCTCCCCTCATCCCTTACCACCGTCACCTCAAGGGGAGGGAGGAGCACTCATTACTGTACAGTATAGGCATATTGCCCCACACTTCCCCTTTCCTGACTAGACCTGCCTCTATACACACTGTATAACAAAGCTGGGACTTGTAGTCCTACACACACTGTATAACTACGCTGGGACTTGTAGTCCTACACACACTGAGTAACAAAGCTGGGACTCGTAGTCCTACACACACTGAGTAACAACGCTGGGACTTGTAGTCCTACAAACCCCAACAGCTGGGACTTGTAGTCCTACACACACTGAGTAACAAAGCTGGGACTTGTAGTTCTACACACACACTCTGTATAACAACGCTGGGACTTGTAGTCCTACACACCCCAACAGCTGGGACTTGTAGTCCTACACACACTGAGTAACAAAGCTGGGACTTGTAGTCCTACACACACACACACTGTATAACAACGCTGGGACTTGTAGTCCTACACACACTAACAGCTGGGACTTGTAGTCCTACACACACTGACTGACAAAGCTGGGACTTGTAGTCCTACACACACTGTATAACAATGCTGGGACTTGTAGTCCTACACACACTGAGTAACAAAGCTGGGACTTGTAGTCCTACACACACACTGTATAACAACGCTGGGACTTGTAGTCCTACACACACTAACAGCTGGGACTTGTAGTCCTACACACACTGAGTGACAAAGCTGGGACTTGTAGTCCTACACACACTGTATAACAATGCTGGGACTTGTAGTCCTACACACACCCACAGCTGGGACTTGTAGTCCTACACACACTGAATTACAAAGCTGGGACTGGGAATTACAAAGCTGGGAATTACAAAGCTGTAGTCTTACACATAGGCCTCATGTACACTGCTGCTGTTAAACGCGCGTTCAGAGGCAGTTGGATGTTTTTTTACAACTGACCCTGAACACATTCAATGTTATCTTATGTGACCATGTACATACACAGTCTCGTGTCTTTTTAGGCAGTTGCTTTTTAACAAACATACTAAAAGGAATGACAGAATGGAATGCCCATAGACTTTATTTTCACTAATTGATTTATTTTTTTACCATTATTCTCTATGAGCATTCCACTGTGTTCCATTTTTCTCTATAGGCATTCCATCTCCCTGTTAAAGTCTATGGGCATTCCATTCTGTCATTCCTTTTAGTACAACCCCTTTTTAACAGAGTTTCTTTGAAAGCAAAAAAATGAGTTCAGACGCCAGAGATTTCCAAGTTTCAGACGCCAAACGCGACTAAACTTGGTACCAGCGTTTAGCTGCGTTTACGTTTATAGGCGTTTTTGGCCATTTAAAAAAATCATATATATATATGCCCAGATTCACAAAGCATAAAAGTGCAAATGTGCACCGGTAAGTGCAAATTTGCTCCGGCGTATCTGTGCACCAGACCCACAAACCAACATACGCCTAAAAACTGGCCACCCTACGCCGACGTAGCTCACATACCCCGGCGTAGCGTGGGCGCACTTTTCGTCTGGACGCATTTTGCTGCTCCCATTGATTAGGCATTCAAACATGCAAATGAGGGAAATACGGCGATTCACGAACGCGTGGTGCGCGTAAATTGTACGTCCGGCGTAAAGGCAACCCGGCAACAGACATGCAAAGGTCTGCACCAGAGAACACAGGCTGGCGTATTGGGCGTACGTTATGTTCATGGCGTACGTGGTGATCCGGCGTAGCTTAGGCAGTTGTGCCGGCGTGGTGGTGAGCATGCGTATATGGGTGCAGTTTCATGCGTCCACGACACGGCAACGTCACGGCGCTTGCGCAGTTCGTGATACGCTGGGCGTAAAACACTGCACCATGCTCGGACTATCATTTGCATGGGGTCACGCCCACTTCCACCTACGCCGGCCTGCGCCTTTGAAAAATACGCCACGCCGACGCAGCATTGGGAGCAATAGCTTGCTGAATACAGTGCTTGCCTCTCCGCAATGCGCCGGCATGGCGTACATCGTTTGCGCTATGGCGGCGTAATGTGCGCCCAACTCTCTGTGAATCTGGGCTATATTTTTTTTAAAAGCCTCTAAGCACAAACGCGGCAAAACGCAGCTAAACGTGGCATTTAAATGCGGCAAAACAGCCATTTTAAACGTGGATTACTACCGTATGGCCTTGTACACACGATGTAATATATCCGATGGAAACGGTCCGTCGGACCGTTTCCATCGGATATGTCCACCGGGCTGTTTGATCCGGTGGCTGTACACACCATCGGATCAAATTCCCCGCCGGCAGACAGCGCAGTGACGCGGCGGTGACGTTGACGCCGCCACGTCACCGCCGCCATGTCACCGCCACGTCACCGCACCAGGAAGTAAACACTTCCGCGCGAATGCGTCGGATCCATTCACAGGATACGACGCATGTGCGGGCAGATATGTCCGCTGGTTTGCCGTACTAACCAGTGGACATATCCGACAGGCAGCTATCCGGCGGAAAAATTTCAAAGCATGCTTTGAAATTTTTCCGCCGGAGGAATCCGGCCAAAACGGTCCATTTGCCCCTACAGACGAGCGGATTTTTCGGCTGAAATGATCCGTCGGACCATTTTCAGTGGAAAAATTCCCTCGTGTGTACGAGGCCTTTCTGTCAAGTTTAACCACTTAAGGACCCCCGCACGCACATATACGGCCACAGAATGGCACGTACAGGCACAAGGGCGTAAATTTACGTCCCCGCCTAAGTGCGGTTCGGGGGTCCCATCGGGACCCCCTCCGCGGCGTGCGGGGGTCCCCCTGGCTCCGGGAGCGATCCGGGATCTGGGGGCGGATGTCGGCGAATACCCGCCCCCCCGCGATCGCTCCCAGCCAATGGGAGCGCGCTCCCAACCTGTCACTTCCTCCTCCTGTGTTTACACAGGAAGGAGGAAATGATGTATTCTCTCATCGCAGCGCTGTTTCCCAGCGCTGCTGATGAGAGAAGACATCACAAGTAAGTGTGCACCAACACAACACTGACACACACTCACATAGGCATATTAACCCCTTGTGATCGCCCCCCCCACCCCCCTGTCACAGTGTCACTGAATGCAGTGATCTAATCACTGCATTTAGTGTCAGTGTGACAGGCAGTGTAAAAAACAGTTAGTGTTAGGTTCAGGATAGCCCCCCCACCCCCCCTAATAAAGTTTTAACCCCCTGATCACCGCCCTAGTTAACCCTTTCACTCCCTATTGCCAGCGTCACTAAGCGATCATTTTTCTGATCGCTGTATTAGTGTCGCTGTTCCCGCTAGGTAGCTATTTTTTTTTATTGCGATTTTTTTTTATACTAAAGACATGTGGCTAAATAAATTTTGGCCTAAATGTTTGACTAAAATTTAGTTTATTTGATTTTTTTTTAACAAAAAGTAAAAAATAGTGTTTTTTTTTCAAAAATGTCGCTCTATTTTTGTATATAGCGCAAAAAATAAAAATCGCAGAGGTGATCAAATACCACCAAAAGAAAGCTCTATTTGTGGGAAGAAAAGGACGCACATTTTGTTTGGGAGCCACGTCGCACGACCGCGCAATTGTCTGTTAAAGCGACGCAGTGCTGAATCGCAAAAACACCTTGGGTCATTTACCAGCGTATTGCTCCGGGTCTTAAGTGGTTAATCTTCTAGGAGCAGTTGTAAAAACGTCCCGTGTACATGGAGCCTAATGCCGCGTACACACGATCACTTTATGTGATGAAAAAAAACGACGTTTTCTGTGAAGTAAAAAACAACGTTTTTGAAACTTCACTTTTCAAAGATGATGTTGCATACACACCATCGTTTTTTTCACAAAAAGCGAGGTTACGTTCACCACTCTTTTCCATTGAAGCTCGCTTCATAACTAGCTTCTGGGCATGCGCGGGTTGAAAAACGTTGTTTTAAACTACGTTTTTTGCTACACACAGTGACTTTTTGTGAAACAAAAACGACGTTTTGAAAAACGACACATAAAACTGAAGCATGCTTCAATTTTTTTTGTCGTTTTTTACAAGACATAAAACAAAGTTTTCCCCTACACACGGTCAATGAAATTTACGTTTTTAAAAACGTCATTTTTTTTCATCACATAAAGTGATCGTGTGTACGCGGCATAACAGCTGGGACTTGTTGTTCAATAAACAATGAATAACAGAGATGGATCTTGTAGTCCTGCACACACTGAACAACAATGCTGGGACATGTAGTCCTAAACAAAATGAATAACAAGAACTCAGATTAAAGACTAATAATTGTACAGCGCAACAAACCAAACCCAAAACTCTATAAGTGTCCATAAATAGTTATTTTTTACTAAAATACTATGTATAATATGCAATAATGGTGGAATCCTCTTCCTAACAATTGCCCAGATATTTATTTATTTATTTATTTCAGGTACTTATATAGCGCCTTCAATTTACGCAGAGCTTTACATATGTATTATACATTCACATTAGTACCTACCCTCAAGGAGCTCACAATCTAAGGTCCCTAACTCACATTCATACAATTCAATTTAGACAGAAGCCAATTAACCTATCAGCATGTCTTTGGAGTGTTGGAGGAAACCAGAGTACCCAGAGGAAACCCACGCAGACTTCGGGAGAACATGCAAACTCTAGGCAGGTAGTGTTGTATGTTCATATCCAATAAAAATGGCCTCTCACCTCCTTGTGTGACCTCACTGTTGTCCTGTTGGGCCCTGGCTTGGCACCTGCTTAAACTTTCCCCCTTCTTCACCGTCCCTGGCTGGTGTGAAGACTGCTCGGGTACTGGCTCCAGCTTAATCACTGTTGTCTCCGGAAACAAGATGGGATGGTCCCAGAGGGCTCTTTCACATGGACGCTCTGTATGTCTGTTTTTCATCCATCCGTTGTCGGATGAAAAACGGACATACATGTATCCCTATGGGATCGTGGATGTCAGTGGAGACATGTCCACTGACATCCGATCCGCTCCGATCCGCCAAAGTATGCCGGAGGAAAAACTTTTCCTTCCGTCTGGCGGATCAGATCGGATGAACACGGACAGACGGTCCGTGTTCATCCGATTCCCCATAGGGGAGAGCGGAGATCTGACAGGGCTGGGACCGCCCTGTCATCCGACAGCTCAGCGGAGATCAACGGAGCGATCCCTGCTGAGAAAACGGAGGTGCACGGGGCGGATCATTACTGATCCGCCCCTTGTGAAAGAGCTCTTAGTGTGGACAGCTTCCCCTCTACCTCCAACCACAACTGGTTCCCCGTCCCCATACTTCACAATTCGTTTGGACTCCAATCCTGTAGTCCAACCCTACGCTGCTTCTCTTTTTCCTGGATAGGCCTTAGGCAGCCTAGCAGGGGGGACATAACATTTATCCACCCAGACAGCCATCCTATTGGCACAGAGCCCCGATCACCTGACTCCACCCAAATAAATAGGCTCTCCCAGCAGGCCAAGGGACCAAAGAAACCTGTGCCAATTGGCTGAGACACCCCATCTATTCATGTCTGACCTTGCTACACCCTTGTCAGTCTAATGCCACCAGCGTGCCACTTAGTGGCAGAAGAGAAAAGATACAGCAATCCAGAGTTAGAGAGGAATCAGTGGATCGTCTAACAATCAGCCAGGATGATTAATACCAGTTAATCTAAATTTATTAGCAACCCCGCCTAAACACCAGGGTGCTACATAAATATTTTATTATATCTTTTCATGTGACAACACAACTCAATGTAAAGTAGTGAGTGTACAGCTTGTATAACAGTGTACATTTGCTGTCCCCTCAAAATAACTCAACACACAGCCATTAATGTCGAAAGTTCTGGCAACAACAGTGAGTACACCCCTAAGTTAAAATGTCCAAATTGGGCCCATTTAGCCAATTCCTCTACCCGGTGTTATGTGACTCATTAGTGTTATGAGGTCTCAGATTTGAATGGGGAGCAGGCGTGTTAAATTTGTTTACACTCCAGCAGTAGTGGTGCGTCCATAGTGGGCACAGGAGCACCGCCCCCTCTCTCCTGCACCTGTCAATCAACCATAGATATATTCATGCATTGCATTGCATGAATCTATCTATTGTCGCCGCTGCCACCCCCTATTCAGGTGTCTGGCCCCTTGTCGAGCGCCGGCCATCTGAATTACATCGGTGGGGGTGTTTTGGAAGTGCCTAATTAGAGCCATAGGCTCTAATAGGCTTCATGATTAGAGGCTGTGAGCTCTAGTAGGCTTCCAAATTGTTAAACAGAGGGCGCACTACTGTGCGTTCGCTGTTTAAACAGTGCTGTGTTGGGAAATCACTTCCCTAACACTGACCCGCCTCTCAGCCAATTGGGTGCACCGCGTCTGGTTACCGGTCACCTGATTGGCTGAAGCATCAGGCGCTGTGTCACTGTTTCTTAGCAGAAGACCGAAGAGGACGGGAGAAGTTAGAAGACATTTTGATGGGGCAAACTGGCAGCACACTGGCGGCAAATGCTGGGGCAAACTGTCAGCACACTGGCGGCATTTGATGGGGCAAACTGGTAACACACTGGCGGCAATTGATTGGCACACTGGCGGCAATCTATGGGCACACTGGAAGCACACTGGTGGCAATTTATGGGCAATTGATGGGCACACTGGCGGCAATTGATGGGGCAAACTGATAGCACACTGGCAGCAATTGATGGGCACACTGGTGGCAATTTATGGGCACACTGATGGCAATTGATGGGCACACTGGCGGCAATTGATGGGCACACACTGGCAGCAATTGATGGGGCACACTGGCAACACTGGCAACAATTGATGGTTACAGTAGCTGCGTTTGATGGCACAGTGGCTGCGTTTGATGGCAGAGTAGCTGCGTTAGATGTTTTTTTTTTTCAGTTTGTTTGCGCCCCCCTCAACTGGAGTATCTGTGAGGAGTTGCAGTGTTGTGGCACCGCCACCACTCCCTAAGGCCCAATTTTTCTGCACCTGTTTAACAATTTTAGCTGTAATTTTTCATTCCTGCGCTCAACAAGAGTATCTGTGAGACTTTACAGTGTTGTGTCACCACCACCACTGCCGCCTAAGGCCCATTTTTTCTGCTCCTGTTTAACCACTTGCTTACTGGGCACATATACCCCCTTCCTGCCCAGGCGAAATTTCAGCTTTCAGCACTGCATCGCTTTAAATTAAAATTGCGCGGTCGTGCGACGTGCCTTTCAAACAAAATTTACGTCCTTTTTTTCCCCACAAATAGAGCTTTCTTTTGGTGGTATTTGATCGCCTCTGCGTTTTTTGTTTTTTTGCGCTATAAACAAAAAAGAGCGACAATTTTGAAAAAAAACACAGAATATTTTTTACTTTTTGCTATAATAAAAATCCAATTTAAAAAAAAATATATTTTTTTTTTTCTCAGTTTAGGCCGGTATGTATTCTACATATTTTTGGTAAAAAAAACAATCGCAATAAGCGTATAGTAATTGGTTTGCGCAAAGGTTATATTGGCTAGGAAATAAGGGATAGAATTCTGACAATTTTTTTTTTTTTTTTTTTTACGGCGATCTGCGAATTTTGTCAGGACTGCGATATTGCGACGGACACATCGGACACTTTTGACACATTTTTTGGACCATTCACATTTATACAGCGATCAGTGCTATAAAAACGCACTAAGTACTGTATAAATGTGACTGGCAGTGAAGGGGTTAACACTAGGGGGTGAGGAAGGGGTTAAATGTGAGTCCTGGGTGTGTTCTAACTGTGTGGGGGGAGGGGGGTGACTGGGGGAGGTGACCGATGCTGTCTCCCTATGTACAAGAGAAACAGCATCTGTCTCCTCTCACTGACAGGACATGGAGCTCTGTGTTTACCCACAGAGCTTCACGTCACTGCTCTAAAACTGCCGATCAGCTGGTACCTGGCGGACATCGCGACCGCCAGGCACGCGCATCGGCATCTCGGGGACGCGCCGGGTGCGCGTGCGCGCCGCCATCGGCGCGCGTGCGCCCCCCAGTGGCCGGAGAAAACGATGACGTCAATTGACGGCTGTGTGGATATTCAGATCCCCTAAGCTGCCGTCAATTGACGATATGCGGGGCCGCAAGTGGTTAACAGGGACGCGTAATTACAATTGTTGATCTAATATTTCACAGCAGGGCCCATTCCTGCGCCCACCAAGAGTAACTGTGGGGGCTTACAGTGTTGTGGTACCACCAACACATAAGGCTCAATTTTCTGCAGAGTATATAGGGCAGGCCATATAGTATATACAGGCGGTCCCCTACTTCCAAACATCCGACTTACAAACAACTCCTACTTACAAACAGAGGGACACATCAGGAAGTGAGAGGAAATCTACCCCTGGGAAGGGAAATTCTCTCCTGTAAGTATTAATATGGTAAAAAAGGTGTCTCCACTGATGCTTTATCACCAATTTATCACCAATTCTTGTTTCCCTAAAAAAAAATCCAATTGTCATTGGGACAGAAAGTGAGGTGAAATCTTCTAAATAGGGGCACAGACAGCAAGGCCGCGTACACACGATCCAATCTATCTGCTGAAAACGGTCCGTCGGACCGTTTTAGCAGACAAATTCGATCGTGTGTACGGGCGGACAGACAGATTTTTCCAGCAGACAGATTTTAAAGCATGCTTTAAAATCTGTCTGCTGGGAACCCGTCCGTCCGACATGTCTGCTGGTTAGTATGTGCGGAAGTGTTTTACTTCCTGGTGACGGTGATGTGGTGGCGTTAACGTCACCGCCACGTCACCGCGCTGTCTGCCGGCGGGGATTTTGGTTTTATCGTGTGTACACAATCAAACCAATCTATCCTAGCAGACAAATTTGATCGGATTTATTTCATGGTGTGTACGCGGCCCAAAACAAATGTTACAGGGGTGATGATAACCCTTCCCTATGATATCCAAAAAGCTTAAAAATATTTTTTTGGGCTGGAGCTACACTTACAAAATGTACCTGTTCCAAATTACAAACAGATTCAACTTAAGAACAAACCTACAGTCCCTGACTGTATAGTGCTGTTTAGAGTATATAGGACCTGTGGACCCCACACCTTTTCTTTTTTTTAATTTGGGTGCAGCGTTCCCCTTAATATCCATACAAGACCCAATGGGCCTGGTAATGGGTTGGGGAAAGCAGGAACAAAGATTGTCTCTGGACAGCCGCACATTGAACAAATTGTAGCCTTTATTGAAAAAAGGACAGCACTACAAATCACAGCACAGCAAAGTAAAATAAAACCCAACTGCTTACACGTTTCACACTAACACCAGTGCTTAGTCATAGCATAATGGGCTGGGGAGGAGGGGGGTACCCATGCCATTTTTCTCAATAATTTTCATCTATATTGCCGGGACCCAACATTACATTAAAGACACAAGCAGTTTTAAATTACTTTTATTCCTCTAATTTAATTTAATTTTGTGCAGAGACTGCTCTAAACACGGGAAACACGCGCCACTTTACAGGCATAATATAGACACCCCCCCGGAACGATATTTAAAGGAATATTTCACTTTTATTTTTCACTTTAGCATTAAAATCACTACTCCCGAAAATAACGGCCATTTTTATAAACTTTTTTTTTGCATTGGTACATGTTACCTGGGGCAGGACCCGGGTCCACATACCCTTTTTAGGACAATAACTTGCATATTAGCCTTTAAAATTTTCACTTTTGATTTC
Source organism: Rana kukunoris (assembly GCA_029574335.1). Classification (NCBI taxonomy): domain Eukaryota; kingdom Metazoa; phylum Chordata; class Amphibia; order Anura; family Ranidae; genus Rana; species Rana kukunoris. The sequence continues at coordinate 348,293,780 of CM056052.1, forward strand.
TCACGTTCGAGTCCCATAGGCTTTAAAGCTGTGTTAATGTTCGCGCCAACTTTCGGTCCGTTCGCATATTCTGGATGCGAAGTAAACCAGGGGGTGTTGGTTATCTTTGGTTACAGAGGCACAACCCTTCTTTTGATTGGCTTTGTGCTGAGTAGGGATGAGCTTCGCGTTCAAAACGAACGTATGTTCGACTCGAACATCGTCCGTTCGATCGTTCGTCGAATTTCGAACAAACACGATCGTTCGCGGCAAATTAGAGTGAAATGAAACGACTGTTTTTAAACTTTTTTCCATTGATATTACTATCAATGGAAAAAAAAGTTTTAAAAACGGTCGTTTTTTCAGGAGTCCTGCTCCTGAAAAAATGACAATTTTTAAGACTTTTTTCCATTGATACATGTTCCCTGGGGCAAGACCGCGTTCTGAAAGATGTTTTCCAACAATCACTTGAAAATTGGTCTTTAAAGAGGAGCTCCAGCCGCGGAAATTTATTTTTTTAAAGTCAGCAGCTACTAACAGTGTAGCTGCTGACTTTAAATAAGGACACTTACCTGTCCTACTTGCCCGCGCTGACGGCCCCCCCCGATGCCGGTCCCACGATCGCTCCGGGTCCCGCGCCGCCATTCACACTATGGGAAACAGGCAGTGAAGCCGTACGGCTTCACTGCCCATTTCCTACTGCGCCTGCGTGAGTCTCACGCTGGCTTGTGAATGGGCGCGCTGCTCTCTGAGAACACACACAGTTCCCAGGAAGCAGCGCGCCCCATTCACAAGGAGAAGAAGAAGAAGAAAACACACCGCGGTTCAGGAAGAGGCAGATTACGGACTTCCGCATAGCAACAGCTATTTCGGGTGAGTATTTATTTTTTATTTTTTTCAGGTTATTTTTTTTTTTTTTTCAAACAACATTGTAAAATGTTGTTATCCTGGGTGGAGCTCCGCTTTAAAACAACCGTTTTTAAAACTTTTTTTCCATTGATACTACTTGTACTCTATGGGCCAGATTCACGAACACTTGCGCTGGAGTATTTGGATATGCGCCGCGTAACTGTGATGATGCGCCGTCTTTTCTATGTGCCCGTACCCAGCAAACTAGATGCGCCCAATAACGGGTCATTTGCGACCGGCGGAACGTTCCGACGCCAGAGTATCGTCAGCGCTTATTTTCGCTGGGCGCATCAGTCGCGCCCATTGATTTCCCCTGCAAATATGCAAATGAGGTATTTTTCCCAATTCACGAACGGATTAGCACCATACGCTGGCTACATGCGCCGCGCGTATCTGGTCCGTCCGGCGCAAAGTTATTTCTACAAAAGGCTGCTTTATCTTTACTCCAGATGGCCACAGGTCAGCAGGAGAGCAGCTACAGCAGCGTTACCGACGATAAGAGCTAGCTGAGCACCCCCACTTGCAGGACAACACCTCTGTCCATGCTTGTCTGTCAAATTTTACAGCCATGGAGGAAGACATCATAGGTCTCCATAGCCGAGATGATGGCTGACAGCTCCTGGCCATTAAAGTTCAGCTTTCTCCTGTGTGTTTGCGGGGAACGGGAGCAGCCATCTCAGAACAAAAGTAACATCACTGCGGGGAGGGGGAGCAGGATATACTTTAGTGCCGGAATGGCGCTTCTACGGGCGCATTTAAACGCCCAACGGAAGGCATTGCGCTGACGTTTCCCGTGCAGTGGTGCCGACGGAAGTTGTGAGCATGCGCACAAAGGGGGCGAGTGGAGCCTCACTCACTGCGCATGCTCCGTGGTTGATGCGCTGAACGTAAGCCTCTGCGCTGGGCTACGCCCATCATTTACATATGATCACACCCACTTCCACTTGCGTCGGGTTACGCCAGCGCATTATCGTTACTCTGGCGCAAGTTTACGCGCAACTGCTATGTGAATTACAGGACTTGCGCTGAAAGGGTCTTCAGAGTAACGTAAATGAGAAGCGTTACTCCAGAGGAAAGATACTCTCATCTACCTGAATCTGGCCCTATGTATCAATGGAAAAAAGTCTTAAAAACGGTTGTTTTTTCAGGAGCAGGACTCCTGAAAAAAACAACCGTTTTTAAAACTTTTTTTTCCATTGATACATGTTCCCTGGGGCAAGACCCGGGTTCTGAAAGACGTTTTCCAACAATAACTTGAAAATTGGTCTTTAAAATTATCGTTTTTGAATTCGAACATTCGAGTCCCATAGACTTCAATGGGGTTCTAAATGTTCGTGCGAACGATCGGACCGTTCGACGGTTCTGGTGCGAACCGAACGGGGGGGTGTTCGGCTCATCCCTAGTGCTGAGGTTCTTTCTTGGTCACCACACTGCAGGAAGACATGTTTTCAGAAAGTGGCTAAGGTCTTGTGCACCTCTTCACTCTCCTCCCTGCCAGAGGAGTAACGCAAATTTAGCAATGTCTTTGACAAAGGTCAAGCCGATAGTTTGCCTCCACATCGGTCATATGATTGTGCAATTGTCCTTCAACCTGGTGCCATACACCCTTGTGGCTCGGCTCTCTATAACCAATAGTGCCAGCCTTCCCCTGCATGCACCCATAATGTCACTAGCACTAGGTCCTAAAAGACTGCCGCCACTGCCAACGAGACAGATGCCAGCTCTGTCAATAGCAAGGACAGGACAGCTGGGGAAACCCACAGTGGCAGAACACCAGGGCCCGTAGCAAGACAACCTTTGCAACCCTGATAGTTCTCCCACTGCTTTGGACCCTTATATTTTCTTGGTGTGCTGGTGACATATATCTCTTGTTTTATGCCACCCTGGGGAGGCCCCAGTATAGTAGGGAGGGAGCTCACTGCAGAACATGTGAAAGTGCCCATTGTGGGATTGTAGTAAAGGGCCCCAGGATATATATATATATATATATATATATATATATATATATATATATATATATAAAATTGCATTTTATAGTTGGCCCCCCTACTTGTGTCCCTGTTCTCTCATGTGCCAACTCTAAATATGAAAGGGGGTACATCTCTTTGGTGAGTGCGGACCTGAGTGAAAAGCATGAGTGAAGATTCACCAATTTTTACCTATTACAGTATTCACTCAAGCACCAGCCACTTTTTTATTGGGTATGGGTTGTAGGAGGCCCACTGGAAGGTGTCGTGGTATCTTACTAAAATGATCTCTGACAACTCTCCGTCCCCAATCTCAAAATTTGATTCCGCAGGAGAGAATTCCTTGGAAAAGCAGCCACAAGGATGCATAGCGCTCTCAGAGGTAGGACTTGGAGACAGTAGGGCACCAACTCCAGTCTCAGATGCATCAATCTCAAGGATGAAAGGTACCATAGGATCAGGATGTACCAACACAGGAGCAGAAACAAAGGCAGCCTTGAGACTCTCAAAGGCATTAATGGAATCTGGAGACCAGTTCTGTGGTTTACCGTCCTTTCTGGTCATATCAGTCAGGTGTTTGATCAGAGACGAGACGTTACAAATAAACCAAATTGATAAAGCCAAGAAAATGTTGCAATGGACATAACCCCATGGATCGGGGCCACTGTAGAATGTTTCTCTGGTTCTATCGAAAAACCAGCAGTGGAAATGACATAACCCAGGAATTTAACCTGTTCACGATGAAACTCGCACTTCTCCAATTTACAATACAGGTTATTATCTCTCAACCTCTGAAGCACATGGCAGACATCTGTGTGGTGGCTCTCTAGGGACTTGGAAAATATAAGGATAGCGTTGAGATAAACCAGCACACATAGCTGCAACAAATCTCGGACAGTGGTGTCTTCAGCTTTCATATTTAGGGGGGGGCACATGGGGAACAGGGACAAAAGTAGGGGGCCCAACTATAAAATGCAATTATATATATATATAAATATATATCCTGGGGCCCTTTACTACGATCCCACAATGGGCCCTTTGACATGTTCTGCAGTGAGCTCCCTTCCTACTATACTGGGGCCCCCACAAGGTGGCAGAAAACAAGAGATATATGTCACCAGCACACCAAGAAAATATAAGGGTCCAAAGCAGTGGGAGAACTATCAGCGTTGCAAAGGTTGTCTTGCCATGGGTCCTGGTGTTCTGCCACTGTGGGGTTCCCCAGCTCAGTGTTTTTCAACTCCAGTCCTCAAGGCACACCAACAGGTCATGTTTTCAGGCTTTTCATTATTTTGCACAGGTGATTTGATCAGTTTCACTGCCTTAGTAATCACCACAGCCATTTCATCTGAAGGAAATCCTAAAAAACTTGACCTGTTGGTGTGCCTTGAAGACTGGAGTTGAAAAACACTGCCCCAGCTGTCCTGTCCCTGCCATTGACAGGGCTGTCTCGTTAGCAGTGGCGGCAGTCTATTAGGACCTAGTGCTGGTGACATTATAGGTGCATGCAGGGGAAGGCTGGCACTATTGGTTATAGAGAGCCGAGCCCCCAGCTGGTCTCTAAGCAGCAGTAATGCTGTATAACCTTCTCTGTTGACATGCTAATCAGGATGTGATCCAGGTGATGCTCCCAGGCAGATCTAATAAGCACAGTATTTATTAGCATCAAGAGTACAACCACATATATACAATCAACCGTATGTTCAGCAGCCATGTGAGCTCTATGCCTGTAAAGTGTGGGCTTTGATCAATAAAATCTCTGATATTTAACACTAGGATTTGACTAGGAGAATCACCTGGATTGCATCACGATCAGCATGTCAGAGAAGGCTCCACTGCTGCTAAGCAACCTGCAGGGAGCTCAACTGTCTACAACCAATAGAGATGGGCTTGGGTGTGTTTGAAATCCCACATACCCGATCTCGCCAGGAATCCGACACTCCACAGTGCTAATCACAGCCAGTGAGACATTTCCTGATCTGTGCAGCTGCGGACCGGGAATTGTCTCAATGCCTGTGATTAGCAATGTGCAGTGTGGGCTTCCTGGCAGGCTCTGGCATGTGGAATTTTGAACATGCCCAGCCCATCTCTAACAACAAATTTTGCTGGCCCTCCTGTACATCAGCCCCATAAAGTAACCAGCACTGGGTTCCAATGTGCTGCCGCCGATGCCATGAAGACAGAGACCAGTGCTGTGAATAGCCAGGACAGGACTACAACTCTGGTTGTTCCAGCACTGGTCCACACTGGGAGGATTCCCCCATCCACCTATAATGTGTAGATGGGGGGAATTGAATAATTTCTTTTTTTTCATTCAACCTAATAGTTAAATAAAAAAAGTGATCAATGTATAGGCTGCCTAAGAGCTAAGACCAGCCATATACAGTTTTAATCTCAGCTGGTTCAGCAGGAACTGGCTTTGATGTGAACCATTATTGAGCAGATTCCCTTATGATTATTACTAGTGGTTGCTGTATAGCCACTAGTGATAATCACTGTTTGTTGGGAGAATACAATTGCTGGGCAGGAGGGATATTCCCCTGTCACCACTGTCTGTGTTGATGGGGGAATCATGCAAGTTTCTTTCCTGCAATCTGTGGATGCAGGAAAGAAATTTGCACCGTATATTACCTGCCTAACTGAAAGTGAAATAAAATTGTGAATGTCTTGAAAGAACAGGAGAGGGGGAGGGAGACAGATGGGAGAGAGAAGGGATGGAGATAATGCAGTTTAGTGTTTACAGTGTACTGCAGTCTGCAGTGCACACACTTACCCATTGTCCAGGCTAGAATCTCAGGCATCATTCACACACAAGTGAAAAAAAAGATCTGCGGTTGCCACCGGTCACCCCAGAAGCGGCTTTTGCTGTCTTCACCTGGTTTCACAGGTGGGTGTAGAGGGGCTGCGCTTACCGCCATTTGTATTTTCAATCTTGCCCCCTGAACATCGCGATCGCGCTGGGCATGCGCGATTGGAAATGGGGGGGGGGGTTTACTCTTGATTGTAATCAGCTGCTTATGCAGCTATGTTGGCCTATCATAGGCCCACATGTATTTGAACCTTTTTCTATATATTTGAGCGTGCATGTGTCTCAGATCATGCCTCTGAAGAAATCCGTTTGGATGAAACATGTAAGGCTGACCTGACACATGTACGCTACACTCCATGGAACCTTCTATGTTTTTGATGCCTGTTTACCCGTTTTGTTTGTAAGTACATTACAATAAAACCATGTTGCTTTCACATACGGACTTCATTATTGTGCTTCTTCTCTGCATTTTTTGGGTTTCCTTTTGCTGATGAACGCAGTATATATTTCTGGATCCTTTTGAGTTTTGGAAGTTTCCTTATACCTGGTATGGTTTGTGGATAACTACTTTCCTAGTGGAGGTGCGACTGCCTTTGATCCCTGCATTATTTTGAATCTACATGCCCATAATGATGTCCTTCTGGTAAGCAGTTTGACTGCACAGGGTGTGGTGTGCTTTTCATTTGCACACTGAAATCTTGGTGGAGGCTCTTCAAATTCAACACTTTGAACATTTTTGAAGATTGATTTCTTTGTACTCATTTGGACTTTGTTTTCTTTCTTTTTTTCTAATAATTTTTATCATTCACACACAGCCAGGATACTCTTCAGATACAGCATGCTGGGATAGTGTGGGCAGGACTGGAAGGAGTAGGAGGAGCTGTACTCCTCCCTGCTCCTAAGTGAGGAGAGTATGGGGGGGTGGCTGGACTCGCTGGGCTGTGAAAGAGTGTTATAGATTGACACTCGGCTCAGCTTGCAGTCACCACTCTCGGAATTTATAGGCTGGTTCTCCTGTCCTAAGGATGGAAGAAATCAGTCTGTTTTTTTAGTAACTGAGATGAAGGTTTGGGCCCCCTACCCCTCCACAGTGCTCGTGGAGTCCTTCCTGCAACTCTCTCTTCTCCGTGCCAATGAGGATGCAGGGGAAGGAGCAGATTGGGTGGCTGTGGTTGTCTGCAGTGTTAGCGAGCAGAGGGAGGGGGAAGGAATCCCCCACAGAAGTTTACTGTGGATGCTCTCCCTCTCAGGAGAGACTGTGTTACTCCAGTGGTGGCCCAAACAAAATACATTTTTTTTTTGTTGTGGTGGGGCACAGCATAATGTTGGGGGGGTCAGGGCCCCCTCTGCCCCCCCCCCCAGAGAAGCCATTGCTCAGGCTGGATTCACACCTATAAATTTTTAGTGCTTTTTACATTTTGGAGATTTTCACTACAGTCCATTTACCATGGATTCCTACGGAACATATTCTGTAGTGCAAATCTGTAAAATGCAAAAAGGACTAAGAATGCATAGGTGTGAATCAAGCCAAAATGTGGAAAATGTCAAGGGGTGTGAATACTTTTTCAAGGCACTGTATCAGAAAAATGAAATGTTGTGGTAACAAACACTTTAAGCCTTGAAAACCAGTAGGGAAAGACACTGCCGTCATATACACTGTAATGCCGCATACACACGATCACTTTATGCGATGGAAAAAAACGACGTTTTCTCTCATGAAAAAAAACAAAGTTTTTCAAACTTCATTTTCCAAAACGACGTTGCGTACACACCATCGTTTTTCCAAAAATCTCTAGCAGTGCGCGGTGACGTCCATCACGTACGACGGGACTATAAAGGCTCATTTGTATGCGGAAGACGGCCTCTTTTGCTGATATCGTGTTGCTGCGTGTTAGTAAAAGTTTGGTGAGAGACGATTCGCGCTTTTCAGTGTTTGTGCTTTAAATTTTGTTTTCTGTCATACAGTTTGTGTATTTGTGGTCGTATCTGTGTTACAGTGCTTGTATTCAGGACGTATTTGTTTTGGCAGTGCGTTCTTGTGTGCACGGTGCTGTTTTGCAGGTCGTTCTTCAGAGGCCTTTCTGTACTTCAGGGCGTAATTTTTAGTCCCATCTGATTTGACGACCGTTTTCTAGCCATGTTGCGGGTACGTTATCGTCGCCGAGATCGTGCTGTGCTTGTTGTTCGTATGTGTGCTGCATCCCGGCTCCGGTCCTTGAGGAGGGCGAGAAGGACTTTGTGGGCTAAGGACTGGTTTCTTCGCAGGGACCAGTTCTCTCATATGCCTCTGCTGCGGGAGATCCGAGAAAACAACCCGGATGATTTCAGGAATTTTCTCAGGATGTCTGACCCCGTATTTCAGCAGCTTTTGGCTTTGGTGTCGCCTTATATCACCAGGCAGGACACCGTTATGCGGGAAACCATCACTGCTGAGCAGCGGCTAGTTGCTACGTTGCGCTACCTTGCAACAGGGAGAAGTCTTCAGGACTTGAAGTTCTCGACGGGCATCTCCCCCCAGGCTCTGGGCCTCATAATCCCGGAGACCTGTTCTGCCATCATTCAGGTCCCGCAGGAGGATTATGTTACGGTAAGTGGTGTCCTTTAAATGCACAAACTATGTATATATTGTCTGCTTGTATTCTTTTTTTCCAAACACTCCCTAATTAACCTGTTTGTAATATGCTGTGAATGTTCCCTTTGTGTCCATGTCTGCTTTTTTTTCCAAATTTTTTTTCCCTACATGCATCTTTTATTTAGCCAACCTGTCCAGCATTCTATTTTGTGCCCAAACACACCTAGCCTAGTCCCTATATCCCCCTTAATTAGTGGCCTCCATTGTAGTGCTGCATTTTGTGTGTCCCTATATCCCCCTTAATTAGTGGCTTCCATTGTAGTGCTGCATTTTGTGTGCCCCTATATCCCCCTTAATTAGTAGCCTCCATTGTAGTGCTGCATTTTGTGTCCCTATATCCCCCTTAATTAGTGGCCTCCATTGTAATGCTGCATTTTGTGTGTCCCTTTTCCCCCCTATTTAGTGGCCTCCATTGTAGTCCAACCCCCCCCCCCCCCGCCCATGTTTTTTTTTATTTTTTATATTAACTGTTTTTTTTTTGTCTTTTTGGGGGTTGTTTTTCTTGTCAGAAATTCATCTTGGGCCCCCCCTGCCCCTAATTTTTTTTTCACATCAGAGGTGGTGATTAATCTGCTTAATGATCCCTTATTTTATTATTTTGGTATCTTAAAATAACAATATTTTTTTTGTTTTTTTTTTGGGGGGGGGGATCCCTGAGTTTGGTGATATTCTGCTCACAATGTTTGTTTGAATATATATATATATTTTTTCTATACAGTTCCCCACCACGCCACAGGAATGGCAGACTGTGGCAGCGGACTTCTCCCAGCGTTGGAACTTTCCGAACTGCGGAGGAGCCATTGATGGCAAGCACGTCCGCATCGTGCCATTCCGGATCCCATTATTTTAATTACAAGGGGTTCCAAATTTTTTGTAACATCTAAAATCACGTTTTTTTTAAAACAAAAACAAACAAAAAGAACTGCTTTTTCCTCTAAAATATTAAACCCTCCCCAAAACATCGATAACATTTTTTATCTGTCGGTCCAGCGTTTTTGTTTGCTTCTGAATTTCTCTGGATGCAAGATGGATGTCTTCTACCTGTGCTCTGCACGACAACATATCTGCGATCAAGAGCTGGGCACTATATGTGTCAAGTCCCTCACCAGCACGGCTTGTTCCTGAAATGTGGGACCAAACCATGTATTAAAATTATGTAGGCCTACATCAGGGGTCTCCAAACATTCTAAACAAAGGGCCGGTCTATTGTCCTTCAGACTCTTGGAGGGCTGGATTTTAGCCAGAGCGAGTGACAATTTTCCTGGCATCAGTGGGAGTAAACATCTGGTATTAGGGGACGAATAGTGACCCATTGCTGGTATCATAGGGAGGAATAGTGCCCTATTAGTGGTGTCAGTGAGAAAAATGGTGCTCCATTGTCAGTGTCAGGTCGCAGAATAGTGTCTCGTATCATTGGGAGGGATAGTGCTCCAAGGGCCGGATAAAGGCAAGCAAAGGGCCGCATCTGGCCCTCGGGCCACAGTTTGGAGACCACTGGCCTACATCTACATTACCTGAAGCAGTGGTATATGATACTTTACTGGATGTTGTGGCAGGTTGCCCTTTGTCACCATTCCTCGGGGGTGTGCCTTGGGTTTGTTGTGCCTCCTGCCTTGCAGCTTCATTGTGCTCTACGGGATTGAAGAAAAGGTAAACATGATTTTAAAATATTTAAGATGGCTGAAATAAATTTACCAATTCTTTTTACAGAACATGATGGGACAATAGTTTGTCCAATAATTGGTCGTATGAGTCGTCGTTCGTTCTCTCAAAAATAATCAGAAGACTAACTATTTGTGTGAAACATTTTTATAAACACATTATAGCCCATGCGAAATAAGCACGATGCCATTTCTCAAAAAAAAAAAAATGTAAGTTATCGAAAGAACGACGACTCTTAACGACCAAATATTGTGCCGGCCAATCAACACATTTTACTTCTCCCTGAAAGAAAAACCACATGTCACAAAGAACACACCCAAATAATGAATACACATGAAAATTACTTCTTCTTCTAAGCACTCTTTGGATTCTCTCAAGTTGCTGGGGCTCTCTCAACTTGAGGTCTGACCATCTTTTTCTCAGGTGCTCTCTGCTCCTGCGTTGCCCAAACTTCTGATAGAGCCTCCTGATCACCTTGTCCATTATTGTGGCCTTCACTTTATTGGGATGCTTGTGCGGGCCATGCTTGGCATCATAGTCCTCACTCCTTAAGATGCTGACCATCTCCACCATTTCCTGGAACGACATGTTGGTGGCTTTGCACCTCAGCCTGGTTCTTGTGGTTGGTTGGGCCTGGTCTGCCTCCTGGCTAGAGCTAGAAGCCACATTGCTCTGCATGTCATCCATTTTTTTTTTGCTTCACAAAACGAGAGAAGGGGCGTGGAAAGAAGGATTTAGAATGTCAGGGGCGGGGTATCGTGCGTAGCATCACGCATGCGTAGTCTAAAAAGGGATCCGACGTGTTTGAAAGCGGCGTTTAGAGTCTGTGGAAGAAGGCGGAAGTCACGCTCGTTGCATACGACGGTACGTCATCCCTAATTTTTTAATCCACTCAAAACGAGAGAGAAGGGGCGGGGAAACGATGATTCCGAACGTCAGGGGCGGGGTATCGTGCGTAGCGTCACGCATGCATAGTCTAAAAAGGGATCCGACGTGTTTGAAAGCGGCGTGCAGAGTCTGTGGAAGAAGGCGTTGCATACGACGGTACGTAACTGTATTATAGTGAACAAGGGGATGAGTTTGTGAGATATAGATATGGTGATAAAGCTTATTTAGTAGTAGTGGCTTGACTGACATTAGGTTTTTGCTTATAGGTTTGATTTTCCTAAATAATGGATCCCTTCAAGGATGTGGACTTCATGACAGAGTTCATCCAGAAATGGAAAGAACATCCTGTTCTCTGGCAAACCAAAAACCCTATTAATAAAAACAAAGATGCCAGGAATAAAGCAAAGAAGAGTGTGCTGGAATTTGTTAAAACAAGGGTCCCCAACGCCACAGTAGACACTGTGAAGAACAAGATAAATTCCATCAGGGGCACCTACAGGGACCTACAGGGCCCAACGGGTCCTAGTCCTGGCCTCAATGAGGTCTGGGGCTGTAGCTGAGGCCATTTATAAGCCTACCCTGTGGTACTACAATCAGCTGCAGTTCCTGGACGACCACATTGAGACCAGGCCATCCCTGTCTACCCTCCCCCCAAGAGGTAGCTCCCAGCTTCCCAGCAGCCAATCCTCCAGTCTTCCCTGCAGACAAGAGCAGGCAAGCTCGGAGGAAGAGCCAGAGTTCCTGGAGGACCCCGATTGTGACCCATGGAGCCAGGTATTGCATTTTGCTATCAATTTTGGAGAATCAAAGTATATAATAATGATGTTAAATTGATGTTACTAGTGTTATAATTTCAAAGGGAATGTATGTAAAATGTTGTTCATTTTCTAGTATGCAAATATGGGAGGGTAACACAATAGACCTGGAAGGTGTCCCGGAAGTGAAACACCCTTTTTGTCCCAAATCTATTTGTCCAAAAATATAAATCCATAAGCAGAATATAAACATATATGACACCCTTTCTGCGCTGTTTCTTTCTTTTTATGTTTCAGCCGCATTGAGCTCTTACAAGCCATACGGATACTTACTTCTTCATCTTCGATATAATCGGATGGATAGCAATTCTTTTGGTATTGTTCTTTTGGGGATCCCTTGTCGCTTATTGACTCTCAGTGTTTTTTTAAAAAATGTTTTGTTTATGTATTTTTTCTTTTTTCAGATGTATGAAATTAGCAATTATATACTATCAGCCCTCTCTCAAACTCGCCCTGAAGAAGCCGCTAGGCGAAACGCGTAGGCGAGATGAAAGCTAATATTGCTCATGTATACTCTGTATACCCTGTTTTTGTATATTTTATTCTTTGTTTTTGGATTTTATGATATGTAATTAAACTTAAAATATTTTTTTCTTAACTTTTACGTCCTTGTGATTGCCTGAAAAAGTCCGCCTCTCTACTACCCTATGTAGTATTCTTCTATTTTTGATTCAATTATTTCGGATGTCGGCTACATGTGAGTGCTTTTATGTTTTCCCGTCTCCTACATTTTTGATCCAAAAATAGACTACTTTTCTTTTTTGGGTAAAGGCACCCTACTTCCCTAGTTCAGCCTGCAACAACAACCACAACTACAGGGGAACCATGTCTGAAGCTGTGTAAGGGGCCACAAAGGGCCGCCATCCGGAGTTTTGGGACCCCTTACACAGCTTCAGGCATGGGCCCCCTGGAGCAGAGAACCGGGGGGTGCTGACGCCTGAAATTAAGAAGTGGGGGGCCCTTTAGGAAAAGAAGAAATAACTAAAAATTTAGCGTAAAAAGGGGCCTTGCCACCCAGGACCTCTGGCCCCTTTAATTTAAAAATCCAAAATATATATTTATAAAAAAGGGCCCTTTACTAAAAAGAATATAAAAACAAACAAAAAATACATTTAGAAAAAAAGGGGATTAGACACATGGGGCCCTGGGACCTCAGAGCCCCTTAATAAAAATATAGCGAAATATACTTCAAACAAATTTAAATGTAATTTTTTGTGATAAAAAAGGGGGGTTGCCATCTGGGGCCCTGGTGGCCTCCGGGCCCCTAAAAACTAAAATCTTCCCATCCGGGCCACTAAAAACCTAAATCTTCCCACATGGGCCCCTGGGCCCCTTACAGGTGTACTGCCTGTACCCCCCTGATGGCGGCCCTGGGGCCACATAATTAGGGCTGGCAACCCTGTGTGTAATATATATTAGCATTCAATTTGCAGCTATTAGGATTTTAAAAATGTGTGTGATTAATGTTTCCAAAAAATAAAATATGTGCCTTTTTTAAATACACAGGCAGAGCAAAGCCAGGAGGAGGCAGGTCCCACAGGGAGCCAGGAGGAGGCAGACCCCACAGGGAGCCAGGACCAGCGTGTGCGCTGCAAACTCCTCATCTTCAAACCCATAAGCATGGCATCCATGGGGCAGCGCGATGACGACACCGACATTGTGCGGATTGCTCCTCCTATCCTTTCCACTCCTCCTGCTCCTTCTCCTGCTCCTCCTCTTCCTGAGGCTGCTCTGGCTCCTGGCTAGTGCCATCTACTCCGGGAACCCAGCCCCCAAGGACTCGGGCTACAGGGAAGACTGCAGGGAAGGCTGCTGGGAAGACTGCAGGGAAGAAAAACCTGAAGAAATTAGACGGTGCCCCTGATGGGTTTTTTTTTTGGACTCACAGCCTGGATTGGTGGCTTGGTGGACCCTTGTATTTACTAATTTCCAGCACACTCTGAAGTGCTGCCTTGCTTTGCATCTTTGTTTTTATTTAGTTGGATTTTTGCTTTGCCACCATTTTATTCTTTCAAATTTTGGCAGAATAAATGCTTTTTTGGTTGATCAGACAGATTTGACCATGTGTATTTCTTCAAAATATTAGGACATATCATTAGTAAGTGGGCAGACCCCTTTCCAAATCATTTTTGGTAACATTAACAAGGTCAAAAAACATCCTTGTGGTCAACTTCAAAGAAATAATTATAGGTTGTTGAGGCCACTTCACACACTCCAAAATCTAGCCAAAATATAGATTTCTGATAAACTTTTGGGCCCCAAAAAAAAAAAAAATGTATTTCGAGAAAATATATATATTTAACATTTTGGAGATGGAAGATACACCAAAAAAACACAACACAAAACAAAACATTATATAACAAGAAATAATCAAGTAAAAAGCTTGTCATAACTATGTAACAAGATCAGCCACAACAAACGACCATTTCAGTGTAGCATTTAAAAGCAGGGTGTAATGCAGCGCATTCTTTGCTTCTATATCACTTGAAAACTACCTAACGAATGTGCTTAATCCATTCTGAACAGTAGTTTTACCAGAACGAGTGCTGCCGTCTCCTAACTTGCTTCTGAGCATGCGTGGGCTTAAAACGTCGTTTTAGCGTACACACGGTTGTTTGGGAAAAACGACACATAAAATTGAAGCATGCTTCAATTTTTTTGTGTCGTTTTTCAGAAGACATAAAACGACGTTTTCCCCTACACACGGTCAATGAAATTGACGTTTTTAAAAACGTCGTTTTTTTCCATTGCATAAAGTGATCGGCCCAGATTCATAGAGCGATTACGCCTGTCTAACTGGTGTTAGACAGGAGTAATTTCAAATTTTGCGCGCCGTATCACTAGTTTGAATCCTCAAACCATGAAACGGCGGCTTCGGGCTTCGATCCGAGAGGCTTACGTCCTCGTAAGCCCTCGGATCTATGTTGCGATATTTTTGCGGCCGCTGGGTGGAGTCCGCGTCGTTTTCACCGTCGGGGTATGCAAATTAGTTTTTACGGCGATCCACGAAGGTACGAGTGTCCCTCGCAATCGCCTACGTAATTTTTTGGCTACGTAATGTTAGAGGAGCTTTTTGCTGGTCTAACAGTGCGTAACCCATGTAAAGTATGGCCGTCGTTCCCGCGTCGATTTGAAATTATTATTTTTTTTTAACGTAACTCGTTCGGGAATAGGAATGTACGTAAACGACGCTACTACGACCTAACGACGTGATTTCGCGCAATGCACGGCAGGAAATTTGCGAACGGAGCATGCGCAGTTCGATCGCCGCGGGAACGCGACTATTTTAAATGCTTCACGCCCCCTATTCGCGCAGATGGATAAATACACTACGCCGCCGTCGTTTACTGGACAAAATCTACCTGGATTCCACGTAGAGCCAGGTAAAAAACGGCGGCGTAGTGTATTTCTCATACTCTACGATAATCTAATTCTCTCTGAATCTGGGCCATCGTGTGTACGCGGCATAAGGCCAGCAGTCTAAGTTCTCCATAGAACAGTGTGAGCTCCGCAGTGCACTAATTTCAACATAACACAAAGAACTTACAGAAGATATCTGAAAAAGCTGATAGCGTTGTATAAACTCAGTTCTGCCAGACTCAACAAGTATTTTGTTGTGTTTGCAGAAATTGTGCTTTGTCTGAGAAAAAAACAAAAAGAAAACTAAGTCAAACTCACCACATCTAAGGCTCCATGCACACTGAAGCTGATAAAAGCTATACAAAAATGCCAGTACCTTTTAAACGTTTTTTAGTTTTTGCAATAGTTTTATTCAGCGTTTTTTCAGTGTAGCTTTTATGAGCGTTTATGAGCGTTTTGAGTGTTTTTGAGCGGTTTGCGGTTTTTAGCATTTTTTTTTTGCCAAAAAAATGCACTTTGAATGCAAATTTCGGGCGTTCAGAAAAAAGACAATAAACTCCAAAGCTCATTAACACTAAAAAATGCCCAGGTGTGTATGGGCACATAGGCTAACATAGAGTTCAGTTTATGGGCTTTAAAGAAAAAAAGCCAAAACGCCAATAAACGGCAGTTTATCAGCTTCAGTGTGCATGGAGCCTAAGAACTGGTCAAAAGCAATATAATTTTTTTTGTTCTTCGGTTTAAATGCACTTTAACTATATTTTAACCACTTAAGACCCGGACCATTATGCAGGTTAGGGACCTTGCCCCTTTTTGCGATTCGGCACTGCGTTGCTTTAACTGACAATTGCACGGTCGTGCGACGTGGCTCCCAAACAAAATTGGCGTCCTTTTTTCCCCACAAATAGAGCTTTCTTTTAGTGGTATTTGATCACCTCTGTGGTTTTTATTTTTTGCGTTATAAACAAAAATAGAGCGACAATCAAAAAATCAAATTTTTTTACTTTTTGCTATAATAAATATCCCCAAAAAATACATATTTTTTTCCCCTCAGTTTAGGCAGATACGTATTCTTCTACCTATTTTTGGTAAAAAAAAATCGCATAAAGCATTTTGCGCAAAATTTATAGCGTTTACAACATAGGGGATAGTTTTTTGGCATTTTTATTAACATTTTTTTTTACTAGTAATGGCGGCGATCAGCGATTTTTTTCGTGACTGCGACATTATGGCAGACACATCTGACACTTTTGACAGATTTTTGGGACCATTGTCATTTTCACAGCGAAAAGTGCTATAAAAATGCACTGATTACTGTGAAAATTACAATGGCAGTGAAGAGGTTAACCACTAGGGGTGCTAAGGGGTTAAGTGTGCCCTAAGAGAATGATTCTTACTGTAGAGGAGCGTGGCTGTAGGTGTGATGTCACTGAACGTCGTTCCCTATATCAGGGAACAGACGATCAGTGTCACTGCCACACAGAAGAACAGAGAAGGTGTGTTTACAAACATCTCCCTCCGTTTTTCAGCTCCTGTGATCAATTGCGGGACACCGGCGGCCATCGTGTCCACGGGTCCCGCGGGCGTGGTCACGGAGCTTCGGACCGGGTCACGATTGCGCCGCAGCCGCGCATATGACCCCAGGGCTGGGCTCTTAAAGGCTTGGCTGGGCAGGGCTGGGCATGTGCCTGTGCCCAGCCGTGCCCTTGTGCCGAGATATATCGGCATGAAGGGGTCCTTAAGTGGTTAAAATGTATGTGCTTGCATTACCCATGTTAACCATCAAACCTCCCTCTACGCCTCTAAACCATATCCCAGACTTTGCTATTTTTATTTTATTTGTAACTTTAGTGAAAAACAACTTTTATCAGTCGCTGTGACATCATCAGCTAAGGTGCTAAATTCTTGCATGGGAGTTGATTTATGTTTAGGTCATCTTAATCTCTAGACAGGTCCCTCTTCTACACAAAGCGGGGAGATTTATGAAAGCTGTTGCTTTATTAGCAGGACTTTGTTACAAGTGTTAGACCACTTTCACACTGAGGCGCTTTTCAGGCGCTTTCACACTAAAAAAAGCACCTGAAAAGCTTATGTATTTCCATTAAAATCAATGAATGCTTTTACACTGGGGCAGTGCGCTGACAGAGCGGTGAAAAACACCCCTCTCCATTAAAATTAATTGAAAGCTCTTCAAAAGCGCCTGAAAAGCTCTTCAAAAGTGCTCAGTGTTTTACTGGCAGTTTTTCAAGAGCCTCAGTGTGAAAGAGGACATGTTTTTTCACACACCTTGTAGAGACAAAAAAATTCACGCAATTTGCATATTAATTCAGAAGCAGAAGACTATCTAAGCCTAGGTTCACACTGACACTGTTCTCACATGTCAGTCCTGATTTTGGGGGCGATTTCAGAGAAATCTGTGCAAGTTTCTGCACAGATGTCTATTGAAATCGCACCCCGAAGTCACCAAAAGTTGTACGGCAACTACTTTTGGGATGCGGTGCTGCAAAAGCAGCGTCTCACCGATTTGGACGGTGCTATTGCCTGCTATAGCCGCTGATTCGGCATGTGATTTGACTTTTTACACTCTGTGGTATTGAAGTTGTTTCAAAGTCAGACCAAAGTAGTGCAGGAACCTTTCCTAAAGTCAAAGAGACTTGTGTAGTATCAGTTTAGACAGCTCTCACAGGGAAACATTGAATTTCACATTCACATGTCATCCGACTAAGGCCCCTTTCATACTAATGCGTCTTCAAAGTCGCACGATTTTACGGCGATTCGCGGCCACGATTTTAACAAGACAGTCATACAACTGTGGATCCGACATTGCCCCATGATTTGAAGTATGACTTCAATGAGCAGGGACGCCGACTTTGATCCCCCAATAATTAGGGAGAACTCCACGGCAATATCTTAAAAAAAAAAATGGCATGGGTTCCCCCTTCATTGGCATTAGGTCTGGTATGGATTTTAAGGGTAACACCCATACAGAAAAAGCTGACCCTTATCCGAGCACAAGCCTGGACGGTCAGGAAAGGGAGTGGGGACAAGCGAACGCCCCCCCCCCCTCCTGAGCCGTACCAGGCCCCATGCCCTCAACATGGGGGGTGCTTTGGGGCAGTAATTTATTAGGCAGCTCTGAGGGTCTTCTTCCGACTTCGGGGGTCTTCTTCTGACTTCGGAAGTCTTCTTCCGACTTCGGAGGTCTTCTTCTGACTCCAGGGGTCTCTTCCGACTCTCCAATCTGTTCTCCTGCTTCTCCTGCTCTCCAGTGCCTTCTCCGCGCTCTCTGGTGTGTACATAGTGTACATAGTTGTCCTGAAACCAATTGCTGTTATTGATCTATGCTGGCTCCCACCCCCATCCAAATTTGTGCTTGAGAGTGAATGCAGGGCTGGGCTGGGCAGGGTGACAGACATATCACGATTCTCAGCGGTCCCTACAGGGGTGCCGCTTCACCTGTCAAATGCCCAATGAAAAGCACTGTAACTGGAAGGAGAGAGCCTGAGATCAGCACGGATTTCTGCAGATCCTGACCTAGAGTGAACAACTGTTGCATGGCTCCTGGGGTTTGCAACAGGGGCTAACACAGTAAGAAACTAGCCAGTTAACAGAGTAATGGAAGAGTGTCAGGCCATCTCCTAGGCCAATGTTTCTCGACCCCAGTCCTCAAGTACCCCCAACAGGTCATGTTTTCAGGATTTCCCTCATATGAAAAGCAGTGGTGGCTGGTGCTCAAAATTTTGGGGGGGGCGCAAATGAAAAAAAAAAAAAAATTGCAGCCTCACTGTGCCCATCAAACGCAGCCGCTGTGTCATCAATTGTCACCACTGTGCCATGCCATTAAATGCAGCCGCTGTGTCATCAATTGTCACCACTGTGCCATGCCATCAAACCCAGCCACTATGCCATCAAACGCAGTCACTGTGCCATCAATTGTCACCACTGTGCCATGCCAAACGCAGCCGCTGTGCCATCAATTGTCACCACTGTGCCATGCCATTAAACGCAGCCACTGTGCCATCAATTGTCACCATTATGCCATGCCATCAAACCCAGCCACTATGCCATCAAACGCAGCCAATATGCCATCAAACGCAGTCACTGTGCTATCAATTGTCACCACTGTGCCATCCCATCAAACGCAGTCACTGTGCCATCAATTGTCACAACTGTGCCATGCCAAACGCAGCCGCTGTGCCATCAATTGTCACCACTGTGCCATGCCATCAAAAGCAGCCACTGTGCTAATTGTCACTACTGTGCCCATTGTTGCCACTGTGCATGTCACTGTGCTGTGCCCTTTAATTGTTGCCACTGTGCCCATTGTTGTCACTGTGCTGTGCCCTTTGTCGCCTCTGTACCCATTGTTGCCACTGTGCTGTGGCCTTTGTCGCCTCTGTGCCCATTGTTGCCACTGTGCTTTGCCCTTTGTCGCCTCTGTGCCCCTTGTTGCCACTGTGCTGTGCCCTTTGTCGCCTCTGTGCCCATTGTTGCCACTGTGCTGTCTGTGCCCTTTTATTGATGCCACTGTGCCCTTTGCTGCTCTCTGTGCCCATTGTCGCCCATTTCCCTGTAATATGAACTTACATGAAGCTTCCATGTCCTCCCTCGATGTCTTGTCCAGCTTGGTAACGCTTCAGCCAATCGGGTTCCTGATAACCAGAATAAGGGGACCTGATTGGCTGAAACGGCCATCAGTCTTACCCAAGGAACGCAGGTTGGCTGCGCTCCGAGGATAGACTTCCGAGAGCCGGAGGGCGGTACTGGAAAAGCCTATCAGAGCCGCTGGCTTTGATAGGCAGTTCCCCTCAGCCAACCAGCTGCCCCTATTTGGGTAACCGGCGACCCATGTCCGGTTATATGAATAGACCAGGCAGCTGGCAACCAACATTAACATACATCCGTGCAATTATACACGAATGTATGTTATTTGCGAAAGGGGGTGGCGTTGCAGCGCCTTCTATAGACGGCCGCCATTACATTTTAGCGGAATAAAAGTTCTTAAAGGGCCCGTTTTTTTTTTTTTTGTGTGACTGCGGGAGAGGGGGCGGGCCGCCACTGATGAAAAGGCTATGGTAATAACTAAGGCAGTGAAACAGATCAAATGCAAAATAATGGAAAGCCTGCAAACATGACTTGTTGGGGGGATACTTAAAGACTGGAGTTGAGAAACATTGTCCTAGGCAATGCTCTCCCACCAAACTCCTCAGTCACTCTTCTTCCAGTTCTTGCAGCTCTCCACGTGGACATCTGTCAATGTGTCTTTCTGAGCCTGTTAGCTTCCTTAGTGAGAAAGCTGACTCAGAGAGGCATACTGACAATTGAGACATTGAGGGTTGGACAGGGACAACCAAAGGGCCAGATGTGGCCCTGGTGTACGCAGTTCACCCTTGTGTGTGTGTTAGAGGCAGAAAAGGATTAGCCACTATTTTGCAATTAACAGCAGGATTGTCAGCCTGTCATACACTCCTTCATTGGGTCATCAGGCTGCCTATCTGAAGGACTTGATAGGTAGCTAGACAATAGGCTGAATGTAGAAGTCTGACAACATTGCTTTTAATTGAGGAAGTCAGCCTATAAGCAAAAGTGATGTTACTGGCAGGATCTCCAGGTAAGAAACTTTGTAAAAGATTTTCAAAAAATGATTTGCTTAAATAAACTGTATACAGAGATGCAATAATAGCTTAAAGCCGGCCAGTATGTGTAACTTGAAGATATGTGCGGTTCGCTTAGTTCCGAATTGAAATTCGGACAAATTTTACGCTATTTGGGAATTCGAATGTATGCGAATTTCCGAATAGTAATGAATTTAAACGAATAGGAAAAAATAACAAAATTCAATTTGAATAGACAGAGTATACAGAAACATTTTGCCTTGCATCTCTATTTTAAACTGAATTGGTTGTTTTACAAGGTAAGTTAAGGTTAACTCACGGGCATCAGCTGAGTTAAGCTACACTAAGAAAAAGTAAGTAAACCTTGAATTTAACTTCTAGTGCGAATACAATATATAACTAGAAAATGCATTTCCTGAGGAAAATACGTGGGAATGCTGAATAGCTGAATTGCTAAGCCTGCACAAATCCCATTCACCATAAGCGCTATACTATCTTTAGGACATACAAGCAGTGTTCCTTCAGTACTTATAAAGCCTCTCTTTAATCATTAAAGGTGTTGTAAAGGTAAAATCATTTTTCCTAAATAACTTCCTTTACCTTAGTGCAGTCCTCCTTTACTTACCTCATCCTTTGATTTTGCTTTTAAATGTCCTTATTTCTTCTGAGAAATCCTCACTGTTCTTCTGTCTGAAACTCCACACAGTAGTGCAAGGCTTTTTCCCTGGTGTGAAGAAAGCCTCTTGAGGGGGGAGGGGGTGAGCAGGACGCCCACTAACACACAGCTCCTTTCTCTATCTGCAAAGTACAGAGCGTCCTGACTTCCTGGTCGCCCCTCCCCCCTCAAGAGGTTTTCTCCCCTCCCCCAGGTGAGTGAGGGGGATAATTGCACTGAGGTAAAGGAAGCTATTTAGGGAAAGAATTACCATTACAAACGCTTTTTATTTACACACAAAATAAGTGAAATAACCCTTCAAACAAACCTTAATAAATCCACAACCGTACATGCGATCGATACAGCGACTTCACCGTATTAAAAGACAAGACCCTTGTGAACGCATCGATATGAAATTTATGTTGATAAACTTAAAAATGTGGCCATGTCCGCGATTTAGAAAAGAGTATCTTTGTGTGTCTTACTAACACATTTTAAAAGTGCGTTATAATGAAGGCCTATGGGGAACATTTTGGAACTCTTGTCCTTTAGAAGCTCCAGCAACGAAAAGTAAAATGCGCATCACAAAACTGATCACATTGCCTGAAAGCAGATAAAAATACCTTCCATTTGATATATAAATTGTGTATGACAAGTAGATCTTGTGGGCGTGAGAGCAATTTGTTCCCCCTTTTTTATAGATAATCCGAGTTTTTTCAAAACTCACACTCTAAAGGTCACATGACTCACTCTAGCAGGTCTCCATAGAAAGACTGTTAAATCGATAAAATTTTCTGAAAAAATCACTAAACGTAAATTGCTTTTTCACAAAAACTATAAAAGATTTCAATCTGAAAAGTCATAGCCGGATAGCTGAATATTTTGTGACCGTGGTAAAGTTTGTTTGGTGTCTGACAGTGAAAGTATGAAGGAGGAGATACATTTTCTACGGCATGAGATTTGAAGCAGGAAAAAGCATGTTCTCATTGACTTCAATGTTAAAAAAAAGCGACTAAAAGCTTAATATTTTAAAAAGTATAAATAGCACAAAAAAAATTGAAGAAGTCCCATCGTTAGCTAAATGAGATGAACATTTTAAAAGTTGAATGGTCTCAATCGCTGAAAGTATGGCGAAGTTACGCAGAGCCAAAAAACGTACGGAATAAAATTAAGAATAATAAAAAACGAATAACAATACTGGGAATGCTTATTAAAGCATTCCCACTAATAAAGTCAATTTGATTTGTAATATATGTATATATTAGTGGTGGTGAATGTACGAGGAATAGGAGGCCTCAAATGCAGCACCTAACATCACCAAGGGACTGGTTGTAATAGTTAGTATTTGTATTGCTCCAGAAGACAGCATAAGAAATGCAAGAGATGGTCAGAGACTGTAGACATGCTACAGGAGTGATAATAAACTGAGAGTATCCTGCATGAAACAGAGACCAGGAGCAGTTTTCTTACAAACAAAAGGATTCAGCAGGGAACTGGCATTTACTGGCAATGTACAGTAGAGTTGCCACCTGTCTGGGATTCACCCGGACAGTTCGGGTTTGGAATCATGTGTCCGGGTTTAAAACTGCCTGAAACCCGGACACATTATTCAGACTGGACTATGGACTCCCAGCAGGGTTGCTGGCTGCAGTTGTCTAAGCTGAGAATCAAGCTGAAAATCAATGCATGCTCAGAATCAAGTTGACGCATGCTCGAAAGCATTGAACTTCATTTTTCTCAGCACGTGTTTTACGTCACCGCGTTCTGACACGATCGTTTTTTTTAACTAATGGTGTGTAGGCAAGACTGATCAAAGTCAGCTTCATGGAATATCTGATGAAAAAATCCATCAGACCGTTTTCATCGGATGAACCGATTGTGTGTACAGGGCAATACAGTTTCCCCCACATACAGACAGGAGAGGAGAGAGGGCTTGATCTGCTCCTCTTCCTCCAGCCCCTACCCCTCTGTGTCTCCCCACACCCCAATCCCTAGCGCCGTGCCTCAGAAAAGGGAAGTGGGAGCCGGAAATGTTAAGTCCTGCAGCCTCAGATACATCTGGATGAGAGGTGCTGACTGCCAAGGGGTGTGTGAGCTCACCATCCATCCCTATCTGTGACTGAAGTCTCTCCCCCTCCCCTGTTCTCTCTCTTGCATCTGAGCGAGTACATCAAGGTAAATCAGGGTTCTCAGAGCACCCCTTATATAACATTTCCCCTTTACATCAGAGGCCACAGTGTTACATTGGAGTCCTTACAGTGCATCAGAGTACTCAGTGTTCCCATTAATTTAGGGTTCCCAGAGCATCCCTTATGTTAGAATCCCCAGTGTTCTCCCTTACATCAGAGTCTGCAGAGTCCCATCTTACAGTGTAAGGGAACATTATAGAGTGAACTCTGTGGACTCTGATGTAAAGGGGAACTCTCGTGATTATCGTCATATGATTAGAAATTTTATTGCAAAATATATGTATAGTTTATACTATTAAAATATTGCTGTGCCCCGCTAAAGTATTCGGGCTTGACTTGAAGAAAAGATGTGGACAAAGGATTCAGGGGTACAGGTGGGCTATGAAAGAGTGGTGCAGGTTGTGCAAGTAAGCTTTGAATGAACTGTACAGGTTAGCTGTGAACAAGAGATGCCGAGGGGAGTGGTGTATAAGGGGGTTGCAGACACAACTTTCAGAGACAAGCTGTGTTTAGTGTGTGTTTGTGGGGGGGTTAATTCTGGGTGAAAGCTTCAGATGCTAGCAGTAGACTAGAGAGGCTGAGGGTATAGGGCAGCGATATGCAATTAGCGGACCTCCAGTTGTTGCAAAACTACAATTCCCATGAGGCAAAGCAAGACTCCGACAGCCACAAGCATGAACCCAAAGTCTGAGGCATGATGGGGCTTGTAGTTTTGCAACATCTGGAGGTCCGCTAATTGATTATCCCTGATAGGCTAAGCTGTGAAGGACGAGCTATGCTTAGTGGGGTGGGGGTAGGGTGACTACAATTCAGGGACACCCCCCCTTCCCAAAAATCAGCTTGTGCTGACACAAGAGGTGGGATTTATGTTTTCTCCAATCACAAACAGAGGGTGGGGATTGTGCTCCTCCAGGCATTCCCGGCCAGGACAAGTACTGTCAGAGAGTAAAGCGGTGCTGTGGCAGCCTTTTTTGGGAGCATTAGGGGGGGTGGCTGTGTCAGTTTCATTCCAGGACACTGTATTACCCTGGAATGAAGGTGCCCACTACAGACCTGCAAAATGTGGGACTGTCCCTGGCAATCCAGGATACGTGGTCACCCTAGGTGGGGGGGGGGAGCGAGCTGTGAAGGAGGGGCGCAGAGGTGAGTTGTGGATAAGTTGTGCAGAGGCGCGATATGCTTAGTGGGGTTGAGGGGCGAGCTGTGATAAGTTGTGCAGAGGTGAGCTATGCTTAGTGGGATGGGGGGCAAGCTGTGGAGGAAGGTGCAAAAGCAAATGTACAGAGCTGTACAGAGAGTGTAATGGCAAGCTGAGGGCGAGGGTGCAGAGGCAGGCAGAGGAAAAACAGTGCAACAGTGAAAACTAGCTGGAGGTTAATACTGCACCCACTGACACCATTGTTGTTGGTTATTGGTGCACCCACTGACACTATTGTTGTTGGTTATCACTGCACCCAATGACACTAATGCTGAGACCTATTCTTGTGGCCTCTGACAATAATGGATATTCCCACTTTGTCTTCAGGATGCCTCCAGGAACTGTTTTGTCTAAAACAGGGGTGCCCAACCTTTTGAAGATCAAGAGCCACTTAAGCGACTTGGTAACCAGTCTTGGGCCACAATGAGCGGAGCGGGTAGATGGCAGCCCACTCGGCTCTAAAGAGCCCACTTTACTCTCACCACACTAAACTCGCAGGTAATGGAAGTGCAGGTAACCCACAGGTGCACTTCTGTGCACCTGTAGATCAGTTTGAAAGCAGCTTAGTAACCACTGCAGAACAGATATGTCCATATATACACTGTGATTTTAGTAATAAACTTACCTTTAATATCAGTATTCTATTCTATTTTATTCCATCCCAGAGCAGGAGGTCACGGGCCACATCAGAGGGCTCCGTGGACACTGGTTGGGCACACCTGGTCTAAAACATAGCACAGCAAGTGTGGAAAGGTGTCAGACCACAAGCCAAGCACTTTGAAGTGATACTCACTTTGTTGACCATGTCTATTTTTATGGCCACATCCACATACGGTTTCTCTTCTTGATATCCTTACAAATGATTTTCAAATGTTGGCCACTTTGAGATCATTAGAAATAGGGTTGTCCCGATACCACTTTTTTAGGACCGAGTACAAGTACCGATACTTTTTTTCATGTACTTGCCGATACCGAATACCGATACTTTTTTTAAATGTCATGTGACAGTTTTCAAACCACAATACAGACTAGGGATTTTTTCTTTAGAATTATGAAGAACTCTTAACTCAAGGCATTATAAAAGAATAAAAATGAGTAAAAATGAATAAAAATGTTTTATTTTCTTGTCACGCAGTAGTAAAAAACTCAAAGAATTTTCACAGAACATGTTGATAAATACAAAAAAAGTATTCTATTTAGGTATCGGGAGCTTTTTGCGCGAGTACAAGTACTCCCGCAAATACTCGGTATCGGTCCCGATACCGATACTAGTATCGGTATCTGGACAACCCTAATTAGAAATTACATTTTAATCAGGGGTATGAAAAAAAAGAAGGTGCATATGGCTTGCTGATATATTTTGTTCTATATATTACATAGCAGTATCTGGAAGTTTATCAAATACAATATAGCAAATAAATCGGACTAAACATTTAGCTGCTTGGTGACAAGACTATTAAAACAGTACAAAACCAACACAGGAAAATGTTTAATTTAGTTTTTACTTCCCTGTTCTCAACCGTGATCACTTCTCTGTTTCAATAGAACATGTCATCTACTTGACTTCCTCTTTGGATTATGTAACATAGGACAAAGACACCTTTTAACAAAATTCTTAGATGAAATGCAAGGGGAACACTTTCCTATGTTGACTGAAAAAAGGGCACTGAGTGAAGGTAGGTATGGTTTAATGGGTGTTGATTTATTGACCCATCTTTGAACCTGGACATGCTATGGGTTTTATCAAAGCTGGAGCAGATGGAATCTGGTACAGATGTGCATGCTATCCAATTATCTTCTATCTTCAGCCTGTTCTGTTAAGTTTCGGAAATTAAAGATAGAAGCTGACTGGTTGCCATGCATAGATTCTGTCTGTTCCAGTTTTTATAATTTACCCTCCATGTATGTTAAATTCTATTATAGAATACGTATCCCCTACATTAATGATGAGCGATGTGTAAAACAGTTTTGTTCCTAATGAAAGCAATTAGTAACAATGCTTTCTTATAAACGTTTAGAATGTAGTGATCTGCTGCCCTTTACTGTTTGTAATTGTGAGTACCTGTGCTTTTAATAATATTCACAGTTATTTTTGTATTGGCCCTTCCTGTCTCTGTGAGGCTGGCTTTGAAACCCCAAAAGGAGGAAGTGGAGTGAGAGAGAAAGTCTCAGCCATATACCCTGTTCATGCTGCTAACTCCAACCCAGAAGGGACCGCATTATACGGCCCGGATTCAGAAAGAATCTACGTCGGCGTATCTCCTGATACGCCGCCATAAATTCAACCGATTACACCGATTCTGAAAGCATCTGAGGTCTTTTTGACCCCAGATCTCATATTTAAGAGGACCTGTCATGCTTTTTTCTATTACAAGGGATATTTACATTCCTTGTAATAGGAATAAAAGTGATAATTATTTTTTGTTTTATTTCAGTGTTAAAAATTGGTAAAATAAAAATAAATCCGAAAACAATTTTTTTTTTTTTTAAATCGCCCCGTCCCGACGAGCTTGCGCGCAGAATCGAACGCATACGCGAGTAGCGCCCGCATATGAAAACGGTGTTCAAACCACACATGTGAGGTATCGCCACGATCGTTAGAGCGAGAGCAATAATTCTAGCCCTAGACCTCCTCTGTATCTCAAAAAATGCAACCTGTAGAATTTTTTAAACGTCGCCTATCGAGATTTTTAAGGGTAAAAGTTTGACGCCATGCCACGAGCGGGCGCAATTTTTAAGCGTGACATGTTGGGTATCATTTTACTCTGCGTAACATTATCTTTCACAATATGTAAAAAAATTGGGCCAAATTTATTGTTGTCTTATTTTTTAATTTAAAAAAGTAAATTTTTCCAAAAAAAGTGCGCTTGTAAGACCGCTGCACAAATACGGTGTGACAAAAAGTATTGGGGTTTTAAGAAATTTTATAGCAAAAAAAATGTTTTAATCTCGTAAACACCGAATCTGAAAAACAGGCTCGGGGCTTAAGTAGTTAACATGTATCACGCCCACCTTCCACCTAGTTACACGTGCTTACGCCGGCCCATTTACGCTACGCCGCTTTAACTTAGGACGCAAGTGCTTTGTGAATACAGCACTTGCCTCTCTAAGTTGCGGCGGCGTAGCGTAAAGAAGATACGCTACTCCGCTCTAAAGATACGCAAATGTATCTGAATCCGGCCCTAATAGTTTATCTGAAGCTGCCCATAGTTTCTTGAATATGTATCTGAATCGTTTTGACAGACAGAGTATCCCTGTCCTATTGTTATTATCTCACATGCACATTGCCAGATTGCTAGGCCTGTGGTACTGTATGTGTGTGGTGATCACCTTCTAGGATATTAGTAGGTGAACCTGTTTATTTTAATAGAGTTTGTATGTAGCTGCTGTTATTTTAGTTAAAGGAGTTGTAAAGGAAAACATTTTTTTTGCTGAAATGACTGCTTACACGGTATAGAGACATAATAGTTAACTGATTCCTTTTAAAAACGATTAGAAATAGATAAAAATCAATCATATAATGTACCTGCAGTTTCAGTTTCGTTTTTGCATGCTGTTTCCTGCCTGTGCTGTACAGAGCCACAGAGTCAATACAGGGCAGTGATGGTTTGGAAAACGAAAGTGATTGGTGCTAAGGGGTTTAAGGCCGCGTACACACGATCAAATCTATCTGCTGGAAACGGTCGGCCCGACCGTCCCAGCAGACAGATTTGACCGTGTGTACGGGCGAGCCAACGGATTTGGCCACCCGACAGATTTCAAAGCATGCTTTAAAATGTGTCGGCTGGGAACCCGTCCGCCCGACATGTCTGCTGGTTAGTACGCTAACCAGCAGACATGTCTTCTCGCACACGCGCCGAATGGTTTCGACGCATGCGCGGAAGTGTTTTACTTGCTGGTGCGATGACGTGGCGGCGTCAACGTCACCGCCACGTCACCGCGCCGTCTGGTGGTGGGGATTTTGGTTTGATTGTGTGTACACGATCAAACCAATATGTCCCCAGCAGACAGATTTGTTCAAATCGGTCGGCCCGACCGATTTGAACAAATCTGTCTGCTCGTGTGTACGCAGCCTTAGACACACAGTAATCACACCTCCTTGATTAGTGTCCACAGAGAGAAAGCTCCCAGTACTGTGGTGATCAGGAAACCAGGAAGTGTGGAGATCAGAGAAGGATTACAGCAACTTGAGAGCAAAAACAAGCAATGAGGACATGAAAGCAGCACTGCATTAAGGTAAAGTAAGCTATTAAGATACAAACCCTTTAACCCTGTCCCTTCTGGTCTGGGATTCTACAGCTAGTTTTAGCTTAGGGCTCAATAACCAGCATATGCTAGAGCCAGATTATGCATTCAATATCCCAATATGGTACGTTAGAGGTCCAGTTGCATGACAGATTAGAAACTACTAGAGACTAGGAGGCAGAATAGATATGCGACACCACAGTTTCTGCCCAGGTCTGGGTTCCTGACAAGGCCGCCAAGGCCAGGCCTCGGGACGGCAGTGGGTGCAGAGGCAGCGCTGCAGCAACAGGGGGTGAAAAAATCCTGACGTCCTGGCCGGTGTCCTGACAAAAAAGATCCCCCGGCAGACAATGTCCCCCCTACACCACACCACTACAAACTGACCAGACCACTACACACTGACCTGACCACTTCACTACACACTGACCAGACCTCTACACACTGACCTGACCACTACACTACACACTGACCTGACCACTACACTACATACTGACCTGACCACTGCACTACACTACACACTGACCTGGCCACTACACTACACTACACACTGACCTGACCACTACACACTGACCTGGTCACTACACTACACTACGAACTGACCTGACCACTACACCTGGCTTACACTTCCCCGGGCCAACAACACGACTCACAAGGAAGTCTCTCACCTGCTACTTTTTTTCCATCTGCACTCTGCCACAGTTACAGTGCCTGTCATGATGGGACAACGATCTGGGATCCAGTCCGGAAGAGGAGGACAGCTGCCGCGGCCCATCGCCGCAATCGGGGATAGGCCAGCCCTCCGGCCACACATGACCCAATTCAGCCAATCATAGAGCACCAGGGGCCAGCCTGAAATGAAATATGGCGGCAGAAGCACAGGATGTGGCAGGCGCAGCACTATAAAGTGCCTCATGCGCTGTGGCATTAGAAGAATTGTGATATCTCTGACTTTTCAGTCCAACAAGACTGTCTATTACTCTGAAATTCCTCTATTGCCGTTCTATGGAAGCAGTAGGTTTAAAGAGCACACCAAATGCTTAAAATAACTTCTTTAATAACTTCACTTTTCTACATATAAAATACTGCTGCTTTGCAGCAGACAGTCCATGTACAAAAACACGTGATGAATAAGTATAACAGAAAATGGTGGTTCAAATATTCAATCTTGTCATTTAACATAAGATGGTGGATATATTTCTTTCTTCAGTATTTATACTCTCTCTCTCTGTAAGCTATCAAAGCATTCTCTGATTTCTCTGAAAGGTATAACTGTGGTTTGCAACTTGGTTTGCAGGGTTAGCTTAGTTTGGTTTGAAGGTATGTGAATTAGTTCGGTGACTTAGTTGTTCGGTTAGGAGGTATGAAGGTATGTTATGATAAGTGGTTAGGTATGGTGGAACTACAAGTGAACACACAGCCAGATCAGTATTCAGTTCTAATCACACTATTTACAACAAGAACATATATATAACTGTATAAATACCTATTTTGCCATTTGCTTCCATAAAACTGATCTCTGTATGTCTGTTCTGCTTTGCTCTGTCTCCATGTGGCTCTGTCTCTGTGTGGAATAATCTAGCATATGTGCTGAGGAACCTCCCAGACAGCATGGATGTAAAGGTGGCTGTGATTGGTCAAAACTCTGCTCAATGTGAGATTGGCTGTGATTGGGCCAAGGCTTCTGATGAGTCACAAAAGCTTAACTCTATGCTTTCTGGTATGAATTCAACTGTCATTGCCTACCTACTGCTGCCATACAAACAAATGATTCTTAACCACTTAATCACCGCCCTATAGACGAAATACGGCTATAGGGCGGTTCCTGTACTCTAACAGGACGTCCATGGACGTCTTCCGTTAGAGTCAGGTGTGCGCGCCCAACCGGGCGCGCACACGCGATCACCGTGCTCACCGGGTCCACGGGACCCGCAGCACCGATGATCGCGGTAAGGAGCCAATGGCGGAGGCTCCTTACCACTGTCGCGCCGTCCATGACGGCGCGACCACGTGTGTAAACAAATCTGACGTGCGTCAGATCCGCGGGACCCGCAGCGTCAGTGATCTCGGTAAGGAGCCAATGGTGGTCCTTACCACGTGATCGCGCCGTCCAATGACGGCGCGACCACGTGTGTAAACAAATCTGACGTGCGTCAGATCCACGGGACCCGCAGCGTCAGTGATCTCGGTAAGGAGCCAATGGTGGCGGCTCCTTACCACGCGATCGCGCCGTCCAATGACGGCGCGATCACATGTAAACAAACCGCGTCACTTGCTGACGCCGGTTCTTCCCTCCTCTCGCTGTACCGATCGGTACAGCGTGAGAGGAGAGCGCGGATGGCTGCAGCAGTGTGGGATGGATCTGTGACTATTGCAGTCACAGATCCATCCATCCCTGCTCAGCCATCCCTGCATTAACTCCTTCCTTCCCCCCACAATACTCTGCATACCCCCCACAATACTCTGCATACCCCCCAATACTCTGCATACCCCCCAATACTCTGCATACCCCCCAATACTCTGCATACCCCCCAATACTCTGCATACCCCCCAATACTCCGCAGTACCCCCCAATACTCTGCATACCCCTCAATACTCTGCATACCCCTCAATACTCTGCATGGCCAGCTACACGGGACATACCCCGTTTGAGTACCCCGCAATACTCCGCAGTACCCCGCAATACTCTGCATACCCCGCAATACTCTGCATACCCCGCAGTACCCCCCAATACTCCGCAGTACCCCCCAATACTCCCCAATACTCCGCAGTACCCCCCAATACTCCGCGATACCCCCCAATACTCCGCAGTACCCCCCAATACTCTGCAGTACCCCCCAATACTCTGCAATAATCTGCAATACTCCCGCACAATACTCCTGCACAATACTCCCGCACAATACTCTGCAGTACCCCCGAACAATACTCTGCAGTACCCCCGCGCAATACTCCCCGCGCAATACCCCCGCGCAATACTCCCCGCGCAATACTCTGGCCCCACCCTTATTGACCCGGCTGCCCCATATCTCACTGATATTCCTATTACAAGTGTTGTATATTCCTATTACAAGGAATAAAAGTAACTTTATTTTTGCCTGTAAAATGAATAAAAAAAAAAAAAAAAAATTACAGCGCCCCTACTGTTCTCGTATACAGACGCGACCGCACACGTAAGTCCCGTCCACATATGAAAACGGTGTTCAAACCACACATGTGAGGTATCGCTGCGAACGTTAGAGCGAGAGCAATAATTTTGGCCCTAGACCTCCTCTCCAACTAAAAAGATGTAACCAGGAAAAACATTTAAAGCGTCGCCTATGGGGATTTTTAAGTCGCGTAGTTTGGCGCCATTCCACAAGCGTTGCAATATTGAAGGGTGACATGTTGGGTATCTATTTACTCGGCGTAACTTCATCTTTCATATTATGCAAAAACATTGGGCTAACTTTCCTGTTTTTTTTTTTTTAAGCACAAAACTGTTTTGTTTCCAAAAAAAAACGCGTTCGAAAAATTGCTGTGCAAATACAATGCGAGATAAAAAGTTGTAACGGCCGCCATTGTATTCTCTAGGGTCTTTGCTAAAAAAGCATATATAATGTTTTGGGGTTCTATGTAATTTTCTAGCAAATAAATGATGATTTTTCCATGTAGGAGAGAAATGTCAGAATTGGTCTGGGTGTTCCAGAACGCTGATGGTGCTCCCTGCATGTTGGGCCTCTGTATGTGGCCACGCTGTGTAAAAGTCCCACACATGGGGTATTGCCATACTCGGGAGGAATAGCAGAATGTGTTTTTGGGGTGTAATTTGTGGTATGCATATGCTGTGTGTGAGAAATAACCTAATAATATGAACATTTTGTGGAAAAAAAATTAAAATAAAAAAATCATGATTTTGCAAAGAATTGTGGGGAAAAAATGACAACTTCAAAAAACTCACGATGCCTCTTTCTAAATACCTTGGAATGTCTTCTTTCCAAAAAGGGGTCATTTGGGGGGTATTTGTACTTTTCTGGCATGTTAGGGTCTTAAGAAATGAGAGAGGCTGTCAGTACATGAGATGTGATCAAATTGATCAATTTTCAGTAATTGGTACCATAGCTTGTAGACCCCATAACTTTCACCCAGACTAAATATTATCCAATTTTTATTTTTTTTGTTACCAAAGATATGTAGCAGTATACATTTTAGGCCAAATTTATGAAGAAAAATTACTTTTTTGCAAAATTTTATAATAGAAATGAAGAAAAATTCATTTTTTTACAAAATTTACGTTCTTTTTTCATTTATAGCGAAAAAAATAAAAACCGCAGAGGTGATCAAATACCACCAAAAGAAAGCTCTATTTGTGGGAAAAAAAGGACAAAAATTTCATTTGGTTATAGTGTTGTATGACTGAGTTATTGTCATTCAAACTGTGAGAGCACCGAAAGCTGAAAATTGGTCTGGTTATTAAGGGGGTTTAAGTGCCCAGTGGTCAAGTGGTTAAAGGCATATTTTTTTTTTGCTTCTGTGAACACAACATACAACTGTTATATAACATTCAAACACAAAATCACAGTGAATAACTGTGCCTTTGTCTCTCACATATAAACATGTGCTCTACATTAGGTTCTTAGCAGGTTTAGCTGTATATACATGTAGGTTATATTAGCTACCTAGGACAGGTTCTAGTTTGAAATTAGGAGGACAGAGCCGGGGGTGACACTTACTGGTATGGAATGTTGCCCCCCCAATGTTGCGCCCGGTGCCATGGCCCCACCCCCTGGCTGCGAGTGTTGTGCTTGCCTGCTACTTTCACCACTAACAGCAGCGGCGCCGGACTCCTCACTCTCTGACTGCGGGTGGAATGGGCTGGCTGGCGGGTGTCAGTTTGCCGCCCCCTAAAAGTGCCG
Organism: Rana kukunoris; assembly: GCA_029574335.1. Lineage (NCBI taxonomy): Eukaryota > Metazoa > Chordata > Amphibia > Anura > Ranidae > Rana > Rana kukunoris. Next base: position 348,327,592 of record CM056052.1, read on the forward strand.
CTTGGTACCCATGGTACCACCCGGTCCCATCATAAGGCCGGCCCTGGGTCCCAGATCTGTTCTGCCCAGACCTGTGCAAAGAGAGACAGTCTGGCTTCCACTTGTGGAGTCCTTCAGAAAGATCTATCTGTGGGCTTGGAGCCCTGTGAAGACATAGGCTGCTGAGTCTTAGCTGCAGGGTGAGGACCCTGCCAGGGCTGTTGCAGATACTCTCTGCCATGTTGGTAGGATCCTTACTCCCGAAACTGCTCTCTGGATCTCACTGTTGCATAAAATGTGTTGCTGCTGTCTCTTTCTCTCCTGCAGACTCAAGCCTGATATAACGCAAGTTACTTGGTAAATAGCGTCTTCCAAGGTCTTGCCAAAAAGGATCTTGCCCACATACAGTACAGAGCACAGCCCTTGCTTGGATACAGTGTTTTTTGCAGTCCAGTGTTTCATCCATAAAGCCCTCTTGGCCACCACTGAATGAGCTAACATTCTAGCCGAAAAGAAGACAAGGCCCACCGCTATAAGGTAGTCGAGACCACGTGATCCCTGCGCAAGCCGGAGGCCAGCAGAAAGACGTAAGACGGCGCTACACTCACCGCGTCCTGTCACATTGTTTTTTGAACTTCATTTTCATATTGATGTAAGAGTCCAATTACTTAACAATAAAGAACCCCCCGTTTTATACTTACTTCACCATTAGAGGCATCCACTCTCTCCTCTTCTTTACCACTTGCTCCTATGGTACATTGAGCACCTATTAGGTCCTACACATGCAGTTGCAACAGGAACCAGCAGCGATAAGGAAAACCATTGGAAAGGAGTGAGGTCCACACCCTGGAGACGCAGATATCCACACTATATGCATATATATATAGCACCAGGGCTCAAGTCCTGCGGGAACGTGTGGGAACTGAGTTCCTGCACTTTTTTTACAGCAGGAACTCAGTTCCCTTTGCAGGACTAGAGCAGCCAATGGCAGCCGAGCTGCACGAGCCAATCCCTCACTAAGCAGCGATGCCCAGCTCGAGTACCTTAGTAATCCTTTGTTACTGCCCGCTTCCTGCATATGGATTCATCGGGTAGTGTGCGGGTATTCCATCACTTCCTCGATGCCGCAATGTCTCCTGGGAGCTTTTGTCATTGTTCCCAGGAGACATTGCGCAGGTCTGCCGTGAGTTATCTAGGGATTTAGAAAGAACTTGCGGTTTAGTAATTATGCATATGAGTGTATAATTTTTTTTTTTTTGGGGGGGGAGTGGATCTTGGGTGGGAGTTCCCACACTTTTTTTCCCAGGACTTGACCCCTGTATAGCACCTTTAAGGTAAGGGCACTGTGAGACCGTTTATGGATGCCATTTCCACTATCAGCTATTAATGAGAAGATTCCACTCATGTATCATCACCATCAGAATGCCTAGTTATAGACATTCCGATTTATTTATTAAAAATATTTTTTTCATGAACTCTGCACTTGATGCACCTTTGTCTATTGAAGTCACTGACACTTTGTCACTCTGAGTCTTGGCACTCAGTTGCACTTCACGCTAGCCTTTGGAAGTCACTACTTGTTATGTATTCATTCTATTCTATATAATCTATGGGCCAGATTCAGCAAAGAAGTACGTCGGCGTATCCCCATATACGCCGCCGTGATTTCAAATGTACGCCGGGGGGCAGATTCATTTTCCTTAAGGGGCTATGGAAGGACAAGCCGTTGACATTTGCTAACGTGTACTGCCCTAACTCCAGACAGGTTCCCTTTCTAAAGGATGCGCTTGCGAAACTTACTGCTTTCAAATCGGGTCTCTTGATTCTAGGGGGGGATTTCAACATGGCCCTAGACCCGAGTCTCGATACATCCACAGGAACCTCGCCCCTCCCCTCCCCTTCTCAGCTTTGAGGCAAGTGAAACTAGGACTGGCCTCTTTGGCCTCGTACACACGATGAGATATGTCCGCTCAAACTTGTCCGACGGACAGTTTAGAGCGGACATGTCTCATCGGATTTCGGTCCGATGACGTGTACACACCATCGGATCAAAATCCCCGCCGGCAGACAGCGTGGTGACGCGGCGGTGACATTGATGCCACCACATCACCGCTACGTCACGCACCAGGAAGTAAACACTTCCGCGCGCATGCGTCGGATCCATTCACAGGATACGACGCATGTGCGGGAGGATATGTCCGCTGGTTTCCCGTACTAACCAGCGGACATATTCGACGGACAGGTTTGTAGCGGACAAATTTCAAAGCATGCTTTGAAATTTGTCCGATGGACAAACCTGTCCGCTAGCCCGTACACACGATTGGATTTGTCTGCTGAAACGGTCCATCGGACCGTTTTCAGCAGACAAATTCGATCGTGTGTACGCGGCCTTTGGCTTTCCATGATACGTGGCGCACCTTGAATCCCAGAGGAAGGAACTACACGTTCTTCTCATCCCCACACCAACGATACTCAAGGTTGGACTATATTTTCCTATCCCAAAAAGATCTCTCGTACCTACATGATGCGACGATTGAAAATTTAGTCTTGTCGGACCATCATCCGGTGAACCTATCCCTACGATTCCTGCAGAGGGAACCTTTCACAAAGGTTTGGAGACTAGATGCCTCCTTACTGACGGACGTCGCAGATGTGGCTAATCTCAAACAGGCAATTAGAGAATACTTCCTACATAATGATACGCCAGATGTGTCGCCCATGACTCAATGGGAAGCACATAAATGTGTTGTGAGAGGACATCTGCTATCCATAGCGGCGAGGAGGAAAATGGAGTATGAAGCCCTTATCCAGGAGCTTACAGATAAAATCGCTAAGCTAGAAACGTGACACAAAGGCTCCAGGCCTGTAGAAGTAGCGGCTGAACTAGCAGAGACAAGATCATTCCTACGAGAGGAACTGTACAAGAAGGCACGCAAGAGCATGATGTTATCGCAGAAACTGTTCTATGAGCACGGGAACAAGCCGGGTAGACTATTAGCAAGGTTCACGCAAGAACGAGTCCTTGCCTCCACTGTTCATCATGTGAGAGATAAGCAAGGCAAGATCCATACTATGACAGAAGATATTGCTCGTCAATTCCAAGAGTACTATAGCACATTATATAACATTGGGACAAAGGAGAAGGGAGTAGGCTCTTCAGCTGATAGGGAATTCCTGATAAAGATTTTTTACTCAAATATTGTCCCCAGGCATTGTCCGCAGAAGATCAACAAATTTTAGAATCGCCGCTGACATCTGAAGAATGGGTGGAAGCCCTAAAAGCCACCAAACCGGGCAAGAGCCCAGGCCCAGACGGCCTAACAGCACAATATTATAAATGCTTCTCTGAACTTCTGATATCGGGCTTCCTCAAAGCCTTCAATTCTTTAGCGGGCTCCTCTTCTAATTCTAACACCCTGCTGGAAGCATATATCGCAGTAATACCTAAAGAGGGCAAAGATCCCTCAGACGTGGCGAACTATAGGCCGATCTCGTTCTTAAACGTCAACGTAAAAATCCTCTCAAAAATCCTGGCGACACGGTTGGCCTCTTATGTTCCAGCGTGGGTGGGTCTTGACCAGGTGGGTTTTGTCCCTGGCAGGGAGGCCAGGGACAACACCATCAAGGCCATCAATCTACATCATTGGCCTACCTCCGCAAAAAATAAAGGGTTCTTTCTATCACTGGATGCGGAGAAGGCCTTTGACCGGGTGGCCTGGGACTAGATGCACGCGGTCCTGGAATCACTTGGTCTTGGGACTAGATTGAGGGCCTTTATTGGAGCTCTTTACACAACTCCACGATCCATGGTCCGGGTTAATTACCACCTGTCAGAAGCCTTCTCCATCCACAACGGCACCAGACAAGGATGCCCCCTTTCTCCTTTACTGTGTATCCTCACACTGGAACCCCTGCTTTGCTGCATTCGGGCCCATCCTGATATAACAGGGGTTAACATTTTCCAAAAGGAATACAAGTTAGCGGCCTTTGCCGATGACATCTTGCTTTTCCTTTCTTCTCCCCTGATATCCTTACCTAATTTACTGCAAGTGTTTGAGCAGTTCCGATACATCTCGCACCTGAAAATCAACTATTCCAAGTTGTTTGCCCTGAATTTCTCTCTACCTCCATCGCTAGTTCTCCGCTGCCAGGAAACTTTCCCTTTCCGCTGGAAATCTGACGATATCACTTACCTGGGCATCCGGCTCCCAGGTAAACTCTCAGACCTTTATGAGAAGAACTTTATGCCCGAACTGAAGGCCATACAACAGGATGTGTTAAAATGGGACTCTCCCATACTCTCCTGGTTCGGGCGAGCTGCCATCTTGAAAATGACGGTACTTCCCTGTATGCTTTATAAACTGCAGACAATTCCGATTGCACTCTTGCCTTTTTTCTTCGCAACTTACAAAAGAATATGTAGGAAGTTCCTGTGGGGGTCCAAAGCTCCCAGAATCAGCTGGGCGAAACTGGTGTTACCTAAAGTGAAAGGAGGTATTGGTCTCCCGGACTTGCAGAGATACTACTGGGCCACGCACCTGACACATGTAGTGGACTGGCGAATACACACGCACTGTAAAGACTGAGTACAGTTGGAAAACCAGATCACGGAAGCTCAACTCGGGAAACTACCATGGATCTCCAAGAGGCATTGGACATCTGACGTCCTGTCTCATCCAATAGTTGGGGCAACCTTATCGGCATTTACAAAGGCCTGTGATAAATTTGAGGTATCGAAGACAGAATGTAGACTGACCCCTCTTAGGGGTAATCCAGACTTTATCCCGGGACAAGATGATACCTACTTGACGGCGGAATGGCCACATACATATATGCTGGCCAAACATTTATTTTCAGGAGATAGGTTCCTTTCTTTAAAAGAGCTTGAGAAGATGTCCTTAACAAAGAAATTTCCCATATTTGCTTACTTCCAACTGCAACACTTTCTAGATGATCCGAAGATCAGGGGCGGTTTTACGAAACCACCCATAGCTCTTGAATCACTATGCTCTAGTAAGTCACCTCAGAGACATGTGATTTCGATGCTGTATGCATCCATGTATAGGGCACCCTTTGTGTCTATTAGTGTTGCTCACGAATATTCGCATTGCGAATATTCGCTACGAATATTGCATATTCGAGTATTCGCGAATATCTCGAATATCGCGGCGAATATTCGCTATTTCGAATATTCGTATTTTTCAAATTTCGCAAAAAAAATTCGCAAAAAATCGCAATCAATTTCGCATTCGCGAATTTCGCAATGGCGAAATTTCGCAATAGCGAAATTTCGCAATTTTTTTTTTTTATAAAATATCACGAATATTCGATATTTACGAATATTCGCGACCGCATATGTGAAATTTCGCTTTTTTTTTTTTATAAAATATACCGAATATTCGTAAATATCGAATATTCGTGATATTTTATAAAAAAAAAAAAACGCGAAATTTCGCATTAGCGAAAATTCGCATTAGCGAAAATTCGCATTGGCGAAAATTCGCAATTTTTTTTTTTTTAATATCACGAATATTCGATATTAACGAATATTCGCGAATATTCTTCGAAATATTCGCGAAATCGAATATGGCGTATTCCGCTCATCACTAGTGTCTATGCAGGCAGAACAGGCCTCCTGGGAGACCCGGATGGGTAGATGTGAGAGCTTACCTTTCGCGGAGTCCATTTGCAGACTTGTGAGCTTACCTTTGCGACCTGATGCGATCCGCCCCCTGAGATTGGGACAGAGGGACGGACGCACCGGGAGGCACCGGTACCAGTGGGAAGATGATGGTCAGGTGCGTGGAGCAGGTGCGTGGAGCAGGTACAGACGGATCACCGACTGGAAGGCTGCAGCAGATGAAACAAAAGACAGTCCAGGCACAAAAGTATTTCACAGGAACCAAGTACTTCACCGATCAGGGCAGGGCTGAAAACAGGTCCGGGAGACAAGCCGTGGTCAGGTGCTGGAGAAGACAGGGAAAGTCCAAAAGTACAGGCCGGGGTCAAAGGGCAGGTAAAGATCTGGTATCCAAAGTCCAAGCCAGGGTCAAGGGTTCAGGCATGCAGCAGTCCAAAAACGAAGCCAAGGGTCAAAAGCAGGGGTCAGTCTTGCAGCAGAAGATCAAACACAGGAACTGTGGCACAGACAGGATGATCAGATCAGAATGAACTGACAAGGCTCTCAGAGTGAGACAGGACTTTATACCCTGGTTAATTGTGTAACCTGCCTCAGCTGGACCAGGGTAGTCAAGTACAGATTGCAGGGAGATCAGGCAATCAGCACATAGTTCAGCACCAGGCTTCAATGAACAGCAAACAGAATTTAACCTGAGAAGTGGCTCATAGGTAAGGTGTTGGAATAGCAACGGAGAGGTCCTGGGTTCAACTCCACCCAGGGCCACCTGAGGTGCGACCACGCCTCGCTGTCTGTTTGGCACGGTAATGACCCTGACAGTAGAACAGTTGAGATGAAAGACTGGGAGAAGATCAACTGGTTTATCTTTAAGGGCTCACTGAGTGTGAGCATTCTGAAGAGTGGATACAAGATTAGGGCACGGTGGTAAAAGACGCCAGATATCGTACACAAGTTTGCTCCCTTAGTACCGGATAGATGTTGGAGATGTGGGTGGGATTTAGGCACTTTTCTCCACATTTGGTGGGATTGTCCCCTGATTCAGACATATTGGCAAAAGGTACATGAAGTGACGACAGCAGTCTCTACGCTCCCCCTGGAGTTTTCACAAGCACAGTACCTTCTTCATCTCTCAAAAATTACTAAAAAGCGGTATGGCAACTCGATAGCGATACATATGATCAATGCAGCCAGACTATGTGTTCCTGTTCACTGGAGAGCCACGGTGCCGCCCACTGTCAAAGAATGGATGGCACGCATTAACCATACTGCAGTGATAGAGGAATTGATTAGCACTGCACATAACAAAATCTCCAACTTCACTTCAGTTTGGAGTGCGTGGTTCGAGTTTTGGAACACAGCAGAGTACCAAACCCTTATACAGAATACGGGTTAATTGAGAACCCGACGGATACGTCCGACTAACAACTGGTTTATGACACCGCTACTCTGTGGCGCTTTAACTGTGATGTAGACAGCGGGGGTAGTGGGCCTTCCCACCTACTTCCCCAAGTATATGCTCTCGGGAAATGTGCTCCCCCCCTTCCCTGTTTTGAGTCCCCCCTCTTCCCCCCCTTTTTTCCCCCTTCTCCTCTTCCCTTCTACCTTCTCTTTCTCTCTCTTTCTCTTCTCTTTTTCTCAGTATCGAGGATGGGCGTTGGGGGTAGATGGGGTGTCCTCAGGTCGACCCCCCCACCCATCCCACTTGAATCAGAAGGATCCAAGTGGCGAATGTGGGACTTAGTTAGGCAGACGAGGGATCTGGGTTAGCTATTATCTCTAGAAGGACAAAGAGGATTCTTGAATAGAAACAAGTTGATGTATTACTGCTAGATCGCTCTAATACGCATCTCCCTTGGGAAATTTGTATAGATGAGATGACTTATATAGATTATGTGACTGTTATCTGATATATCCCTTACATGCTTAATTCGTACCTTTATCCCTCATGTAAACACTTTATTGTGAATCCTCTTGTGAGGACTTGTTCTATATGTTGATATTACGGTTATATATGTAACACTACAATAACAGAAATGCATTCAAAGTCCAAAATAAATCATTTAAGAGATAAATGCAAAACAGCGCTAAATATGGATATAAGTGTCCAACTCCACCATAAAGTAGGCAAAAGGATGGAAAATCTTGATATAGCCAAAGTCTGTGTGTTTATCCCAAAAAAAAGTGTCAGATACAGAGAAAGGAAGCGTGCACCAGCCTGCCCACTCTCAATCCACCACGTGTTGGAATCAAAGTCCCCGCAGGGGTTCAAACTCACCGAACAGACAATAATATCAGGCACTTCATATATAATCGGTCACTGATCGAATTTCCATCCAATGGGGATCACTTGCATGGAGTTAACCTCATAAAGGTGGGATATTGAAACAAACAGAGGAAACAAATATAGTGTAATTCAATTTATTAAAAAGCCCCTTTCCAGCAAGTATCCCAAAAAAGTCCTACGTACAAGAAAAACATTAACAATGGACAATGTATGTATCACATCACCGGTCAGGCGTCCTCAACGCGATCACCGAAAGGTTTCCCAGCAGATCAACTCTTCCTGGTTCCTGCAGTGTGGCGTGGATAACATAACAGGGACTTTGATTCCAACACGTGGTGGATTGAGAGTGGGCAGGCTGGTGCACGCTTCCTTTCTCTGTATCTGACACTATTTTTTTGGGATAAACACACAGACTTTGGCTACAAGATTTTCCATCCTTTTGCCTACTTTATGGTGGAGTTGGACACTTATATCCATATTTAGCGCTGTTTTGCATTTATCTCTTAAATGATTTATTTTGGACTTTGAATGCATTTCTGTTATTTTATGACACATCATTTTAACAGCTGCTTTTATTTATACACACCTATATATTTCAATTTGGAGATATTTAGTGTGTTTCATATATTTTTATTTTTTTCCTTTTTTTAAAGGTATTGTCTGTTGGGCGCTGAGGAGTGTATTATAGGCCTTGTAAATACACTGTTTTGCTATATATGTAACACTGTCCATACCTTTTTGCTCTTAATAAAATCTTTATGGATAAAAAAAAAAAAAAAATATGCAAATGAGTAAGATACGCCGATTCACAAACGTAGATGCGCCCGGCCGCTTCATATATGCGATTTGCGTAAGGCTTACGTCCGGCGTAAAGTTACTCCTGCTATAATACAGAAAAAAATTGCGCTTGTCACAAATAAATAGTCAATTAGTGCCGGTATTATCAGTCACTAAAAATAACAAATACAAATAAAGAGAAATGGGAGGCAGCAGCTCTTGTGCCGGGACACAGAAGGAAATGCAACAAGAAAATCAAAGATTTAGAGCTGCGCCTTGTCACCCGGACCCAGTGTAATCAAAAGAGTCCACACATCAATCATGTGGAGACAAACAGTCCCTCAGACAAAAAGGTTAGCGACGAACCTTGACTTCAAAGAAAAACTTTCTGCTGATCTCAATTCAGGATGGACGCATAGTAACCACCACTGTGCTCAAACCCGGCCCCTCAACGTGGCCCACCACCAGAAGTACAAGCAGCCCACCAGAGGAATGGCTATAATCAGCAGTCGGCTGTGACCCAGCCGCGGCCCCCGGGGGAACCAGGACGAATCCCAAATCCTAGGGCAGTGCCTACACCGGGGCTCCACTCAGCAACTCCACCAGTTAGATCATATGTGAATGATAAATAGAGGCAGACATAGCGTAATCCCGCTGGGACATTTATTAAAAATCATAAAAACCAGAATACTCACATGGGAGATGAGTTAGACAGGCATATAAAACACAATGTTGCCGGCCGGCGAACAGACAGGAAAGGACCCTCCTCCAAAGCGTGATGACGTCACCGCACGTCTTCCCAGACGCGTTTCGTCATAGGACGTTGTCAATGGGAGTCCCATTGTCCCATTGACAACGTCCTATGACGAAACGCGCCTGGGAAGACGTGCGTCCGGGTCCGGGTCCGGGTGACAAGGCGCAGCTCTAAATCTTTGATTTACTCCTGCTATAGCAGGCACAGCTAATGCAAAGGTATGGGCCAGGGAACGCCGTTTACTTAGTACTACGTGAATAGGGCTGTGTGTAAGTTACGTTCACGTCATAGGCATTTACGCCGACGTATGTTAGGGAGTTTATGCAACGTGATTCTGAGCATGCACGCGCATGCCCAGTTTGGCCGGCCATTCATTAGCATGGGGTCATGCTTAATTTAAATAGATGCCGCCCACCTCCTTCCTACTTTCAATTAGATGGGCTTACGCCGGCCGATTTATGCTACGCCGCCACAACTTACGGAGCAAGTGCTTTGTAAATACAGCACTTGCCTCTTAAGTAGCGGATATTCGATAAGCTACGCCCGCACAAAGATACGCTACACTACCTGAATCTGGCCCTATATATTTTAATATTTTATATATATTCATTTTTGTTGTGGTCACCCACTGCATATTGTCGTCTGGAGCGCTTATCACGTTTTATTTCAAGGCCCACTGGTGCTGCCTCCACTACAAAATCCACCACCAACTTGAGCTCGGCCATTGTTGAAAGGAATTGGCTTGCTGATCCTCCATCTCCTCTATCGATAACATCCAGGCTCTCATAGCTCTGGCTGTTTATGTTAAGGCTACCTCAGGCTTACAACCTGCCCCTTCTTTAATTTAGCGTCTAATCTTCATGCATCCGAATCGTCCAGTGGCAACGTGATGTGCCATGCCCATTGCACACTTTCCCGTTTGTCTAAATTTATTTGACCAAAAATTACAGAATTTTGACATTCTGTTCCAGAGGATCACTTTCTTTTCAGGTCTTGACCATTCTTCCTTAATAGTTTCCTTAATTTCAAACATAACAGGAAGGTAGACCGAACCTTTTTTTAAATTAGGGAAGTACTTCCTTATGTTCTGCGAAAGTTTTGATGGGTCTTCCCTCCCAGGAAATAACCTGTTTTATGAAAGAGGACACCATAAAAAAGACAAAGGAATAGGCTTCCACCTTATCCTCTTCCTCCAATGATAACCCATGGTCCTGCTCGGAGGAAGAAGGAAAATCGTGCATCTGAGCATCTGAACTTCTAGAACCTCTCAACTTTGACGACACCTCCTTCAGACTTTCCAAAACTTTCTGGCTAATATACTCTTTAACCAGCTTATTCCGGGTGAGAGAAAAATGAACTAGGGGCAAGTTATTGGACTTTTCAGGCACTATATGTTGTAAAGGATGTAGTCGTACAGAGAAAATTTCTCTAAAAAATAAATTTATTTAGACATAAGGGTGTAATTAAACATTAAAAATTAGACGTTCCATAGGAACAGTCTGGCAAACTAATTCCACATTGCAGGGTAACTCCAGAGTAATACAGGAACATTGTATAGCCATAATAATTAAATTAAATAATACAGGAATTGTTTAAATTAAATTAAAGAAATCAATTAAAATAATCGATAAAAATTTAAATTAATAGTATAAGTGTCCTGTATAGACGGAGGAGGTGCAGACATGAAAAGGTCTGCAAGATGGATCTTGCGATGTGGAGACTCGACCGGTTTCGCGCGTCTTACAGCGCTTCTTCACGGAGTCTTTTAAATAGTTTGAGAGAGTATTAAAATGTCTGTGTAGTTCAATCATGGGTGTAGAGCTTAAGAGAATAACTTTCTTATAGTAAAGCTCAAATAGGGGTCCGGGCTGCTGGACGACTAAATAAATAACCCTTGAGGGTAAAGGATCTAGAATAAAGTGCTGCCAACACAAGGAGGCCAAACTGAGCGTCCTTGAGAAAGGTGTATTTGCGAGATGGTAGTGTTAGCAATGAAGCTTTTTAGGCTGGTAGCACAAAGTAAAGCTGGTCAATCCAGATGGCGTCGATGGCAGCATTAAAGATCCCTCAGTCTCCCAGCTACCAGCCCAAAAAGCTTCATTGCTAACACTACCATCTCGCAAATACACCTTTCTCAAGGACGCTCAGTTTGGCCTCTTTGTGTTGGCAGCACTTCATTCTAGATCCTTTTACCCTCAAGGGTTATTTATTTAGTCCCCATTGAAAACGTCATTCTGTGACGAAACGCGTCTGGGTATTGGCGTGCAGTGACGCCACCGCGTTCGACGTTGTGAGGAAGGGCTCCTCTTGTTGCCGGCCGGCATTCGTTTTAGGATCGCATCCAATTTTTCGTTTTATGATCGAATTTCACATTCGTTTGTAAGTAGTTTTTATTATTCGTTATTAAATCTCCCTGATGGTTTTACACTATGTGCGGCCCCTTCGTTTTTTTCAATATGTTTGGCGGTACCTGCACCTGCATTGAGGACCATCTATGAGACTACACTCTGGATTCCATTACTGTCATCTGCTTGACCCTTGAGTGGCTGTTTGAGTTGGATTTCTGCTGGTTCGTCTGTTGACTTTGTGTCCCACCATTGGTCTTCAGTCTACATCCTGTGAACAGCTGTGGAGCTGTGATATGCTGTTAACCCACAACTTGCTGGTAAGCCTCTGTCCATAAGGTGGCGGTTCACTGGATCGTATCAATCACTTGGGTGTCGTTTAATTACATGCACTTTTGTGGACTTTATCATATATACAATTTATAAGGACTTTATTGTTGTATTTGTTTTATTGGCGCAGTTTTTTTTCTTTTATATGTTACTGTGGTATACACGCTTACTGCTGCCTTTGCTTTTCTGATATCATTATCACTTGTACTTTTGGTTAGCGCAATTTTCTTTTTCCATTTATTTAGTCGTCCAGCAGCCCGGACCCCTATTTGAGCTTTACTATAAGAAAGTTATTCTCTTAAAGTGGAGCTCCACCCTCTTTTTTAACTTTATTGCATCCCCTTTCATACTGCCCCCTTAAATCGAATTGGCATGTCATTTTTAGTCATTTTAAAAACTCACTGTGCTGTGCAGATGAGTTTATTTTCTCAGCCGCGGCCGCAGCCGTCAATCACAGCCGCTATGCCTCCTGGGACATGACCCCTCTCTCCTCTCCTCTCCTCTCTCTGTGTATTACGAGCTGCCTGGCTGGGTGTGTTTTCAGCGGGGACGCTGTAACACAGTCCCGCCCCCCTGGGCTGGCTCATGTGATAGTGGATAGACAGCCAATGTGATCTGTGTTCAGCCAATCACACGAGCCGGTCTAAGGGGGCGGGACCTTAGCGTCACCGCCGAAAACACAGACCCAGCCAGGCAGCTCAGACAGCAGTGATGCCGCCCTACGTGTGCAGCAGGGGGGCTGCAAATAGAAGAAATCACCTTGCTATATTCCTCTATACAGGCGCTGATTGCTTGCAAGAGGTAAAAGGTAGGAGAATCAAGCATTCAGCGCCTGTATAGAGGAATATAGAAAGCTCATTTTCTCTATATGCACCCTGCTTCTCCTCTCCCACCACACTCTCCAGCCCCCCCACAGTGTTCTCCTCCCCCACCACACTCTCATAGGGCAGGAATCCCGCAAATCAGCCCCACGCCACCCACGATTCGCGGCACCCCCCCACCCACGATTACCGCGATTTGCGGTAAATACAGTGGGCCCGCGAACCCCCCCCTTCAAAAACTCAGGCTCAACAACTTCGATCCGAACCGAGCCCCCCCCGCTCAACAACTTCCACCCGAACCACCCCCCGCTCAACAACTCTCCGATCTGCGGAAACCCCCCGCTCAACAACTTTGATCCGAACCCCCCCGCTCAACAACTCCTGTGTGCTGTGATCTGTGTGGTGTGATCGGTGCGGTGTGATCAGGGCAGTGTGATCGGTGCGGTGTGATCTGTGCGGTGTGATCGGTGCGGTGTGATCTGTGCGGTGTGATCGGTGCGGTGTGATCGGTGCGGTATGATCGGTGTGCTTTGATCGGTGCGGTGTGATCGGTGCAGTGTGCTGTGATCGGTGCGGTGTGATCGGTGCGGTGTGATCGGTGCGCTGTGATCGGTGTGGTGTGATCGGTGCGGTGTGATCGGTGCGGTGTGATCTGTGCGGTGTGATCGATGCGGTGTGATCTGTGCGTTGTGATCGGTGTGATGTGATCGGTGCGGTGTGATCAGTGCACTTTGATCGGTTCGGTGTGATCGGTGCGCTTTGATCGGTGCGGTGTGATCGGTGTGCTTTGATCGGTGCGGTGTGATCGGTGCAGTGTGCTGTGATCGGTGCGGTGTGATCGGTGCGGTGTGATCGGTGCGCTGTGATCGGTGTGGTGTGATCGGTGCGGTGTGATCGGTGCGGTGTGATCTGTGCGGTGTGATCGATGCGGTGTGATCTGTGCGGTGTGATCGGTGTGATGTGATCGGTGCGGTGTGATCAGTGCACTTTGATCGGTTCGGTGTGATCGGTGCGCTTTGATCGGTGCGGTGTGATCGGTTCGGTGTGATCGGTGCGCTTTGATCGGTGCGGTGTGATCGGTGCGCTTTGATCGGTGCGGTGTGATCGGTGCGGTGTGCTGTGATCAGTGCGCTGTGATCGGTGCGCTTTGATTGGTGCGGTGTGATCGGTGTGGTGTGCTGTGATCGGTGCGGTGTGATCGGTGTGGTGTGATCGGTGTGCTGTGATCGGTGCGCTGTGATCGGTGTGCTGTGATCTGTGTGCTGTGATCGGTGCGCTGTGATTGGTGTGATCGGTGCGCTGTGATCGGTGCGCTGTGATTGGTGTGATCTGTGCGGTGTGATCTGTGCGGTGTGATCGGTATGCTGTGATCAGTGCGCTGTGATCGGTGCGCCGTGATCGGTGCGGTGTGATCTGTGCACTGTGAACGGTGCGCTGTGATTGGTGTGATCGGTGCGGTGTGATCGGTGCGGTGTGATCGGTGCGCTGTGATCGGTGCGGTGTGATTTGTGCTGTGATCGGTGCGCTGTGATTGGTGTGATCGGTGTGCTGTGATCGGTGTGCTGTGATCGGTGCGGTGTGATCGGTGCGCTGTGATCGGTGCGGTGTGATCGTGCGGTGTGATTGGTGTGATTGGTGTGCTGTGATCGGTGTGCTGTGATCGGTGTGCGGTGCGCTGTGATCGGTGCGCTGTGTCGATCGGTGCGGTGTGATCGGTGTGTGATCGGTGCGGTGTGATCGGTGCGGTGTGATTGGTGTGATTGGTGTGCTGTGATCGGTGTGCTGTGATCGGTGTGAGCGGTGCGCTGAGATTGGCGTGATCGGTGTGCTGTGATCGGTGTGCTGTGATCGGTGCGGTGTGATCGGTGCACTGTGATCGGTGTGATCGTGTGCGCGGTGCGGTGATTGGTGCGCTGTGCGGTGCGCTGTGATCGGTGCGCTGTGATCGGTGCGGTGTGATCTGTGCGCTGTGAACGGTGCGCTGTGATTGGTGTGATCGTGCGCTGTGATCGGTGCTGTGATCGGTGCGCTGTGATCGGTGCGGTGTGATCGGTGCGCTGTGATCGGTGCGCTGTGATCGGTGCGGTGTGATCGGTGCGGTGTGATTGGTGTGATTGGTGTGCTGTGATCGGTGTGCTGTGATCGGTGTGAGCGGTGCGCTGAGATTGGCGTGATCGGTGTGCTGTGATCGGTGTGCTGTGATCGGTGCGGTGTGATCGGTGCGCTGTGATCGGTGTGGTGTGATCGGTGCGGTGTGATTGGTGTGATTGGTGTGCTGTGATCGGTGTGCTGTGATCGGTGCGGTGTGATTGGTGCGCTGTGATTGGTGTGAGCGGTGCGCTGTGATCGGTGCGCTGTGATCGGTGCGGTGTGATCTGTGCGCTGTGAACGGTGCGCTGTGATTGGTGTGATCAGTGCGCTGTGATCGGTGCGCTGTGATCGGTGCGCTGTGATCGGTGCGGTGTGATCGGTGCGCTGTGATTGGTGTGATCGGTGTGCTGTGATTGGTGCGGTGTGATCGGTGCGGTGTGATTGGTGTGCTGTGATCGGTGCGGTGTGATTGGTGTGATCGGTGCGCTGTGATCGGTGCGCTGTGATCGGTGCGGTGTGATCTGTGTGCTGTGATCGGTGCGCTGTGATCTGTGCACTGTGATCGGTGCACTGTGATCTGTGCGCTGTGATCGGTGCGCTGTGATCAGTGTGCTGTGATCGGTGTGCTGTGATCTGTGCGATCTGTGCGATGTGATTGGTGCAGAGTGATCGGTGTGATCGGTGCGCTGTGATCGGTGTGCTGTGCGGTGCAAATATATCTACATAACAAATGATTTAGTATATTTCCTGGTTCCTGGAAGGAGGAGGGGAGGAGAGATTTGCATAGATAAGGGTCGTCAACTTCCTCTGACACTCCCATTGCTATGGAAACCTGACCTGAAACCTATTACATCGCTTGTGCAGCACTGAGCATGTGCGAGATCAGCAAGGCTGAAATCCAGGAAGTCATACAGTCTGGCTTCATGGATTCCCACGCTTAAGATGACCCCGGTCAATTCCTGTTTTATAAAGTATCTAAATGCTGTAACAACCTAACAAAACAGACCTTAGTTTACAGACTAACTTTGCTAGAATACATTAAGCTTGTGTATTACAGGGGTATTTATATTTAAAAAGTGAAATTGTGGCCGGAATTCCGCTTTAAGCTTTACACACATCATTGGACTACACAGACGTTTTAATACTCTCTCAAACTATTTAAAAGACTCCGTGAAGAAGCGCTGTAAGACGCGCGAAACTGGTTGAGTCTCCACATCGCATGATCCATCTTGCAGACCTTTTCATGTCTGCACCTCCTCCGTCTATACAGGACACTTATACTATTAATTTTATTTTTTATCGATTATTTTAATTGATTTCTTTAATTTAATTTAAACAATTCCTGTATTATTTAATGTAATTATTATGGCTATACAATTTCCCTGTATTACTCTGGAGGTACCCTGCAATGTGGAATTAGTTTGCCAGACTGTTCCTATGGAACGTCTAATTTTTAATGTTTAATTACACCCTTGTGTCTAAATAAATGTATTTTTTTGAGAAATTTTCTCTGTACGACTACATCCTTTACAACATATAGTGCCTGAAAAGTCCAATAACTTGGCCCCTTTTAAATGCTTTTCCTGGGCAACAAAAGCACATTTTTCTCTCATACTTAATAGGACGTGGCACCCACTATACTATCCTGTATCCACATACTCACTACATGTTAGGTTACTGCTCCCTTTCCTTCTCCCCTTTCTTCTCACAGCTTATTCCGGGTGGCTTCTTCAAAGCGTTTCTCACATTATGGGAGCTCCATATGCTCAGAAGGAACCTGCAGCTGGCTTTGAGGAAGAATGGCTGGAAGACCTTTAATGACGCTGTAAGGAAGAACAGGAACCAGAGCTTCCTGGAAATGTCCAACCGGTGTCTTCCATCTTATAAGTAAATAGAGGTCGACAAAAAAATTGTTAAAGAGGATCAACCAGTATTGCGAAACGACAAAAAGCTTTATTAAGAAATTCTAGACGTGTCTTCCCTCTTCCATCTTGCTGCGTGATACAACAATGGCCAGTAGAAGCTGGAATACTTTTTTTCATCCTGAAGCTACTCCTACCTGGGGTCTAAACTTCATGCCTCTGCTTATGGTGTTAGAGAGTTTATTGCAAAGACAAAAAACATTTGAGAACAGAATATATATTTGGTCCAAAAAATGAAGAGCTCAGCCATGCACCTGCCCTGCACTGCATTCCCCTGTTACCTGTGGTCAGCTGCAACACTTCTTTAGTCAGTCCCCTAATAGCCTCCAGCTCACTCAATACCCATATTCCTTTAAGAAGTAGAAGGCACTTTCTCTCTTGGATGTACTGAAACCTAGGAAACACCACTCAAATATCGTCAGAAGTGATGTCATGACACTTGAAGTAGAATTAGCGACATTTTGAGGAAGGGCATAACAGGGAACAGACAGCTTCCGTGATCTGGAGCAGAGCAGATACAGGCACAGAGGAACATAAGGCAGAGAGCAAGACTGAACCCAATGGCCCTCACAACATACTCCATTTAAGCAGTACCATCAGCCCGGTTGCAAAGGCTCTCCTGCTATGGAGGATTTACCTCTGGCCTCTTTCACCTGGAGTTACATACATAGTTACATAGTAGATGAAGTTTAAAAAAGACACAAGTCCAATTTATGTGTGTGGAGTCTTCCACCTGGAGAAGCTGAACCAGGCAGGACGTTCAGGAATCTTAAAGTCACATAGGATCCAAAGCAGAAAAGGTTGTCCCAGGGTGAGGACAAAAAGGCTGTTGGTAGTTAATTCTGGCAAGGTGTTGTCCTGTGGGGTGAGTGGGCTAAAATGATTAGCCCCAGGAAACACAGTTAGACCAGGAGCATAAAGAAACTATTTGCATGGCTCTGGTTGGTTATGGGGATTATCCGTGCTGGCACAGCCAGCTACTGGACATTTGCTTATAGTGCGGAGCAGGAGCTTTTCTTTTTCGTTTTATTTTATTTTATTTTAGCGTTTATAACAGTTTTTAATTTTGAAGTTCCGACTGGGACAAAAGTTTTTTTAAATAAAATCCGGAAGTACTACCCTATGAAGACCTCTCTCTCTTTTACCTCCTCACAACATCACCAACTCCGAGAGCCATTGGATACAACATAGATCCATCACGCACGGCAATTGGTAAGCCATTGCTACAACCCACTGATCCCCAAGGCTCTACACCCCCTTGAGGGGACATCGTTCTGGTAAGTGGGGATACATGTGGGGGGACAACCGGAGTATCTCCTAACAACAGCAACTTACATCATAGATGTCATCACAACCTTAGTGGATCCTTCCTATATCACTAAAGCATATGCACAACAGGATATAGATGTTATTCTAATCTTGCTGGATCCCACATAGCTGTAGAGGTTTTACCCCTGGGTAACTGAAGGCACAGTACCCAACAGAGACCAGCATCAGCATTTAAAACCAGTGCCATTGTAACTTATATTTTGGGAACTCTTTATCACTTTATTTAATTTGTATAATCTACCATTTTTCTTTTATATATATATATTTTCATACTTAATCACTCTTTATTTTGTGCACGGAGTAAGCATATGTGGCAATATCAAATACCCTATTAGGGTCTAGCACTAGCACTTTTATTATTACTGTCATTTGAATAAGCACTGGAGAGTCCTATTTGTACTGTTTTTGCACATTGTGACACGACTATAGCACTTTTACCAACAGTGAACAGCACTCAGCACTCATTTTCACATTGATTATATATTTGATATATCTTATTTTATTTTCTAAATTAGAGATCTGAACTGGTATCGTCATTATAATAATTACCGGTACTATTTTATATTCTAATTACTTCTTCTATTGAAAAACAAGAAAACTTAGTTTAATCTTGCATATTACACTAATACTGGGGGCACGCAGCACATAAGGATCTATCACTATCCCCCAGGGGAAATTATCAGAAAAGGGGGATCACTTGATACTGGCGGAGAGTTTCCTCATATAAACTCATTGGCTACAAGTACCCGACAAAGTATTTACAAATATCTAGCAGCGCCAAAACCTGTATACCAACCTTTATCCTATTTGCATGGCTCTGCCCACTAGTCTTATAAAGAATGTGATGTTACCTGAAAATGTGCTTTGTGTTACTTGAAAACTACTGACAGATTAGTCAAATTAGCAGCTGTTAAATAATTTAGGTCACCGACATGTACAAGTATGTTGCTATCTAGTGGACTAGGTGAAAAGTGTTGACATGATACCAGTTATGCAAATATCTTAAAATTAATCTTTAGCCAGAAAATCGAAGCGGCTGTAAACTCTGTAAAAAAACAAACAACAACAAAAAAAACTGTAAGACAAAGGCATAATGAGCTAGTATGCACCGCATATTAGCTGATTATGAAATACTTACTGTAATGGAAAGGACCGTGGGACCCAGAAGCTTTTAGAAAATATGAGATACTCCTGTTTCAGCTTTCCTGTTGCCTCTTATGTGTAGATCACCATGTGTCTCTAATAGGGGCTTATTATGGGATGTTTAAGGCCCCATACACACGAGCAGACAGATTTGTTCAAATCTGTCCGTCCGACAGATTTGAACAAATCTGTCTGCTGGGATTTTGGTTTACTCGCGTGTACACACGAGCAAACCAAAATCCCCGCCAGCAGAGAGCGCGCTGACGTGGCGGTGACGTTGACGCCACCACGTCACCGCACCAGGAAGTAAAACACTTCCGCGCATGCGCCGAATCCATTCGGCGGCGGTGCGGCGGCGGTGTGGGACGACATGTCTGCTGGTAAGTGTACTAACCAGCAGACATGTCGGGCGGACGGATTCCCACCCGATAGATTTCAAAGCATGCTTTGAAATCTGTCGGGTGGCCAAATCCGTCGGCTCGGCCGTACACACGATCGAATCTGTCTGCTGAAACGGTCCAGCGGACCGTTTCCAGCGGACAGATTTGATCGTGTGTACGAGGCCTAAGTGTCTTGCTGTGAGGAAACGGGGGGGGGGGGGGGGATCACTCCAGCAACCCCCCCCCCCCCTGCTAAGACTGTTTACTGAAGAAGAAGTTTGAACACACCTGACCTGTATCACCATTGTCATTGGACAATTTTACCCACCCTGTTTCCCAAGGGTGGGAGGGATGTATTTTGAAGAGAAATGTTTTACCATGTGCTTGCAATAAAGTGTCATTCCCTGTTTTGAAATTCAAACAGAGCTGTGTGTCTCGTTAATTGAGGGAGGGGGGGGGATTCGTATGGGTCGTGTTCCCCGGATTGTGGCGTGTAGATAGCTGTCTTGCGTTCGGGAATGGAATATCCTAAACGGCTTTAACCCCTGTCCCATTTGGGGTTCCGTTACACTTACCTCAGAACGAAGCCCGTCACCACTGAGGGTTCAAAGCCCTTCACTTCCGGGTTTGTGGGCTCTGGCGATGTAAGTTGCTCTGAGTGACTCTGAAGTTCCGGCACAATATGCTAGACTTTCAGAGCACATGCGCCGCTGACATCAGCAGCTGCATGCAGTGTGAAAATCTCCTAAACGGTGTACATTAATCAATACCAGGCACTTTTGCCCCTTCCTGCCCAGGACGATTTTCAGCTTTCAGTGCTGTCGCACTTTGAATGACAATTGCGTGGTCATGCAACACTGTACCTAAACTACATTTTTATTATTTTCTTCCCACAAATAGAGCTTTCTTTTGGTGGTATTTGATCACTACTGGTGTTTTTTATTATTTGCTAAACAAACTAAAAAGAACAATATTTAAAAAAAAAAATGTTTTCTTTGTTTCGGTTAAAAAAAACGTTTTCTCCTTAACTGACGGGCACTGATGAGGCAGCACTGATGGGCACTGATGAGGCAGCACTAATAATGTGGCACTGATGGGCACTGATGAGGAGGCACTGATCTGCAGCACTGGAGTTCACTGATAGGCGGCACTAATGGGCACTGATAGGTGGCACTGATGGGCACTGATGGGCACTGACAAGGGACTGTGATGGGAACGGACAGGTGACTGTGATTGGCACTGATTGGTACTGATTGGCACTAACATGTGGCACTGATGGGCAGCGCTGATGATGAGGTACTGATGAGGTTCTCACAGGTGTAACTGTAGGGCACTGATTAGCAATGTGATGGGCACTGACTGGCACTAATTGGTACTTTATTCGGCACTGACAGGCGATCCTGAGGGGGCACTGATTGGCAGCTGAAGGGCACCTTTCTTGATCATATATCACGGAACACAGAGCCTTAATTACTTAATGGATTATGCAGTCACCACAGGTGATTGGACACTGGCAAATCCAATTAAAATTGAGCTCCCCCTCCCAAATGAAGAGTATCTCAGTTTTTTTCCAGTGTTAAGGTGGTTGGTAACGTTCAACATGTGCTAAAAAGAAAAATGCTCTTTTGATGGTCTGGCTGCGGAGACCTAGGAGCTATAACCGGATCCATTCCTCAGGCTGATATCAAAGGCCTAAGATGGTTGGTACCCGGGCCTTGTGTAAGAAGAAACAAGGTTTGCCTGTAATGTCTCTCTGCGGATCCAGACTTTGGTGTACAAATACATATGTGGCATGAAAAGATTCAGGCAGAGTCTTCTACAGGTCCAGATATGAGGTTTTCTCTAATAAAACCCTTGGTAAAGCTGAAGGTTGGCACAACTTGCCCGCCGTGATGGGTGAAAGCTGGAACTACTTTTAGTAGCTTTCCTGCGGTGTGGATCAGGTAAGAAGAAGATAATTTTTATTTATGTATTATCTTCTTTTGAGCAGAATGTCCTCCTGGCTCTCACCACTGTAGGGAGCAAGTCTAGAAGTCCAGAAACTGAGTCCGGGAGAATCATATGTTAGAAATGGGGAACCCCAGATGTGGACCCGTTGGCTTCCAGATTCAACGCAAAACTAGACAGCTTTATGTCAAGAACAAGAGATCCCTATGCTCAAAGCTCAGATGCCCTGAAAATCTCATGGGATCGGTATTCCCTGATTTATGCGTTCCCTCCAGTACCACTCCTCCCACGATTCCTTCAGATAGTCAAGAAGGAAGGAAAGTCAGTGATTTTGGTAGCCCCGGCTTGGCCCAGGAGACCCTGGTACGCAGAAATCGTAAGGATGGGAGTAGGAAGACCTTGGGTTCTTCCATTACGCCCAGACCTACTATGGCAGGGTCCAATATTCCATCCTGCCTTAGAAAGTCTAAATTTGCTGGCTTGGCTGTTGAGACCCACATCCTGAGAAAACGTAGTCCTATCCACCCTGGTTAATGCTAGGAAGCCGGGCCTCCAGGCTCATCTACTACAGAATTTGGAAGGCATATGTTTCCTGGTGTGAACGCAGAAAGTGCCATCCTAGGAAGTTTGTCATTAATAGGATTCCTGCCTTTCTTCAGTTGGGCTTAAATATGAAGTTCGCCTTGAGCACGATTAAGCGCCAAATCTCAGCTTCGTCTGTATTTTTTCAAAAACCGCTTGCCTCTCATTACCTAGTCAGGGTCTTTGTTCAGGGTGCACTGTGGTTGAATCCGCTGATTAAGTCTCCCGTGTGCCCATGGGATTTGAATTTGGTGTTGTCTGTTTTACGGAAGCTACCTTTTGAACTTTACACCAGGTTTCTCTAAGTCTGTTGACACAGAAACAGTTTTTTCTTGTAGCCATATCCTCAACTAAGATGGTATTGAAATTGGCGGCTCTTTTGTGCGGAGGAAGAGAGTCTACACTCTCTAGCTGTTGTAAGAGCGGTAAAGGTTTATCTGCAAGCTACGGCTCAGATAAGGAAGACTGATTGTCTATTCATTCTGCCACAAGGCCCAAAGAAGGGCCAGGCAGTGTCAAAATCCACAATTGCAAGGTGGATTTGACAAGTCATTATTCAGGCCTAGGGTTTAGAAAAGAAGATCCTTCCTTTTCAGGTAAAAACGCACTCGACTAGAGCAGTTGGTGCTTCATGGGTAGTGCATCACCAGGCCTCAATGGCTCAGATCTGTAAGACTGCTACTTGGTCTTCGGTCTATACATTTATCAAATTCTACGAGGTAGATGTATAAATTCTACCAGGCAGCAGTATAAATCCTCTGGCTCGATGGCGGTCTTATTCTGATCTGTGACTCCCTCCCCTCAAGTTTTAGCATTGCATAAGGGACATCCCATTAAGTAATTAAGGCTCTGTGTCCTGTGATGTATAATCAAGAAAATAGAATTTTTTAATACAGCTTACCTGTAAAATTCCTTTCTTGGGAATACATCATGGGACACAGAGCTCCCACCCTTCTTCGGAGTTAACGTGGAACACTTTGCTTTGCTACAAAACTGAGGTACTCTCCATTTGGGAGGGGTTATATGGAGAGGAACTCAATTTTAATTGGGTTTACCCGTGTCCAATCACCTGTGGTGACCACATAACCCATTAAGTAATTAAGGCTCTATGTCCTGTGTCCAAGAAAAGGATTTTACAGGTAAGCTGTATTAAAAAATCCTATTTTTTGGCAGCTGTGGTGGCACATCTGATGGGACTGTGCTGATAATCAATGTGCTGACCCCCCCTCTTACAGGGAGAGCCGCCAATTCAAGCACAAACCGAGGAATGCCGTTTACACTTCCTGGTTCACGCAATGATCAGCTGTGATTGGTCACAGCTAGTCACATGGTAAGAAGCCTCTGCTTCTTACCATGATCAGAAATGCAGCGTGTCAGGGTGACATGCCGTACTCGCGATCGCCATGCTGCGCGCCCCCAGTGGGCACGTGCCTGCATGTTATCATGCTGGATATCATATGATGGCCAGTCAGGATAACAGAACCACTTCCTGGCCATCAATCTGCTAAAGGCCGGTTGGGAAGTGGTTAAGTAGATATTAATAGTACCTACAGGTAAGCCTTATTATAGGCTTAGATAATTAAAAGAAACAGGTGCGCTAATCTATAAGAAAATTCACAGTGCAAAAATACACATGGCAAACATTTAAGAGCATAAAGTCCTGCAAAAAAGTGTATAAAAAAATAAATAAAAAAAATATATGGAATAAAGTAAAAAAATATACGATTCAGTTCATAAACGGTGCATTAAAAAATGTGCAAAAAAGGTGTGCATAAAAATGTCCAACTGGCAAACCCTTAGACCACTTTCACGCCGAGGCACTTTTCAGGCACTTTCATGCTAAAAACGTAGGGGTAGATTCACAAAGCATTTGCGCCGATGTATCTGCAGATACGCCGACGTAAGTACAAATGTGCGCCGTTGTATCTATGCGCCGAGCCCCAAAGCTAGATACGTAGAAAAATAGGCTTCAGCCACCCGACGTAACTTTCCTATGCCGGCGTATAGTGGGAGCATATTTACGTTGGACGCATGTGTCGCTCCCATTGATTTTCTATTCAAATATGCAAATGAGGGAGATACGCCGATTCACGAACGTACTTGCGCCCGGCGCATGATTTAAGCGGTTTGCGCAACTCATGCAAAGGGATGCTGCCACGGGACGGCGCATTCGCCGTTCGTTTTAAGTACTTGTCTGAAGCTCGGCCCATTATTTGCATGGGGTCACGTTTCATTTAAATGTATCACACCCACTTCCAGCCCACTTCCACTTACGCTGCCTTACGCCTATGAATATACGCTACGCCGGCGCAGAGTTGGGAGCATTTGCTTTGTGAATTACATGCTTCCCTCTCCGCGCTAGGCCGGCATAGCGTAAAAGACATACGCTACGGCGGCATAAATATGCGCCGATGTATGTGAATCTACCCTATTGTCTAAAAAGCTCACAAAAGCGTATTTCCATTAAAATCAATGAATGCTTTCACAATGGGGCAGTGTGCTGGCAGGGCTATGAAAAACTTCCCTCTCCATTGAAATTAAGGGAAAGCTCTTCAAAAGCGCCTGAAAAGCGCTTTAAAAGTGCTCAGTGTTTTTACTGGCAGTTTAGAAGCGCCTCAGTGTGAAAGTGGCCTTATACAAAGGGAACTGAGTGAACCAAGTATGTGAAAACTTTTGTACTCTTCAAGGGAATTGGGTGAACCAAATAATAGGATTTTTACTCCCTTTGCCGCCCCAAGGCTGGGTCCTTCAAAGCCGCCCCCCCCACACACACCATCACATAGGGGGCTTCTGAGACCCCCCATGTGATAGAATACTTGTGCAGCTCAAGAGGCGGGTGTATTACTGTTATCTCGTGCAAGGGGCGGATCTGTAAGGGGCGGGTTTATTACTGTTATATGCTGTACATCCATAATACATGTTTAAATGCATCCCCTGTAGCCATTCTGTGGTGAAGGGCTTAAGACATAAGCATAATAACAATATACTCTGACATGTATTGAAAATGCCCATCAACATTTTTATCATCTCTGTCCATTATTTTAAAATGTGCCCTCTTCTGTAGCCATCCACCCCTTGTACGATATAACAGTAATACACAAAGCCATAATTGAACATATGACGACCTGCCATGCAGTCCGTTAGCAACAGCACTTGAAAAACCCACATCAAAGAAAAAAAAAAGACTTCTCCTTGTTCTTCAACTCGGATCTTCTATACCTCCAGTCCTCTCAAAAACATGCACTGAGAGGAATTAAGATATAGCAATAGCGACAGTCCGCAGGATGCCTCCTATGGAGGCCAAACTGTTGCATTTTATTACCTTCGGCTCTTCGGCGGCAGAATAGAAGATGAATGGACATTGCAACATTTTTAATTAAAAAAAATGCATCCTTCCCAGCTACCAGCAAAGTTGCTCAGAGCGCCGTGAAAGAAAAGGTAAGGTCCCTACCCATGCCTGCTGGACCATGAGACGTCGGTAATATGAACCTTACTGCTGACCACCCTGTCCAACAAAGCCAAAACATTGCCTTCCACATGCCGGTAGAGAGCCGGAATGGCCTTCCATGGAAATAAATGGCATTTGGAACCTGCCACTGAGGTACAGCACATTCCACAAATTCACGAAAGGGGGCAGAGTCTACCAGCTGCAATGGCAGCAGTTGCAGTGCTAGCAATTTGGCCAAGCTAGCATTTAGACGCTGAGCATGTGGATGGCTGGCACAAAATGTATTTTTATAGTTTAGCAACTGGGGTAGGGAAATTTGCCTCCTAAAATCACATGGTGGTGTACTGCTAGCAGATTGGCTGCAAGTACTTGGGTCACCTATTGCTATACCTTCATTCCTCTCAGTGCAGGTTTTTGAGAGGACTCGAGGTATAGTAGGGTTGAAGATCCCAGATGAAGAACAATGAGAAGTCTGCCTTTTTCATTGATGTGGGTGTTTCAAGTGAAGAGGACTCCAGTGTCAACCTGTGAAGCTCATTGCCCAAGAGGGTTAAGGCAGTAGAGAGAAAGGAGTCACCGCTCCAGGTGGGATCACTAAATGGTTACAGGTGGTGCAGGATACCGAGGGTGCTGGCAGTGCACTAAGCAAAATGAAGACAAAGAAAAATGGACAGCCGCACTCCAAAACCTGATGGGTGGTCTTTTATTCAAAAGACAGCATGTACAAGGGTTAAGGCAGTGCTGGAAAATAATGGTGGCCACACAAAATATTGACACTTTGGGCCCAATTTGGACATTTTCACTTAGGGGTGTACTCACTTTTGTTGCCAGCGGTTTAGCTATAAATGGTGTTGAGTTATCTTAAGGGGACAGCAAATTTTTACTCTTATACAAGCTGTACGCTCACTGCTTTACATTGTAGCAAAGTGTCATTTCTTCAGTGTTGTCACATGAAAAGTTTAAATAAAATATTTACAAAAATGTGAGGTGTGTACTAACTTATGCGAGATACTGTACATGTGAGATAAAGGTTTAAAATCTGTATTTGTGGTATTTCACTAAGGCCTCGTACACACGAGGGGATATGTCCGCTGAAAACGGTCCGATGGACCGTTTAGCAGACATCTCCGCTCGTGTGTATGGGCTAGCGGACAGATTTGTCCACCCGACAGATTTTAAAGCAAGCTTTGAAATCTATCCGGTGGGAATCTGTCCGCCCGACATGTCTGCTGGTTAGTACACTTACCAGCAGACATGTCGTCCCGCACCGCCGCCGCGCCGCCGCCGAATGTATTCGGCGCATGCGCGGAAGTGTTTTACTTCCTGGTGCGGTGACGTAGCGGTGACGTGGCGGCGTCAACGTCACCGCCGCGTCACCGCCACGTCACCGCGCCATCCGGCGGCAGGGAATTTGATCCGATGGTGTGTACACGCCATCGGATTAAACTCCCGATCGG
The DNA here is from genome assembly GCA_029574335.1 of Rana kukunoris. Classification (NCBI taxonomy): domain Eukaryota; kingdom Metazoa; phylum Chordata; class Amphibia; order Anura; family Ranidae; genus Rana; species Rana kukunoris. The sequence continues at coordinate 348,354,819 of CM056052.1, forward strand.
ACATATCCGATGGAAATGGTCCGCGGACCGTTTTCATCGGATAAGTCCGATGGTGTGTACGAGGCCTTATGCCGCGTACACACGGTCGTTTTTTGCGATGAAAAAAAAAGTTTTTTAAAACGTCATTTAAATTGATCGTGTGTGGGCAAAACGTCGTTTTTTGTCTTCAAAAAAACGACCCAAAAAAAATTCCAACATGCTTGAATTTTTTGTGTCGTTTTTCAAAACGTCGTTTTTTGTTTCACAAAAAGTCACCGTGTGTAGCAAAAATGTCGTTCAAAACGACGTTTTTCAACCCGCGCATGCCCAGAAGCTAGTTATGAAGAGAGCTTCAATGGAAAAGAGTGGTGAACGTAACCTTGCTGTTTGTTAAAAAACGATGGTGTGTATGCAAAATTGTCTTTGAAAAGTGACGTTTCAAAAACGTCGTTTTTTACTTCACAGAAAACGTCGTTTTTTTTCATCGCAAAAAACGACCGTGTGTACGCGGCATTAGAGTGTTTTATCTTGTTTATTCAACAAGTTCAATCAATGGGGGTTATTTACGAAAAGGCAAATCCACTTTGCACTACAAGTGCAAAGTGCACTTGAAATTGCACTGAAAGTACACTTGGAAGTACAGTCACTGTTGACCTGAGGGAGACATGCAAGGAAAATTAAAAAACAGCATTAATATTATTGGATGATAAAATCAGCAGAACATCCCCTCATTTTAGATCTACCCCTCATTTTTTTTTAGCGACTGCACTTCCAAGTGCACTTTTAGTGCAATTTCAAGTGCACTTTGCACTTGTAGTTTGCACTGGTAGTGCAAAGTGGGTTTGCCTTTCGTAAATAACCCCCATTGTCACCAAAAAATAATGCATTATTTTAACCACTTCCCGACCGCCCACCGCAGGTATACGTCGGCACTTTGAAGATGGATATCTCGGTAACGGCAGCAGCTGCTGCCACAACCGAGATATCCATCTCTTCTGTGGGCGGTCGGGTAAACGATAATGGCGGTCTCCGCGGCGGAATCGCCGGGAGATCGCCGTTATCGGTGGCGGGCGGGCGTCCCCCCCCCTCCCGCTGCGCTCCCGCGCTCTCGGCCGCTTACCGGAGCCGTCGGTAGCGTCAGAGGTGATCGGGTGCGCTCGTCTGTTCAGCGGGGATGCGAGTGAGGGAAAAAATGTCCCTCGTCCATCCCCGTAGCTCTGCTGGGCGGAAGTGACGTCAAACGTCAGTTCCAAACAGCGTCTTAAAGAGACATTTTTTTTTTGAAAAATGACATTTAAAATTTTTGGTATTTTTTTTGCATTTTAGCCTAAATATGAGATCTGAGGTCTTTTTGACCCCAGATCTCATATTTAAGAGGACCTGTCATGCTTTTTTCTATTACAAGGGATGTTTACATTCCTTGTAATAGGAATAAAAGTGATATTTTTTTAATTTTTTTTATTTTAGTGTTAAAAATTGGTAAAATAAATACGAAAACAAAAAAATATTTTTTTAAATCGCCCCTTCACGACGAGCTCGCGCGCAGAAGCGAACGCATACGCGAGTAGCGCCCGCATATGAAAACGGTGTTCAAACCACACAAGTGAGGTATCGCCGCGATCGTTAGAGCGAGAGCAATAATTCTAGCCCTAGACCTCCTCTGTATCTCAAAAAATGCAACCTGTAGAATTTTTTAAACATCGCCTATCGAGATTTTTAAGGGTAAAAGTTTGACGCCATGCCACGAGCGGGCGCAATTTTTAAGCGTGACATGTTGGGTTTCATTTTACTCGGCGTAACATTATCTTTCACAATATGTAAAAAAATTGGGCCAAATTTATTGTTGTCTTATTTTTTTATTTAAAAAAGTGAATTTTTTCCAAAAAAAGTGCGCTTGTAAGACCGCTGCGCAAATACGGTGTAACAAAAAGTATTGCAATGACCGCCATTTTATTCTCTAGGGTGTTAGAAAAAAAAATATATAATGTTTGGGGGTTTTAAGTAATTTTATAGCAAAAAAAAATGTTTTAGTCTCGTAAACACCGAATCTCAAAAACAGGCCCGGGGCTAAAGTGGTTAATCTAAAAATATGAAATTGTAAATTAAGTAACTATACACTGTTAAGCCATTCAGGGTGAATTATAACTGCACTAATGTGACTTTGTTGTACTACAAATATTAATAGAAAGCTGCCTTGGTCAAATAACAGGCTACAATATCTTGAACACACTAGTATCTAGTTCCACACTTTCTACCAAGTCCACGAGATGTCAGTGTGTTTACATATATGTTGATGATGTGAAATTGTTGCAATTTATTGTGGTATTTTTACTGACTCATCATGAAGTACTATTTATTTCAATTTGTAACATTTCTTTGGCTTGGCTAGACACTGTCAGCAGTTTCCAAATGACACATGGGACAGTTTTGCTTTTTATTGTGTTTTTCACATAACACTTATGCCGCGTACACATGATCATTTTTTGTGATGAAAAAAAAACGACGTTTTCTGTGAAGTAAAAACGACGTTTTTGAAACGTCACTTTCAAAGACGATGTTGCATACACACCATCGTTTTTTTTCACAAAAAGCGAGGTTACGTTCACCACTCTTTTCCATTGAAGCTCATTTAAATTAAGCTTCATAACTAGCTGCTCTGGGCATGCGCGGGTTGAAAAACGTCGTTTTAAACGACGACGTTTTTGCTACACATTCCTATTCCCGGTGACTTTTTTGTGAAACAAAAAACGACGTTTTGAAACGACGGCCATAACGACCACAAAAAATTCAAGCATGTTGGAATTTTTTTTTTGGTCGTTTTTTTGAAGACAAAAAACGACGTTTTGCCCACACACGATCAATTTAAATGAAGTTTTAAAAAACGTCGTTTTTTTTCATCGCAAAAAACGACCGTGTGTACGCGGCATTAGGGGTCTATGTAGAAAATCTTTGCTGTAAGAATGTGACAAACATTCCTGCAGCATAACTAAACTTGCTGTGTTTGATGTAGACAAGGGAAACTCTGGGGGAAAAATAACTGTTTTTTGTTTCATTATTTTCATAGTGGTTTTTGTTTTTTCTCTGGAAAAATGAAAAAAAAAAAAAAGAAGTGCGGATTATGTTCTTTTACAATGATAAATAATATATCTATATCTGTTACTTTTTATAATATTTTAATAAACAATACTTCACTATGATTGCCTTTCTATTTCTATGACCCCTATCTATATGAATATTGGATCATCTGATTTGCCTATCCGGATCATTCTGAGTCATCCCATTGACACAAGCGGTTTATGACTTCTTTTTTAATTAAAAGAGTCTACTGTTATTGGTAAGGAGCCATTTCTATCGATCACATCGGGTGCAAATATTTGGTGGTGGTTCCTGAATAGTGTTGAGCAGAATATGCCATATTCGATTTCGCGATATATCTCGAATATATATATATTGATATTTTTTGGAAATGAAATCATTGCGAATTTTCGCTATTGCGAATGCGAATGCGAATATTCGAGAAATGCGGAAGGAGCACTCTGATTGGCTCAGAATATTCGTGATATTTTATAATACAAAATAATTGCGAAATTTCGAGAAATGCGGAATGGAGCACTCTGATTGGCTCAGAATATTCGTGATATTTTACAATACAAAATAATTGCGAAATTTCGAGAAATGCGGAATGGAGCACTCTGATTGGCTCAGAATATTCGTGATATATTACAATACAAAATAATTGCGAATATTCGGCAAATGTGGAAGGAGCACTCTGATTGGCTAAGAATATTCGTGATATGTTATAATACAAAATAATTGCGAAATTTCGAGAAATGCGGAATGGAGCACTCTGATTGGCTCAGAATATTCTTGATATTTTATCGAAATTTCGCAAAAATGCGATTGCGATTTTTTGGCAGAATTTCGGTACATGCTTTAGGAGCGCTCTGATTGGCTCATTCTGAAATCGAATATTCGAGATATTTTATCGAAATTTCACAAAATGCGAATGATAAATTCATTGCGGAATTTCGACAGTAACACTCTGAAATCGAATATATGTGTTATTTTAGCTAAAAACAGTATTGCGAATTTCTCGAGCGCGCATGCGCAATCGCGCGAACAACACGCACGCGCGACTACTTCCTGGAACTTGGACACTTGCCAGTTTCATTTTCCATAGCAAGTTATTGTTGGTCAAGTGCCCAGATTTCTTTGGAAAAAATGGTCGGGAGCAATCTGACACCAAGTGAGGAAAAGATGCTGATCTGTGTAAGTATTTGAATTATCTTTAACTGCATTTTAGACTAGTTTAAAAGTTAGTATATAAGATCAGATATTAGTATTTCCCAAACAATTTGTCTCCTGGTGTTACAAAACTACAAGTCCCAGCATGCCTGTACAGCTGCAGACACCCTGGTTGGTAAATGTGTATTTAGGCACTTTCCTTGCTATTTTGCATAATGAATTTAACATGTTGTGGACACCGGGCTAATTTTTCAGATTTGGTGTTTACGAGACTAAAACTTTTTTTTTGCTAGAAAATTACTTAAAACCCCCAAACATTATATATATATTTTTTTCTAACACCCTAGAGCAGGGGTCTCCAAACTTTTTACTTCGAGGGCCACATTCTATATTTTACTCATATCCGCGGGCCGGAAAAATAATTTAAGTAAATAAATCCACAGTAGAAGAATAGCATTTTACTTACTGTTGACAGCAGAACTGGATGATGGTCCTGTCGTCAAATAAAACGCTGGAGCATCATTCAGCGGGTTAAACTACCAGCGTGCATGAGGTTTTACATCCGTGTCCTCACCAGTCTCCCCCACATCTGTGTCCCCACATTGGTGTCCCCATATATCTGTGTCCCCACATTGGTGTCCCCATACATCTGTGTCCCCACATTGGTGTCCCCATACATCTGTGTCCCCACATTGGTGTCCCCATACATCTGTGTCCTCACATTGGTGTCCCCATACATCTGCGTCCTCACATTGGTGTCCCCATACATCTGTGTCCTCACATTGGTGTCCCCATACATCTGTGTCCCCACATTGGTGTCCCCATACATCTGTGTCCCCACATTGGTGTCCCCATACATCTGTGTCCCCACATTGGTGTCCCCATACATCTGTGTCCTCACATTTGTGTCCCCATACATCTGTGTCCCCACATTGGTGTCCCCATACATCTGTGTCCCCACATTGGTGTCCCCATACATCTGTGTCCCCACATTGGTGTCCCCATACATCTCTGTCCCCACATTGGTGTCCCCACATCTGTGACCCCCACCAGTCTCCTCATACATTTATGTCCCCATACATCTGTGTCCCCACATTGGTGTCCCCATACATCTGTGTCCCCACATTGGTGTCCCCACACACCTGTGTCCCCACCACTGGTGTCCCCACACATCTGTGTCCCCACCAGTCTCCTCATATACATCTGTGCCCCCACACTGGTGTCCCCACAATTCTGTGTCCCCACACTGTTGTCCCCACACATCTGTTACCCCACCAGTCTCCTCATACATCTGTGTCCCCACATTGGTGTCCCCACACATTTGTGTCCCCACCAGTCTCCTCATACATCTGTGACCCCACCAGTCTCCTCATACATCTATGTCCCCACACATCTGTTACCCCACCAGTCTACTCATACATCTATGTCCCCACATTGGTGTCCCCATACATCTGTGTCCCCACATTGGTGTCCCCATACATCTGTGTCCCCACATTGGTGTCCCCATACATCTGTGTCCCCACATTGGTGTCCCCATACATCTGTGTCCTCACATTGGTGTCCCCATACATCTGTGTCCCCACATTGGTGTCCCCATACATCTGTGTCCCCACATTGGTGTCCCCATACATCTGTGTCCCCACATTGGTGTCCCCATACATCTGTGTCCTCACATTGGTGTCCCCATACATCTGTGTCCCCACATTGGTGTCCCCATACATCTGTGTCCCCACATTGGTGTCCCCATACATCTTTGTCCCCACATTGGTGTCCCCATACATCTATGTCCCCACATTGGTGTCCCCACACATCTGTGACCCCCACCAGTCTCCTCATACATTTATGTCCCCATACATCTGTGTCCCCACATTGGTGTCCCCATACATCTGTGTCCCCACATTGGTGTCCCCACACACCTGTGTCCCCACACTGGTGTCCCCACACATCTGTGTCCCCACCAGTCTCCTCATACATCTGTGCCCCCACACTGGTGTCCCCACAATTCTGTGTCCCCACACTGTTGTCCCCACACATCTGTTACCCCACCAGTCTCCCCATACATCTGTGTTCCCACATTGGTGTCCCCACACATCTGTGACCCCCACCAGTCTCTCATACATTTATGTCCCCACACATCTGGGTCCCCACACACCTGTGTCCCCACACTGGTGTCCCCACACATCTGTGTCCCCACCAGTCTCCTCATACATCTGTGCCCCCACACTGGTGTCCCCACAATTCTGTGTCCCCACACTGTTGTCCCCACACATCTGTTACCCCACCAGTCTCCTCATACATTTATGTCCCCATACATCTGTGTCCCCACATTGGTGTCCCCATACATCTGTGTCCCCACATTGGTGTCCCCACACACCTGTGTCCCCACACTGGTGTCCCTATACATCTGTGTCCCCACATTGGTGTCCCCATACATCTGTGTCCCCACATTGGTGTCCCCATACATCTGTGTCCTCACATTTGTGTCCCCATACATCTGTGTCCCCACATTGGTGTCCCCATACATCTGTGTCCCCACATTGGTGTCCCCATACATCTGTGTCCCCACATTGGTGTCCCCATACATCTGTGTCCCCACATTGGTGTCCCCACACATCTGTGACCCCCACCAGTCTCCTCATACATTTATGTCCCCATACATCTGTGTCCCCACATTGGTGTCCCCATACATCTGTGTCCCCACATTGGTGTCCCCACACACCTGTGTCCCCACCACTGGTGTCCCCACAACATCTGGTGTCCCACCAGTCTCATCATCAGACATCTGTGCCCCCACACTGGTGTCCCCACAATTCTGTGTACCCACACACTGTTGTCCCCACACATCTGTTACCCCACAGTCTCCTCATACATCTGTGTCCCCACATTGGTGTCCCCACACATTTGTGTCCCACCAGTCTCCTCATACATCTGTGACCCCACCAGTCTCCTCATACATCTATGTCCCCACACATCTGTTACCCCACCAGTCTACTCATACATCTATGTCCCCACATTGGTGTCCCCATACATCTGTGTCCCCACATTGGTGTCCCATACATCTGTGTCCCCACATTGGTGTCCCATACATCTGTGTCCTCACATTGGTGTCCCCACATCTGTGTCCTCACATTGGTGTCCCCATACATCTGTGTCCCCACATTGGTGCTCCATACATCTGTGTCCCCACATTGGTGTCCCCATTACATCTGTGTCCCCACATTGGTGTCCCCATACATCTGTGTCCTCTCATTGGTGTCCCCAATACATCTGTGTCCCCACATGGTGTTGTTCCCATACATCTGTGTCCCCACATTGGTGTCCCCATACATCTGTGTCCCACATTGGTTGTCCCCCATACATCTATGTCCCCACATTGGTGTCCCCACACATCTGTGACCCCACCAGTCTCCTCATACATTTATGTCCCCATACATCTGTGTCCCCACATTGGTGTCCCCATACATCTGTGTCCCCACATTGTGTCCCCACACACCTGTGTCCCCACACATCTGTGTCCCCACCAGTCTCCTCATACATCTGTGCCCACACATGGTGTCCCCACAATTCTGTGTCCCCACACTGTTGTCCCCTCACATCTGTTACCCCACCAGTCTCCCCATACATCTGTGTTCCACACTTGGGGTCACCCACACATCTGTGACCCCCACCAGTCTCCTCATACATTTATGTCCCCACATCTGGGTCCCCACACACCCTGTGTCCCACACTGGTGTCCCCACACCATCTGTGTCCCCACCAGTCTCCTCATACATCTGTGCCCCACACTGGTTGTCCCCACAATTGGTGTCCCACACTGTTGTCCCCACACATCTGTTACCCACCAGTCTCCTCATACATCTGTGTCCCCACATTGGTGTCCCCACACATTTGTGTCCCCCACCAGTCTCCATCATACATCTGTGACACCCAACAGTCTCCTCATACTTCTATGTCCCCACACATCTGTTACCCCACCAGTCTACTCATACATCTATGTCCCCAAATTTGTGTCCCAAATATCTGTGTCCCCACCAGTCTCCTCATACATCTGTGTCCCCACATGGTGGGAACACAGATGTATGGGGACTGGTGGGGACACAGATGTGTGGGGACACCAGTGTGGGGACACAGATGTGTGGGAGATTGGTGGGGGCACAGATGTGTGGGGACACCAATGTGGGGACACAGATGTATGAGGAGACTGTTGGGGACACAGATGTGTGGGGAGACTGGTGGGGACACAAATGTGTGGGGACACCAATGTGGGGACACAGATGTATGAGGAGACTGGTGGGGTAACAGATGTGTGGGGACAACAGTGTGGGGACACAGAATTGTGGGGACACTAGTGGTGGGGGCACAGATGTATGAGGACACTGGTGGGGACACAGATGTGTGGGGACACAAGTGTGGGGACACAGATTTGTGGGGAGATTGGTGTCCCCATACATCTGTGGCCCCACCAGTCTCCTCATACATCTGTGACCCCACATTGGTGTCCCCATACAACTGTGTTCCACCAGTCTCCTTATTACAACTGTGTCCCCACCAGTCTCCCCACACATCTGTGTCCCCAACAGCTCCTCATACATCTGTGTCCACACTTCGGTGTCCCCACACATCTGTGCCCCCACCAATCTCCCCACACATCTGTGTCCCCACACTGGTGTCCCCCACACATCTGTGTCCCCACCAGTGTCCTCATACATCTGTGCCCCCACACTGGTGTACCCACAATTCTGTGTCCCCACACTGTTGTCCCCACACATCTGTTACCCCACCAGTCTCCTCATACATCTGTGTCCCCACATTGGTGTCCCCATACATCTGTGTCCCCACCAGTCTCCCCACACATCTGTGTCCCCACACATCTATGTCCCCACACATCTGTGTCCCCACACTGGTGTCCCCACACATCTGTGGCCCCACCAGTCTCCTCATACATCTGTGCCCCCACATTGGTGGGGACACAGATGTATGGGGACACCAATGTGGGGTCACAGATGTATGAGGAGACTGGTGGGGACACAGATGTATGAGGGGAGACTGGTGGGGGTCACAGATGTGTGGGGACCAGTGTGGGGACCCAGATGTGTGAGGACACAAGTGTGGGGACATAGATGTGTGGGGAGACTGGTGGGGCACACATGATGTGTGGGGGGGACACCGATGTGGGGACACAGATGTATGAGGAGACTGGTGGGGACACAGATGTATGAGGAGACTGGTGGGGGTCACAGATGTGTGGGGACACAGTGTGGGGACCCAGATGTGTGAGGACACAAGTGTGGGGACATAGATGTGTGGGGGAGAATGGTGGGGCACACATGATGTGTGGGGACACGATGTGGGGACACAGATGTATGAGGAGTCTGCTGGGGACACAGATGTATGAGGAGTACTGGTGGGGGTCACAGATGTGTGGGGACACCAGTGTGGGGACCCAGATGTGTGAGGACACAAGTGTGGGGACATAGATGTGTGGGGAGACTGGTGGGGGACACAGATGTGTGGGGACACTGATGTTGGGGACACAGATGTATGAGGAGACTGCTGGGG